>CM051030.1:73713552-74208552 GCA_027627225.1 Congeria kusceri
GAATTAACATTTAGCAGAGTTTCATGTATACTTGAAATAAAAATGCTTAAGAAAAATTACAATTTTAAAGATAAGGATAAGATTTCACTTAAGATGTTTCTGAAATACGACCCCCGAGACTTCAGGGATTTTATGACTTTGAGAAAGTTGCTTAAGTGTTCCCTAAGGAGCTTTGTGAATATAGCCTTAGCTAGTCCCATTTACGATACCTCGGCACTAAATCCCCATGCCTTGCTCGGCTGTACAACTTTCCTTTGGCCAGACCGCCCAACGACAGTCAAAAGGGGGCTTGGAATCCGGACTACATTGCATGAATGACTCGGTGTGTACAACTTTCCTTCGGACAGACCGCCCAACGACAGTCAAAACAGTGCTTGGAATCCGGACGACATGCATGAATGACTCGGTATTCTCGGAGTACTTGGGGTCCCGAATGATGACGTCATTTCAGGAAGACAGTAGATCTATCAACAACTGTTAGAACTTTGAAACCATAATTGTGCATTAACTGTATATCATCAATACAATTGTGTTAATGTAAAAATTATCGGAAGTTACTAATTTACTAATAATTTTGCTTTGTTATATTGCCCTAATTGTATATGTTATATACTTGGGTGAAAATAAAAGTCTTGTTCTGTTCTGTTCTGTTAATATCAGCAAATGGCATCGTGTTAAGCAAATAATACCTATTATATATCAAGTTCTATTCGAACAAAAGATTATACTGCCAGGGGCGTGATTATGCATACACCCCTACGTCTATACGCATGTTCGTGAAGGTCTTAAGTCATACATATATAAAGAGCAGTCGAAACTTGAACAAGAGGGCAATACTGGCACAAAGCACTCACTTGAGTACTGGCACATATGAAGACCATATATGTTGTGCATGTTTGAAAATTAAAGGGACCTGTTCACAGATTGAAGATGTGACAGTTCTCGAAGTTTGTGTTACATATTCCAAAATAATAACAGAATATTGTATGTAAAGGAGCGAAATAACACTACGGACATAGAAACATACTGTAAATACCGTTTCGTTAATGAGTAATCAGTTGAATTTGATAAAATTATAAAGCGTTTGCAACGCTAAACGATGTAATGATTTGGAATGTATCTGTTGTTTATGTTCAGCTCGTTGACAATACGTGGAGAACTTACATAAAGTAAAACCTTCAGGGTTAAATATATAAGTCGGAGTGGTTAAGGCGAAAGCATTTGATCCGTAGGTCTGGGGTTCGAACCCAGGTGGGAACAACTTTTTTTTTTCTTTAAAAAAAAAAATCCTTTTCGTGTTATTACACTCGAGTTCTCTTGTTCCAATGTTCAATCTGTCAAGTTAAGACAGTTAATGGCATACTTAACAAAATTAAAAAATCTGTGAACAAGTCCCTTTAAGGTATCTGAAGAATACACATGTATTAGCGGTGTGGGTTAGAATTGGTTTGATTTTATACATTGGTCAGTGCATTTGGCTAACTAAAGTGCGAGTGTGATAGTGGAGGTTCGGTGGTTTTTGCCTATGGTTCTCATTTCATTTTTCTTGATATTCTTATCTGCCTCTTTTTCATTAGTTCACTGACAGTTCTAGAATATGCAGAAACAGTAAATTTTGATTTCTATTCGAGCCGGGTTTGGGGAACTAGTTGTAATGGGATAATTGAGATGGCTGCGCTATAACGTCAATTTTTGCCCATTCTTTGATAATGTTCTGCCCAATGCAGGCTCTAAAACCATCAACATTGCAGGTACAGATTTGTTTGAAAACAAGTGGTAATACCTCTGGTTCTTGTGGCACGATCAAGCCCAGTTTTGGTTTCTGCTGAGATCTTCTGATCATAAAATAACTGTAGAAGTTTGGTCAAGATTTGATGAAAATGAAGCCTGTTTTGTAGGAAAAAGACATTTTGTCGAATTGTTTTAATGAATACGGGGCAATAACTTCAGTAATCCAGGTGCAATCTGGCCCATAACTATTGAATCCCTACTACGTTTTTATGGTGATACACAAACTTTGCAAGTTTTATCAACATGAAATAAAAAAAAATCGCATGTGCAAGCCTATTGCGAATAACATATGGATGTTTTTCTACACACAAGGGGAAATAACTCTGGTGTTTCTGGCCCGATCTTCCGTATATGCAACTTCTCCTGTAATCTTTAGGTCATAGACTAACTGTGCAAGATTGGTGAAGATTTGATGACAAATGAAGTCTCTATGCTGAATAATGTCCATTTCTTATAAAACAAATTCACAAACAAGTGGAAATAACTCCGGTGTTTGTAACAATATCTGGCCCATTTTGTCTTCTGCTGAGATCTCATTGTCATACACAAACTGAGAAAGTTTGGTCAAGATTGAATACAAAATAAAGTCTATATGTTGGATAAAGGCATTCTTGCATCTTTTTGTATGCAAAAGGGACAATAACTCTAGTGTTAATGGTACGTTCTGGCCCAATAACAATACCGTCCGATATTTTATGGTCATACACAAACTGTGCAAGTTTGGTCAAGAGTGGATAAAGAGTGAAGTCTCTATCGTGAGAACAAAAACATGGTTGACGGCATACGGACGTCGTACGCTTGGCGACGGACGACGCATGAGAGATCGCCTATGTACGGTGGCATAGATCTGACATGTGCATGTTTTTATTTATGTCGTTCCCACGACATGTAAAGTCGTGGGAACGACATAAATAAAAACATGCACATGTCACATCTATTCTTATTCTTATTATATTTCTTATCTCGTAGGAACGAGATCTTTTCGTGTGGGAACGACATAAATAACTCGTGGGAACGACATATTAAGTCGTGGGAACAAGATAATTAACTCGTAGTAACGACATATTATGTCGTGGAAACGAGATACTTTTGTCGAGGGGACGACTTAATGAGCTAATCAAAGTCCATGTTGCTCTCGCAGAAGAAAAACAATTTCTTAATATCTTAATCCAGCATTGAAATACGATATTGTATAAGCGTCTCTTGTATCAGCCATTTTGAAACACGCTTTTAAACAACGTATATTCTGGTTAATTATGTCGTTACCACGAGTTAATTATCTCGTTCCCAAGACTTAATATGTCGTTCCCACAAGTTATTACGAGAAAATATATTGTTCCCACGACTTAATATGTTGTTATCGTATTTTGATCGTAGAAGATAGATATTTTCAGTCGTGGCAGAGCCACTCGTAAACATATCATTTTCTATGAACACTCGTGAAATAAATTACGATCTTACACCGAAATCAACAAATATCCTCTATTTATTCACACAATTTAAAACAGTATCAATAGCAAAAATAATAATACACAATAAGACAATCCTTATCCCATTAGTCATTATCACCACAATCATGAGTATTATCATGTAAAAAAACAAACAAACAAACAAACAAACAAACAAACAAACAAACAACAACAACAACAACAACAATAAAAAAATAAAAAATAATAATAATGATAATAATAATAAAATAATAATAATGATAATAAACCGTAAACAATAATCTACATATCATAACTTACAGTTTAGATCATAGGAATCTTACATGCAAAAAGCAGTACTTAAATTCAAATTCGCATCGTAATAATTGAATAATTGAACTGATGGTGTATAAATTCGATACTGCATATGACTATATATATCACTGGAATACCACTCGTTTATTATGACCATGCTTTAGAGTTCAATATGTTATCAATGTAATCGCTTTGTAGCGTTTGATACTTTCTGCGTCTGTCATGAAACTCAAAATAAGCACCTGAGCTTGTATTCAACAATGCAATTTGACAGCATCAAGTAACTTTTTCCAATTCATATTTATAAATTGTGATCATCATTTGAAAGTTTACATGTTAACTAAAATACGAATTAATCGTTAATTACAACTTTTATAAATTTAGAACATTGATAGACTGTCACTTTCAGGCTCTATTTTTCTCGAAGTCTCCTTTCAATTAAATGGCATTTGTTTGACAAATAAATGAGGCGTGTCGTGGGAAAACCGGGCTAAATGCATGTGTGTAAAATGTCGTCCCGGCTTAGCCTGTGCAGTCCGCACAGGCTAATCCGGGACGACACTTTCCGCCTTCAGTGGATTTATGTTTAGAAGAGACTTTCTTGAAACAGAAAATACCATAAAAGCGGAAAGTGTCATCCTGGATTAGCCTGTGCGGGCTGCACGAGCTAATCCGGGACGACACTTTACGCACATGCAATAAGCCCTGGTTTCCTACGACAAGTTTAAAGAGATGTACCAATAATTATTAATTATGGAATAAAGCAAAGGTTAAAATTAGGTATACATATCAAGAAAAGGGTTACACATTCAGAGAGAAAAAAAAACAATATAGGATGTGTTTGTTTAGCCCCATTATTTTATTCAATGTGATGTCAGAATAAGTAATTTTGTGGATATCCATAGTTTTCGCACGCACTCTTACAAAGAATAGTGCAGTGGGTCAGAGCACTGTCTACTGTCATTTGTGTTTATGGCTCCTAAGTCGTGAGTTCGATATCCACTTTTTCAAGCGTTCGTTGATGTTTTTTAATATAAAAATCTCATTGTGTACTTAACTATTTTGATGGTAATTTAATGGTTTATTTCATTTATTTAATTTGGATGTGTGGGCTATCACGTTTTTACAATAAAATATAATTTACTTAAGGCTAAAGCATATATCATTCATGTTCGACTAATCTTCATGTACATATTCATTCAATTAAATACAACAATCACTGATTATTTCGCCAATTTATTCATTAACTTAAAGGCTTTTCAATAATGCAATCATCAATTCATTGATTGATTGATTCGTTCATGTACTTCTGCAATGAAAACCGGTTTAACGCTGCATTTTTTAATGATCAGATTATTTTTTTCAAATTTACCGCTAAATTGACCAGCTTCAAACACCGTTTCCGGCGTTCTAAAATGTGACCTTTTATATAACTGGAAGTAAACATTTCAGGTTGTAAGTCACTTAACAGTTTACTGTGATTAAAAATATGTCAAATTTCAACAAAGTCGATTTTGTAACTGGGATGCGTCGTATGGTGTATGCCGTCACCCCGAACGAAACCTACTTCGAACGGTATGAGGACGTGCCCCAGTATATTAATGAGGTAGGAGTTATGAAAATATTCGACATGCATGGATTTCGGATAGTATTTGTTACTGGACTAATGTACTATCATTAATGCTTATGCTCTCAAGCTGATGCATAATTTATTAATTTGCAGTTGTTGATTGGATTAGAAGTGTCTGTTTTTAAGGGAAATCATTAAGTAGATACACGGATGTAATTAAGTCTCATTGGCATTAGCTGTTCTTAATCATAAGACGTTCTATACGCAAGGCCAACCTTAAAAAAATTATTGTTTGCCATTGCCCACCCAAGGTTGCTGGTGACGGGTAGGTAGGTAGGCATTTTTTGAGTGAAAAAAAATGCAAATTTATAAATGATCCATTTAGCGTCAAAGTATAGCGTGTAACACAGATATTGCTTTTGATAATACAATCAAGTATCTGTTGATATAACGAGAGCTTGCTAGCAATCATCTTTAATTAGACGATGAATGCTGGCAAACAGCCTGTTGTTTACACAAGTTTGATAAAACATGATAACAATTGCATTTTGATATGGCCTGTTATAATCAAGGGTCTATAGCTGATACATTTAATTTATTAACCCAGTGGGAAACAACCCAAATGAAAGAAGAGTGGGCTTGTATTTAAGCTTTTATTAAAGTTATAAGAAATACAATATTCGGAATTTAAAAAAAATGGTTTGATCTAACAAAGAAAAAACTTTTTGGTCGGATAGGTAGGCAATGGCAAACAAAGTTAATTTTAATGTTGGCCCACTTACACAGATTTGTTTATGTTTCATACGTATATACACTCTAATCTCTTATTGAAGTGTATGTGCGTATGAAACATTGAAAAATCATTGTTACAAGTACCAGTGGTTCTATACGAGTAAATTTACTAAAATGAATCTGAACTCTTAGGCCACACCAAATTAAACAATTAGTCATCGGATTTTTTTTTCGAAAAACTTGGAGCGAGCGAGCGAAACAAATATATAACTATTATTTTTTCAATTTTTGTTATTTTGGTGCGAGCGTATAATTTTCGCGAATTTATAGATATATAAATATATACACGTATTTTTGCTTTGAACACGACAATTTTAAGTAATACATGTATACAATAATTAACCATGAGATAAACAGACCTAACATAAGATATAGTTTTTATTGTTTTTTTGCGGTATTCAATAAGTGTGATTTATATCATACTTCAGATAGTTTTCTTTGTTTTGCTGTAATTACTGGTGGGCGGAGCCTAATATGCAAGCTTATCGTGCAATAAATAGCTTGCAGTATATTGAAATTTAGTTTTAATTTATACGCACGCTACTTATAGCACGGTAAGCTTCCACATTCGACAGCGCTAAGTTTAGAAACGGCACACATGCTTGACACACATGCCAAGCATGTCAGACATCACGTGACGTTTGGGAAACGCCTATGGGATGGGCATCGTGGTAAATATTGTGTAAAACACTTGCAGCTCAATGTGTTAATTATTTAATCTCGCCCTGTGGGCTCGTTAAATAACTAACATAAACTATTTCCGTACAAGTATGATACAACTATTACATCAGACCGGTAAATGGTGACCGGAGCCTTATATGCAAGCTTACCGTGTAATAAGTAACGTGCAGTATATGTGTATTTCGAAGTTTATGAGGTCCTTCCGCGCCTGAGGCTGCATAATTAACTTACTAGAGACAACGAAATTTGGGACGAATTTTGAATTATAGCTGCAATTTCCAGCTATTTATTCTTTACTGAACGATATTTTAATTTTGATGTGGTCTTGTGCTGTGGGGGAAAACCGGAGTAGCCGGAGGAAAACCCACCTGTCCAAACTCACATGCGCCGGGTGGGGAGCGAACCCGGGACGCCTAGGTGAGAAGCGAGTGTACCAACCACTGCGCTAGCCGGACAGCCACGTGCAGTATATTGAAATTTAGTAGTAATTTATACGCACGCTACTTCTTGCACTGAACGATTGCACTGATTGTACACAGTGCGACAGGGCTAAATTTGAAAATAACACGCACGCCAAGCATGTCAGACATTACGTGACGTCTAGAAACTGCCCGTTGGGATCGGCGATTGGTAAGTATGGTATAAAACAAATGAAGCACCCTTTGACATCAATACGTTTGTTATTTAACGAGCCCGCAGGGTCAAAGTGTGCTACAACTATTACATATTTGCACGGTCGAGGTAAACACTGTACAACATCATGTATGTTTTTTTCGAGGATGTGTCGCTGAGCCAATCAAAATTAATATCGTTTATATTTAAAGACGTTCGCAACAAAAAGAAAATAATTGGGCAATTTTCTCATTTTCCTTCATTTTTTCTTCATTGTATATAGGTTACAGTATACTAATTGCATCTCTAATGTCCATTCAAAGTAAAACATTTCTAATAGTAACAGTTTATAAAGCATATATAATAATCAAAAACACACTTATGCAATGTATTTCCAAACAAATTAGTTGAGAAATTATCCTTTAAGTATATCCATTATATTGATACGTTGTTTATGTATGTTAAAACGAAAGAGGAAAAAGGCTACACAGGTACCCTATATACAATCCATTTTTTCGAAAACAAGTTCGGTGAGCCATTCTTTTTATTAATCTTTTGGTGTAAGTATATATTGATGCATGTATGTGCACAATTTAAAAAAAATCTGTCCTTTGGAACAAAATATGCATTTGATAAAAATGAAGTTCCAGAAAGCATTATTAGTTCCCATTAGACACACTTAAATGTCCAGTCAAATGATTATTTTAGCAGTAAATGTAGGTAAAGCGTTTTTATTATCAACATACACTTGTTTGAAAAAAACACACTATCCGTTATACTTAAAACATTGATAAAAATCCAAACTGAAAAAGTGGCTTCGACAGGTACCGTATTCAAAACCCAATATTTCCGGAACAAGGCCGGTGACCCCTATTTTTTAAGACTGTTTTAGTTTCAGTATACACTGACGCGTGTATATGGTATCTTTTAACAAAATCTGTCGTTTGGAACAAAAGATATTCGTATATTTGATAAATTAATTTTGTTTTCACAGGCATATTTAATGCATAATTAACCTCGTTAAGTGTCAAATAAAAGTCATTTGTTAAATGATAACTGAAGACAAAGCGCGTTTTATTATTAAACTGCACATGTATATTGCCAAAAAAAAGATGCATTTAAAAATCTCCATCTTTGTTTGAATATAAACGCTTTATATTATTCAACATTCTAAGTAACACAAACTTTAAAAAAAATGCTTCGACAGGTACCATATTCAAAATTCAATATTTCCGGAAAAAGGCCGGTGACTCCTATTTTTTAAGACTGTTTTAGTTTTAGGATACATTGATGCATGTCTGTGCCAATGTTTAAGAAAATCTGTCGTTGGGAAGAAATTCAAGGACATAGTTGCGAACGTCTTTAGGTCATATTATTATATAACGTATCGTGCACTTATTTTTGTGTGTGTAATAACTCATCATACATTAAAGAAATTCAACTTCTGTTTAAGTAGAACATATAATACGACATTGATTTACAGTGATAAAATAAGGGTTTTGATTTTGTCAATATTCTGTATCACTGTTTATCAAGAGTCCAAGAATATTTATTGATAAACAGTACTCTATTATGGTATATGTTTCAACTTTTTTTGAAAGTAGATCTATCCTAGAGTATCCTGAAAGTCTTGATTGAACGTTATTTAAAATGTTTTCTTAAAAAAGATACATTTTGTTTTCCGTTGAAGTCGACGCCATTCTTCTGGGTGTGCATGATCGTCGAGATCCTGATCTCCGTCATCAAGAAGGACCGGAGGTACCGGATGAATGACTCCCTCACCTCCGTCAGTGCCGGGATGTTCTCTCGATTGCCTATGTAAGCCACTGTGCGCTACCGGTTCGGCTTGTCTCTACCATTGGTTAATAAACTGTTAAGTTCTTCAAAGTACTGTGCTGGCGCCACACGCGTAACATACTAGCATTTCGCGATTCGCTGAGATTGGGCGATCGAGTCAGTGGCGAATAAAAGCGAAATAGACCTTTTTACTACATGCAAATTATCACCGGGAGTAAACTACTCTCGCGTCCCTCGGCATCAGCTACCAGTTGTAAAGCACTCGAGGCGAATCCGCGTGATTTTGTGGAGGATATAAGATTCCACTCTCTGCACATGTAACTTGGTGAAGATACGCATAATGATTTCGAAAATCGACCATGATGTCTCAGAAAATATATGTCATTTTAAAATATTTTCCAGAATATTAGTAGTCATGTGCTATTGTTGCTACTGGTAACGCTTACGTACTTTACGCGCAGTTGCGGCTCTGCTCGTATATTTGATCCTGTTTTATAGGATCTTGCTGCGTTCAATCACGCTGGAGGCGTACGTCTGGATGTACCGGAACTGGCGGCTAGCGGAGCTCCCTTGGGACTCCCCCTGGACCTGGTGGCTCACCTTTCTGAGCGTCGACATGGGCTACTACTGGTTCCACCGGATGGCGCATGGTACCAGTGGATCTCGTATAGTCCTCTTCAGCCTGTGGCAGTTTCTACTCAGATATGGCTCGTATTCGCCAACCAATTGTATAATAAGGCTCAAGAAAAAAATGCGGTCGCAAATATGCGAGTACGAATGTCGCTCGTGCCATTAAAAAAAAAGAAACACATGCTAAATAAAGAAATACAGAATGCTAAAACTAGCGTTTGAGAATAACAATCCATATTCAAATTTCTTTGAATAGAACAGTTTTAAAGTTTTAAGAATATTCTTTATTCTTAGGTCTTAAGTCTTAGAAGATGTTGGAGAATACGAACCCAATATTAGTAGAGACTGCCACAGGCTGAATCGGATAATTTAATGTAATGTTCCACCGTTTATAATGTTACGATATAACTAATGAATCACTACGCACGACGACACAACGCTAAAATACAAGCGGTTATGGATCGTAAAAGAGTTCGATGGGAAACCGCTGCATAGAAACCTTAATGGATCGTAATTGAAGTGCGTTATTTATCACTTGTTGAACTTGCATGCCTTATTTCAGAGGTGAACTTTATGTGGGCGTTTCACCAGACCCATCACAGCTCCGAGGATTACAATCTGTCCACCGCCCTGCGTCAGTCCGCCCTACAGATCTACACCTCATGGGTATAAGTTGCCGCATCTATATGTAAAAGCTTAAGAATCTTTTCCGACATCAGTCATTGCTAAATTAAAAACTGCATGTCCTTTCGATTTGCCAGATACCTTAATCAACTGAATTTGACTAAACTCAAACTGTATCAAGTGCCATTGTGTCGTTTAATTATGCATTTCTCTCCGTGCTTGTATTATATTAAACACAATATTTGATATGCAACTTTCAATTCAATCCCACGGTCGCTATCGATCAAACTCGATGATAAGATTTAACAATGAATTGAATAGGAAAATTAAGAACTGTGTACTTCAAACAGTCATATTTTTTAAAAATAATTTAATATAAAATTGCATTTGAATATATAATAATTTCTCTAAACAATGGTATTTTTTCGTTTTGAAAACTTAACGTTAGAACCGTCCTTTTAGGGTTTTAAAAGTATAGGTGTCATTTTGTTCTTATTTCAATGTAAGTAATAGGGATTTGGTAAAATCTGCTGACAAAAGGTTACAAAATAGCACCAAAAACATTATTTCTTTATTTAAATTCAAAATTGCACAGGTGGAATAAGCTAGCAAAATCTTTTTCCTGTCGATACAATATATTTTTGTTAATGAAAATTGGTATTTAGACCGTCCTTTCTTAAATTAAGTATCACTTGTAATTGATTCTATTTATAATTTTCACCCAATTCACGGAAATGTACGAAATCCATCTCGGTATTCGGCCTTTTCCGGTCTTGTATCGGCAATAAATTACGGACTGCAATAAAACTGACATTATGCTTCATCGTATATTGGTTGAATTAGTATTGAAACTTGATTTCCTATTCATAGAATAAGTTAGAATAAGTCAACAATAGATTGACAAGAGGATGAACATTGAAAATATACTTTGTTTTCATTTATTGTATGGTTATGTTCATTTATTAGTTCAGGATTTAATGTATCATAACATATTATGTTCTATGTGTTTTATTTATCATTTTAAGGCAGAACAAAATGCATCACGGTTTAATAAAAAAAATTATTTTGAAATAAAACTTACATGTATAGTTATATTTTATTTATATGTATTTTGTTTTATTTTGTAAAATTTTACTTAGTGGCATGTTTATCCCAGCCGGTGTCATATTGTTGCCGTATACACGGATCTGGATCCATGTCGTATACAAATATACAGAATAAACACCGTGTGTCACCTTCAGTAATTAATTTGTAATTTATGTTTTTACGTACTCTTAATGAGCGTTCCATGCTTGTGCTATGCGTCTTGAAAGGTGATAAATAATATCGCATAAACTTCTTAACAGTTATGTTTTTCGCGAAAAATAGAAGTAGCCAATGTTTGAGTTCTTTATTTCAGTACCGGCAATACTTTATAGTTATTATGTAAACAAAAGGTGATAATAAGGCGATAATTAGGAGATAGACCGGACTACTTTTTTGTCTTACTAAGTATAATGATGCGGTTCACATCAAATCAAATATTACCGACATAATTATGATACTTAAATCAAAAATATTACCCGGCGATTGTTACTGCTGAGTATTTTTGGAAATTTTGCACTGAATGTATTTTTCGGCATATTGTTACTTTTTAGCTCACCTGAGCACAACGTGCTCATGGTGAGCTTTCGAAATCACCTTTTGTCCGTCGTGCGTCGTGCGTCAACATGTTCATTCAAACAACATCTCCTAAACCGCTGTGCAGATTTTCACCAAACTTCACAGGAATGATCCTTGGGTGACCCTCTTCAAAATTGTTCAAATCGTTTCGGTCCGCTGCATATGTAGGTCAGCGGAGCTAAAAATAGATTTAAAAGTGAAAACTTTAAAAATCTTCTCTGAAACTGCATGGCTGAGAGCTTTCATATTTGGTATTTGGCATCCTGTAATGGTCCTCTACAAAGATTATGCAATTGATGCCCCTGGGGTCAAAACTTGCCACGCCCCGGGGTCACATGGTTTATATAGACTTGCATAGCAAATTTACTGCCAACATCTTCTTCTCTGAAACCGCAGGGCCCAGAGGTTTCATTTTTGGTATGTTGCATTGCATAGTGGTCCTCTACAAAGAATGTTCAAATGATGCCCCTGGGGTCAAAACTGGCCACGCCCCGGTGGTCACATGGTTTATAAAGACTTAAATAGCTAAATGACTTTAAAAATCATCTTCTCTGAAACCGCAAGGCCTAGAGGTTTGGTATTTGGTTGGTAATATTGTATAGTGGTCCTCTACAAAGATTGTTCAAATGATGCCCCTGGGGTCAACCTGGCCACGCCCCGGGGGTGACACTGTTTATGTACACCTAAATAGCAAAATTACTTCACAAATCTTTTTCTCTGAAACCGCAAGTCCCAGTGGTTTCATATTTGGTATGTAGCATCCTCTAGTGGTCCTCTACAACGATTGTTCAAATACTGTCCCTGGGGTCAAAACTGGCCACGCCCCGGGGTTCAAATAGTTTCTATAGACTTTATTAGCTAAATGACTTTAAAAACCTTCTCCTCTGAAACCGCAAGGCCCAGAAGTTTCATATTTGGTATGTAACATTGCATAGGGATCCTCTACAAAGATTGTTAAAATAACGCCCCTGGGGTCAAACCTGGCCGCGCACCGGTGATCACATGGTTTAAATAGGCTTAAATAGCAAAAAGACATTAACAATCTTCTCCTCTCAAACTGCAAGGCCCAGAGGTTTCATATTTGGTATGCCAAATTGCATAGTGGTCCTCTACAAAGAGTGTTCAAATGATGCCCCTGGGGTTAAAACTGGCAACGCCCCGGTGGTCACATGGTTTATATAGACTTAAATAGTCTAATGACTTTGAATATCTTCTTCTCCGAAACCACAAGGCCCAAGAGGTTTGTGATTTGGTTGGTAACGTTGTATAGGGGTCCTCTACAAAGATTGTTCAAATGATGCCCCTGGTGTAAAAACTGGCCCCGCCCCGGGGGTCACATTGTTTATATAGACTTAAATAGCAAAATGACTGCAAAAATCTTCTCATCTGAAACCGCAAAGCCTAGTGGTTTCATATTTGGTATTTGGCATCCTCTAGTGCTCCTCTACAAAGATTGTTCAAATGATGCCCCTGTGGTCAAAACTGGCCACGCCCCGGGGGTCAAATGGTTTATATAGACTTAAATAGAAAAATGACTTTAAAAATCTTCTCCTCTGAAACCGCAAGGCCCAGAGGTTTCATATTTGGTATGTAACATTGCATAGTGGCCCACTACAAAGATTGTTCAAATGATGCCCCTGGTGTAAAAACTGGCCACGCCCAGGGGGTCACATGGTTTATATAGACTTAATTAGCTAAATGACTTTGAAAAATTTCTTCTCTGAAACCGCAAGGCCCAGAGGTTTGTTATTTGGTTGGTAACATTGTATAGGGGTCCTCTACAAAGATTGTTCAAATGATGGCTTGGGGTCAAAACTGACCACGCCCCGGTGGTCACATTGTTCGTATAGACTTAAATAGCAAATTACTTCAAGAATCTTCTCCTCTGAAACCGCAAGGCCCAGCGGTTTCATATTTTGTATGTAACATTGCATGCCAGTCTTCTACAATGATTGTTCAAATGATGCCCCTGGGGTCAAAACTGGGATGCCTTTAACACAGGTGAGCTTCCTAGGCCCATCGTGGCCCTCTTGTTTACAAATATTGAGAACAAATAGTATGTTGCACTGATTTATTTGTCGAATGGAAGAAACTTCCTCAGCTGCCAAAATTAACTTTAGTTGACTATTTAGCTGTGGACCCGCCTATGGCCAACATAATCCGATAAGATTTTACGACCGTGTCATAAAGATAATTATCTGACCCTCCCCCCCCATCCGTTATCAGGGACTATCTGGGCAGTCAGAGGGATTACGTCGCATTATGATCATTTTCATAAAAACGAAATATTTGGCTTATTATAATTAAGGTTACCGCAGTTTAGAGGGGTATATTATATTTTTACTGAAATCAGTATGTATGTTTACATATTTATGCTCTGTACGGTAAGAGGGAAAGAAATAACTAATCTCTTTATATAAAAGTAGCTTATTCAGAATTGATACGGGATCATTGCAGAAAATAGAAATATACACTACTGAAAAACAAAAATGTTATGGTCCCTTTTTCGAAATTTTAATAAAATAATATCAGTTTATTGTAAGAAATCGGAGTTTCCGAAATCATTTGCAAAAAGTCTGAGAAAGCTTTAATAAAACCGAGATAAGCAGTTAAGTAAAATCCTCCCTATGTGTGCTATATAAGCCGAGGAACGCTTAAATCGATTTTCCGCCTTAGGAAGTTTCTTCAATATGCGTCAGAATGAACTTCCCGGCCTTGTAAAGTATAGCATTCAATTATTGATTTTTGATGATCAGGCTATTATCGCTTCAAGCAATTGTCCGGTGATCTTCGGAAAATTGCCGATAAAAAGTTGCCGAACCGTCATATTTTACCGAGTTCAATGCGGTTAATTTGCATTTTTATCTGTAAGATGTCCATAACAAATGATTTCTGCAATGTTTAATTTTATTAAAAATTTTATGGACTGCTGCTTTAATTTTACAATATTTTCATTGCTAGGTATTCTACCTGCCGCTGGCCCTGTTCGTCCCCCCTTCCGTGTTCCTGGTACACCACGAGCTCAACATTCTCTACCAATTCTGGATCCACACTCAGGTACGTACTCCGTGAGCTAAACTAACAGTTCATTTCTGGCTGGCAGGCAGGTACGAGCAGAATGAGCTCAGCTATACCAGTGATGTCGACATTCTATATCATAGTGGAGCATATTCAGGTACGGGCTCCGTTATGTCATCACGTGGATACACCATGGGCTTAACGGCCTATTCATTTGTAGACCGTGCCAATGAATAAAGTTTTTTTTGGTGTTGCTTTGCTAAGTTCAAATCCCATTAATTTATTTACAGGATACAATACCGTTTGTCTTGTTATGCGTACCGATAAACAACTGTTTTAAGTCTGACTGATTTAGCCGTCCGCTCCCAGACATTGAGACTAAGTAGCCCCTATTTCAGTACATCCGATCCCAGGCCTTGACAATAAGTGGCCCCTATTTCAGTACATCCGCTCCCTTACGCTGGCACTAAATGGCCCGTAATTTCAGTAACTCCGATCTCTCAAACGTAGACACTACATCCGCTCACTCACACTGACACTAAGTGGACACTATTTCAGTTCATCCACTCCCTCACACTGACACTACGTGGCCCCTATTTGGGTACACCCGCTCCCTTACACTGGAGCTAAGTGGCCCCTATTTCAGAACATCCGGTCCCTTACGCTGACACTAAATGGCCCGTAATTTCAGTAACTCCGATCTCTGACACTTACACACTAAGTGGCCCCTATTTCAGTACATCCGCTCCCTCGCACTGACACTAAATGGCCCCTATTTCAGTACATCCGCTCACTCACACTGACACTAAATGGAAACTATTTCAGTTCATCCACTCCCTCACACTGAAACTACGTGGCCCCTATTTGAGTACACCCGCTCCCTTACACTGGCACTAAGTGGCCCCTATTTCAGAACATCCGCTCTCTCACACAAGTGGCCCCTATTTTAGTACATCCGGTCCCTGGGCCCGCTGGAGTACATCCTCAACACGCCCAGTCATCATCGCGTCCACCACGGCCGCAACCCCTACTGCATCGACAAGAACTACGCGGGTACGCTTATCATCTGGGACAGGATATTCGGTAAGTTAACGTTTTCAGTTTTAGGCCAAAACAATATAATAAATTGTATGTTTCGGGCAACGGTCTCAAAAAAGTTAGGAAGGATAGAGATTGAGTCTTTTTTAAGTCTAGCCCCAAAAGCGAAACAAATCGCAAACACTTAACCGGCAATACTATTCAACCATGAAGAAATCCAGAATACTCAATGTCTAACATAAAGGGTCATTTTTACACGGAGTATCTGGTTTATCACGTTTAACTCTCTTCACAAAATTAATATCTAACGAAATCAGATTTCACGGAAAACGATCGTTTCTGAAAACTGTAGGGTCGCTAGGTAGGGTCGGGTTGCCCGAAACACAGAACTTTTTTGTTTCGGCCTTACATTTACTTGTTATGTGCTTATTCTGGGCGATGTTTGAGGTTCTATGCGCCTTTAAATATGTGGTTTTCATTAACCATTCCAAAGCGTTTACCCCAGTTTTACTTATTTTTTGTTTTGTCGTCGTAATATCCAGTCTCTAATTAACTCCTATTTTCTAATTAGTAACTGTTTACATTCGGTCGGTTGTATAATTCGAGCATTTACATGTTGTCAGATCTACATGTCGTATATTTGTATGTAATTCTGTTGTTACCCCAGGAACGTTTGTGAAGGAGGGGGACGAGGTTGCCTATGGACTCACCCACCCCATCAACACTTTTGAACCCTTCGCAGTTCAGGTAGTATAAACTGAATATAATCTAATGCTTATGCATGTTTATACAACATTATTTTGTACGACCTATGGTCAACTTTAGTTTGAATGACCTTCGAGCGACTTAAGATTGACTGGCCTTTGATAACTTCAGATTGAATGATCTTTGAGCGACTTAATTAGGGTTTTCCGCAGGCTTTCTTGAAGGCATGTCGGCATCCCGGACACCACCACCCGCGACAAAAATCGGCTCAATCTCCTCCGAGATCGTTCCAATCCGACCCCTTAGCCCCCCCCCCCTCTGAAATCGGCTCCACCTCTTCGAAAACGGCCGCATCTCCCGACCCTAGCTCCCCGAAATCGGCTTCAACGATCGACCCCATCTCCCTGAAATTGGCTGCACCGCTCGACCCCACCTTTTCGACATCTGCTACAACGTTCGAAATCCCGGCGGCGATCAAAACGGCGGTATCGCTTTATTTTCTGCCCTTTATCGCTTAAATTACCTAGCCTATTGCTCGGCCAGCCCCTTTCTTTGCATTATCTTTAATTTGGGAATTCTTACTTTTATAAAACTAAAACTATTAAAAATAGTTCTCCTACTAAAATCGCAACTATCGCGGTTTTCTTAATTGAATAAAAACCTAACTCCTTTTTGTTTTGTAAACGTGTTGACCTAACTCCTTTTTTAAAAAAACGTGTTGACCCAACTCCTTTGGAGGCAGTGTACATCAAAATTCTAGGCTGCATTTTTTTTATTGAAATAATACATGATATTCAGAATCGTTGAAAAGCATAGCTTTGTTTTCGCCTTGAAATTCTGTTATGACCGCTCGTTTTTTTCAAAAACTGTTTTTTATTTCATTTATTGTTTTCGGATGCAAAAGAAATCAACAATTAATATCAGTTATACTACATGCGGACATTAAAAGCCGTGGTTTTTAAATACTTGATTATGCGGTTCATAATCGACATAAAATACGCGCCTGTATCTCCATGTAAAAAGCGTATTTTGCTACAACAGCGCGAAAATTGCCATGCACAAGGTCACGGATGCCTCATAAAAAACGGTGCGTGTAGTGGTCACGTGCTTAATTGCAGTGTTTATGAGAACAAAATTACGTTTGACGACCTAAAAGTTTTAAAATGAGGCTCTATATTACATTATTCGTTTCCATAATTTTGATTTTCAATTTGTGAAATGGATAAGGAGATTACCGGGATCAAAAATATTAAATATAATAATCAAATGTTTTAAAATGCCTGTTCACTTTTCCCGTCAACGAACAAATAGTATTTGTTGTCAAACTTGTTTTTAGTTGTTAGTTAGAGGTTAATGAACGTCCCCGGTGTGACATCTATCCATACTGGCACACATAATCAGTAATGGCCCGAGGGCTTTAGCCCGAGAGACATTACTTATCAGGTGTGCCATTATGGTCAGATGTCACACCGGCGACGCTTTTTGACGTTTTTATTGCATATGTTGAATAAAAGAGTTTCTTTATTATTTGTTTTGGTGCAATGTCGTAAACCCAATTAAATTATCAAATGCAATGGCTATGTAATTCCTTATTTTGAATACGTAAAGAAAGTTGAAAGTTAACGAAAACGCATATATACACGCCAAGGACTCTATTATATTGTTTATAATACAGTCTGTGGTTTATACGCAAAATATCTACATTAATAATTATTATGTTCAAACTTGCTTCCCGATCGATGTATGAAAATCAAATGTACGTTGATCACGGGTTCCAAGATATTCATTTGCTGAAGTACGGTAGATCAAATCTGTTTTTCGTAACGTTTTTCTTTCCATTTAGTCTATTAAATAAAGAAATCGCATTATAAACACTCCCATTTTATTTTTATAATTGATTCTCCGTATAAAATCTTAATATAATTTAAAATAATTCTTAATACGGAATTCTACTTATCTGAAATAACGCTTGATTGCGTTACAAAGCGCTCAATTTTCCTGAATTGATGACAGTTCGGTCACTTGTCAATAACACTGTTGGAAGTTAGACCTTATCGATCAATACGACGTTCGTTTATGGCCCTGTGATTAAAGATGGGTGAAGTAGATAAAGGGATTAAGGGTTGTCGCTTTGAAAAGTATAGCATGTTGACGTTATTTAAGCATGTCGGCAAAGGCCTAACTGCTTTGAATGCATGTTGGGCCCGGCAAGCGAAACAGGCCTGCATGGAACCCTGGACTTTATTTTGAATGACCTTTGAGCGGCTTTAGATTGAATTACCTTTGAGCGACTTTAGTTTGAATGACCTTAGAGCGACTTTAGATTGAATGACCTTTGAGAGACTTTCGATTGAATGTCCTTTGAGCGACATAACATTGAGTGACCTTTGAGAGACTATAGTTTGAATGACCTTTGAACAACTTTATTTTGAATGACTTTTGAGCGACTTTAGTTTGAATGACTTTTGAGAGACTTTAGATTGAATGGCCTTTGAGAGACATTAGATTGAATGATCTTTGAGAGACTTTAGTTTGAATGACCTTTGAGCGACTTCCGGTTGAATGGCCTTTGAGCGACTTTAGATTGAATGATCCTTGAGAGAACAGAACAGAACAGAATTTTTATTGTAGATAAAGGCCACCGGCCCATAATGCAATATTTTACATACAAGCAAATTTTGAAAAAGAGTTGTGTTACATACATGAATAAAAATTTCACAAGCATTTCAAATATTATTTCATATAAATTTAACAAATATTAAGATGGTGCAAATACAACACGAGTTTTCTCAATTTTTGTTCATTTGTTGTCTTCATGAGATTATAAATTTTTTCAATATTATCATAACCATGAAACAAACTTAACAAATAATGATTTCTTTGTTGGGCATATTTAGGACACTGGAAAAAAGCATGATATTCATTTTCAATGACATACATGTGGTAATTTTCAATACAAAATTGACAAATGCGATCGTTTCTATCAGCATTTATATGCCTACCGGTTTCGATTGCTAATTTATGATTTGAACATCTAAATTTAGCAAATGATTTTTTTAACACAATGGTAAATCTAGAGATAAATATTTTTTTGGAGTGATTTGAGATTTAAAGCATTTATATGTATCACATCGTGTTGATTCAGTTATTGAATTATGCCAATCTTGATGTTTACAGTCAATTCAACGCTGATTAAACGCATTCAAAAATACCTTAACGTCTCCAATTTCTTGGCTAAGCCAAGCAAAACCAAAGCCATAGCTATATAAAAGTTTTTTTTTACAGAAGTAGCCCAGTTTATTCTCCCTATATCATCGTCACGTTTAAGCATAACCATTTTTGGGGTATCTATGAATAGGCATGTGTAGAAGTTTACACCAATATTTAATGCATTTAGTATGGTATTCAATACACAGGGGTAATCTGCCACACTCTCCTAAAGTCATTGCATTATTCGTAGAGTGGTTCACACCTAAAAATTGCCTGCAATATTGCAAATGTATCTTTTCAATAACATCTGAATATTCAAGGCCCCATATATCTGCACCGTACATCAGAATGGGTTTAACCATGGAGTCAAATAATTTAGAATATTCTTGTAGCTGGAATTTACCAAACGTACACTGATAAGACTTAATAGCATTAATTGATTTGTTTGCTTGGCCAGCTAGTTTAGCCTTAGCCTTTGTCCACGTTAATTTTGGTGTGTATAGCAACCCCATATATTTATAAACAGATGTTACATTCAGACGGACACCGTTATAATTCCTTTTTTCATATGAACGTAGAGGGCCACCATTTCTAAAAACAATAATTTCTGTCTTTTTTCATTTATCAACATACTCGTATTTTCGCAAAATTGTGAGATGCTGTTTATTTGATTTTGTAAATTAATCGCTGTTTCAGCACAATTTGCAATATCGTCCGCGAACAGTATACATATTAAGTCCGGGATGTGTTCAGTAAAAATATGCCTCTGTGCCCTTCGTTGCTTAAAAAGCGGGGTAACTCATTGATATAGAGGTTGAAGAGAATTGTACTAGTTACGTCCCCTTGTTTCGTACCACAATTGCATCTAAACGATTCGGTTGCTAAATTGAACACATTATTGTTTCGTTCCGATCCGTAGGCGTTAATTATATTTTGGTCTTGAACGCGAATACGGCTCTGGAGATTGGAATACATTGACACTAAAACATTAAATAGTTTCCCTTTTGCCTCAATATTGTTGAGTTTTAAAAATAGGTCATGGTGCACTAATCAGTCGTAAGCTTTCTTAAAGTCAACGTATAAAACGTAAAATCTCCCTCCCGGTTTTGTTAAATATTTTTGAACAATACTTTGTAATATAAACATATTATCCGCGGTAGAGTATCCAGCGCGGAAGGCCGCATGGGACTCTTCAATTTTGTCAAAATACACTGCCCATTTAGTTAATATAGAATGAATAATATTAGACAAAATCTTATACAAACATTTATAAGAGAAACACCTCTATAGTTCGTTGGATCAGATTTAGACCCAGATTTGTGTATCGGGACTATGATGCTTTCACACCAGCTGTTTGGGAAGACACCGGTGTCTAAAACTGAATTAAATAGAAGACATAAAATATTTTTATAAAATTCTGCTCCAATTCCATCAATACCACTTCATATCCCATTCTTTAGTTGTTTAATACTATTTAAAATTTCAGATTCTGTTATTGGGGAATTTAACATATCATCATGTTCATAATCGGTATCAATAGAAGCGGTTATAACGGGTGGTATATTGTTTTTATATAGTTAACCTTTAAAATATATCACCCAATCATTTGGGTTTATATTTGATTCTAATGAAGTATTTTGCATACGATGTTGTTTTAAAATCCGCCAAAAGGCGTTTGGATTATTTCTGGAGTCAACTAGCTTACATCTCATAGTGTTTTGATACTCGCCTGTTTACGTCGACATACATGTTTAAAGTGCGTTCGCAAATTTAGAAAAATCTGTAAATAATTTTCATTACTTGTCCATCTAAAGCGTCTCAACGCAGCATATTTGTCCTGCCTAGCTGAATCGCACTCGTTATCCCACCATGGTTGGCTACAGTTAAGTATTTTACACACCTCGTATTACTGCGTATTAATTTCTCGTATTATTAGCTGCTTGTTTGTAAACAGAAATACACTTTTGAATAGCATTATCTATGTTATTTTGTATGTCGCCCATAATTTCGTTTTGCGCAGAGTGAAATAGCTCCGCAAATACTTGTAAAAATGATTCTTTATATGACTCATTCCATTTAAATTTATCATAGCAAAAATACGCCTGATTATAGGGCGATGTAAATGCACGTTATTCCCATGGTCAACATTAATGGTTAAACAGGAGCGTACTGGTAAATGATCAGATTCATGTCGTAAATCGACACTATATTTAGTAACAATCTTAAACAAATCTGATCAAATTATATGATAATCTACGACACTCGCCCCGTTATGTGCTATGCAAGTGTAATTTCCGTCTTGATAGTCATGTAGACGACCGTTAAGAACGTGGATAGAGTAAGTGCAGCATAATTCAACTAGAGATTTACCAAAAGTGTGGTAACAAATATCTGTTTTTTTTTCTCGGCATATCAAACTCATCTGATACATATTCAGTTTGAGTATCAAATACAAAATCAATGCTATCATCGGGAATATAATCTAACATTTGCTTAGTTCGTGCATTTAAATCACCTGCTATGAACAAACGACATTCTCTAAGGAAATGCTTAATTTGCATCAAATTATTTTCAATATAGTTAATACCATTTTTTTTTCCTCCATACCATTATATATTGGAGATCCCTCCGGTGACGCAATATACAATATAATATCAGTACAAGATGAAAATATACTACATTCAACATGAAGTACAACACAAGCTTTAAATTCCTCAAATATACGAGTAATCAACTTTTTGCTAACAATATTATTTTTAACATAAACCGATATACCCCCACTATTCCGTGACGCAACATTTCTTTTTTGTCTGATATTACCAAAACATGTATAACCTTCTAAATATGAATCAAATTCATCATTACTATCTGCCCAGGTTTCTAACAAACCAATTACATCAAAACCCTTCAAATACTTTTTAATCTCACAACTGTTTACCAATTTCTTAAAACCACACACGTTCAACGTGACAACGTTTATGTCCACTTTCGGGACTAGGCCAACGTCCTAGTCGATTCCTCCCATTGTTTCGCTGTCGGGCTCGCTGTCGCTGAGCGAAGTTCGCCCATTCTGACGTGTAGTGCGTCTATCCAATCGTCGCTGCCTTTCACGGCTCACTGCTCCTCCCTGGCTACCACGCTGTATGCAGGACGCCCCGATTCGTTTGACTGCACCGGTCGAGTCGTCGTATTTGTACACACTACCCTCTGCGAAGAGCTTATCGTAACGCATCGCTGCATATTCGCCCCGGTTTCTGGCCTCTACTAGTTTCTTGCCGAGTTCACGTCTGTGTGATTGAACACGTCTTCGCGCACTGAGTATTTCGACTGCCTATCAAATGTTTGCCTAGCCTTGTGTAAAACGGCCTGTCGATCCTTGTAGCGTGAAAATTTAGCTACAATTGGACATTTATTTGACCTGCTACTCCCCACACGGTGCGCCCGTTCAAGTTCAACAATGGCCATTTCGGGCATTCCAAGCGTATTTGTCATAAAATCACGTAGCTTGTTCCGTGACAGGCCAGCTCTCATGTGTTTGACCTTCAATTCCTAAAAAGCGCAAGTAATTGTGTCTTGAATGACCCTCTAGCCTGTCAAGTTTATCATTTAATGACGACAACTGTTCTTTAAATTTTTCATTTTCCTCTCGAAGCCGTTCATTCTCAGACATGAGAATATTGATTGAATCAGTCATGTCATCTATTTTTGAGTTAATGGATGATAAGTCAGATTTTATATCTGCTCTCATTTCACGAAGAAATGCCATTACCTCGGTATCCGCAGCTGTCCTCGAGGTTTTGGGACGGGTGACTTCCTGAGAAGATGCAGGCGTAGCTGTCGGTGTCGTTGACGCTGCTGTATGTTCAGCAAAGCTAAGCTGCTTTTGCTTTTGGGAGCGAGGAGGTCCAGGGTTCATTTCCACATCCCCACCCATCACCAAAAGCACAGCTAGGAAAGTCACAAGGCGTAAAATCATACTAACACGCTTTTTACAAATGCACAACTTATCGATACACATGGATGACTTAAATGACCTTAGTTTGAATGACCTTCGAGCGACTTTAGATTGATTGACCTTTGAGCGACTTTAGATTAAATGACATTTAGTTTGAATGACCTTTGAGCAATTTTAACTGAATGACCTTTGAGCGACCTTAGTTTGAATAACTTTTGAGCGACTTTAGATTGGATCTCCTTTCAACAAATTTAATCTAAATTACATTTGAGCATCTTTAGACGAATGACATTTGAGCAACTTAAGTTGTAAAAATGGTTTGTAAATGCGTCGTGAAAGCTCTTGTTTCGCAATGTTAATGTAAACCAAGAACACAAATATATTTTTCAGTTTGATTATACAAAATATCTACTGGGAAGAATGCTAAATCTCCCTGGCATAGTGAACAAGATCAAAAACTTCATCTACGGACCCGGGTGGTTACCAGGGAAACCGCGAACTGGAGAACTAGAAGACATACCCAAGGTAATGTATTTAAAAAAATGAAAAGGTTTTAGGTGTTTTATACTTATTATTTTGTATCTCAAGTACTTTACGCGCTTTTTAAACCGTTTGACTCATGTGATTTTAAATTTGTTTAAGATATTTGAATACATTTTATTTCACAAGGCACCTACTGCACAATTTTGGATTTAAAATAATTACTTAAATTCAAGTCTTACTTGGTTACACACGTCTCATGTGCATAATGGTATGCAATATGATACATACCTGACCTAAGTCAGTAAAATTGTTTCAGGTATTGTTTAACGTCATACACATCCCTTAGGGGGTGTTAGACGACAGACACATTTTGTTTCAGGCAGTGCTTGACGTCATAAAAGTATTTCAAGAAGTGTTTGACGTCATACCAATGCTTCAGGCAGTGTTTCACGTCATACACATGTATCAGGCAGTGTTTGACATCATAAGATGTTTGAGTCATTGTTTAAGACTTTACTTCATACGCATGTGTAACCTCAGGATTTTTTTCATAAAAACATGAAACACATGAGTTCAACTAATTTCTTCTTTCATAGCTCATATCATTATTAATAACCAGTAACCAGTGACAGTTAAAAGTTCATTCACTGAGTTCTGTGACTCCTCGAGCAACTCCGCCCTAAAATAATAAAGAATATACAAATATTTAAGAATCATATAAACACATATTAAGCGCCTTAAATAAATAAATATTATAGGAACATGAAAAAAACAACACATTTTTTTATTCCAATTACATGTAATACAATGATAAAATATTCATAATTGACATTGAATGTCCTTGTGTGCCAAATCCATAATTTTAACATAAAAATGATGATAGCTCCACAAGATCATAAATACAAATATATATAAACATAATAATGTGTAATTATACATTTCTACAATAAAAACAAGGAAAAACAACTTACAGAGTATATGCTACTCGATGGCCACCATCTACGAAAACCGCTCTTTCCGTGCCAGGTGCTAATGTTGTAACAATATTACATTATTAGATATGTGAAAAGGATTTAATTGTATTAGTATTCTGACAGCCAGATTTTACACAAACAAATCAAAGTTTAAAAATGGCGCTTGGTCTCAATTACGAAAGTGGAAATTCGAAGACAAAATAAACTGATCTGCAACCGAAACGACCAATAAATAATACTTGTGTACCTTAATGTATGATGTTCTAAATATGACTACTATAAACTTTAACTATTTTACGATGTTAAAGATATTATAAGATTCTTTCAGCAAGAACTTTTTCCGAACCAATATGGCAGCCCGCTCTACAAAAAACGACTTTTACAACACAAACCTATTATGAACCGTTCCAACCCACTAAAATATAGCAAGGTTACGCACTACGAAAAATGCAACGTAGAGTTACAAATGTTTTAGACAGTGTTTGAATTTCATACTAATGTTAAGGCGATTTGTGACGTCATACCAACGTACCAGGCGGTGTTTGACGTCATACAAATGTATAAGGCAGTGTTTGACGTCATAAGATGTTTCAGTCATTGTTTTACTTCATACACATGTTTCAGGCAGTGTTTGACTTTCACACGAATGGTTTAGGCAATTTTTGACATCATACAAATGTACTAAGCAGTTTTTGACGTCAAACAAATTCATTAGACAGTGTTTGACGTGATACCAATGTTTCAGGCAGTGTTTAACGTCATACATATGTATAAGGCAGTGTTTGACGTCATGAGATGTTTCAGTCATCGTTTTACTTCATCCAAATGTTTGACTTTCATACTAATGTTTTAGGCAGTTTATAACGTCATACAAATGAACCGAGCAGTTTTTGACGTCATACAAATGCATTAGACAGTGTTTGACGTAATATGTAATATGATTTAGGCGGGGTTTGACGTCATAAAACGTTCCAGGCAGTATTTGACAGCATAAAATGTGTCAGTCATCGTTTTGCTGCATACCAATGTTTTAGGCAATTTTTGACGTGTCAATGTGTCAGGCAGTGTTTTACGTCAAAAAAAAATGCATCGGGCAGTGTTTAACTTGTATACCAATGTTTCAGGCTGTGGTTGACGTGATACCAATGTTTCAGACAGTGTGTGACGTCATACCAATGTTTCAGGCAGTGTTTAACGTCATACACATGTATAAGGCAGTATTTGACGTCATACAAATGCATTAGGCAGTGTTGACGTGATACCAAAGTTTCAGGCGGTGTTTAACGTCATAAAATGTTTCTGTCATTGTTTTGCTTCATACAAATAGTTTTGGCAAATTTTGACGTCACACAAATGAGTCAGGCAGTGTTTAACGTCAGACGAATGCATCAGGCAGTGTTTAACTTGCATACCAATGTTTCAGGCAATGGTTAACGTAATAACAATGTTTCAGGCAAAGTTTGACGTCATACAAATGTTTCAGGCAGTGTTTGACGCCATACCAATGTTTCAGGCAGTGTTTGAAGTCGTAATGCAAGTGTTTCGATACCGACGTGCAGCACTCTGAATTCTATGCCGCTCACAAAGGGACAGCATTATCAAACACACATGCTCTGAAATTATATGTATGGTTTTACAGATTGAATACCCCGTGAAGAGGTACCACGTGACACTGCCCTCCTGGCTGTCTGTCTATGTATTCGTACACTTCTTCGTGTTTGCCTTCGGGTACCAAGAGCTCATGGCGAGAAAAACGGTACGGATATGTGTGTGCTTTATCGTTACAAATCAGTCTTACATTGGTAGAATCGGGATTGTTGTTATATTCGTGGAAGATAAACAAAATGCATGAAAACATGCCACAAAACACATGTACATTGGCAAATTCTTCAAGAACAGAGCTTTGCTGTTAAGGCGATGTGCCCGGATTACCTTGGCTACGGACATATCCTTATGTGGAAGATTCTGGCTATTTTGGTGACAAAATCCAGTGTTGAACGATTACCCGGATATATTGTTAAACTTCAGTGAAAATCGAATTACTGTGCTTAATGATTTCTTGCAGTAGATAAGCGATACATACACTAACTTGCTACAGTTAAATTGATTTTTTCCCAAAAGGCCATCCTTCCCAGAATGAATAACTTGTTCGCAAGTTGATGTAAAATGTGATATCCCGCGTAACGCACAAACCCATTGTTTAGACTGTTGGTTTCTTTTCATTACAGGTTCTTTCTCAGACGGCTGTTCTAGTATTTGTTGCCTATTGTTTTGTAAATCTGACCTGCTTTGGGCGGCTCTTTGATAATACGTAAGTAACCGAAAGACTACCGTTTACGGTAAAAAGCCTCCACACCGTTCCAACTGAAATATGGTCGAAACCATTAGGCTAAAATTGTGGTATAATATTTTTCTTATTAAGGGTGTAAATGTTGAAAAAAGAAGTCAAACTTGAACTAGAACTTATATTTATATTTTAAACTGAAACAACGTTTCAGCCATGTTGGCCTTCATCAGGTGTGTTATTATAAACAGGAAAAATCTTAATAAGCCCTTATATTCGTACACGGAGAGTATCCGCAGTAATTTGTATTGTTAGAAAACGTTTAAGTTGCATGTTCCTCCTTATTTCAGCAAGTCAGCAAAGATTTTCGAGCTCTTCCGATGTACGCTATTTATAGCAGCCGAGATGGTCCTGAACAGAATAGGCTGGTACGGTGACACGTCGGGACGGCCAGTGTTCGCCGAGGGATTGCGCGGGTTTTACGCCTTGTCGGCAGCACTGTGGATTTCAATCATTCTGAAATCGTGGCTACATCAGGGAAAACCGCTGCGAGATTCGTCAGTTGACGAGAAGAAAAGTCTGTGATATTCAAATACATGTTCGCGAGAAACTATATTAATAATAATTGAACATCCGAAAGTTCGTCTTCCAATTCAAAGTGTACATACCCTACATTGAAATCAAAATATCATGTTTATGTATACAAAATGTATTACGACGGTTTGTAATATATGTTTAGTGTTAAAACAAATACAGGTATGTTCAAGTGATATTTGAAAGCATCTTTTATTGGTTGACTATTTTATAACTGTAATCGAGCAATGCTGATTTTGTACCATACTGTATAACATATTGTGCAATTGTGTAATAGTATGTGATGAATTTGTATTTTGATAAATGGTTATTACTTTAAGTGACAGTGTGTATCTTTTCATGCAAAATGATATTTTATAAGGTCAGAGGCGTGGCGTGGGAACACCGGGCTTACTGCATGTGCGTAAAGTGTCGTCCTGGACTGTTTCTAGGGTATTTTCTGTTTCAATGAAGTCACTTCTTAACATAAATTGTAAACATAAATCCAATGCAGGCGGAAAGTGTCGTCCCTGATTAGCCTGTTCGAACTGCACAGGCTAATCCGGAACGACACTTTACGCACATGCATTAAGCCCGGTTTTCCTACGACACGCCTCACAATGCATTGTCATCGGTGATGTTTGATGTGGAATACCCAACTTAAACGAGTGAACGAAATTCAGCTTTGTCCAAATTAAAGTTTCCAACAAAGCCATGCCCACGATGAGTATTCCTTTTTATGCCATTTTTGGGGCCGCATTTCGGCCACATTCCCCTAATGAAAAGGTAGATGTCATTCCCCTATGTTAATCTAAAATTCCCCTCAAAATTGTACTTTATGTAGAAAAAATTGACCTAGCAGATGTACAATAATAATCTATAATGCATATTAATGATTATACAAAATTCCCGAAAATTCCCCTATTACCATTTAATTCCACTCTTGAAAGAACTTGCCACCTTCCCCAAAAATCCCCAAAAAGGACTGATGAAATAAAAAAAAAACGTTCTTATCTGGATTGGTTCTCATTGGAACAAATTTGACTCAGCTAT
This sequence comes from Congeria kusceri, assembly GCA_027627225.1. Lineage (NCBI taxonomy): Eukaryota > Metazoa > Mollusca > Bivalvia > Myida > Dreissenidae > Congeria > Congeria kusceri. The sequence continues at coordinate 73,742,747 of CM051030.1, forward strand.
GTACCTGACCTATATAATTACTTTGTTTTTGAGAACTTTCCTGAATGGGAATGATTTGGACTTAGTACGTTACTCGTTTAGGTACGTTTCTTTGTTAGTGTTTATTTCTTAGTTGTTTGTGGGAGGTGACATATTATTTTATATGAAAGTACCGTTTAGATAAAACAGACTGGGATATTGTTTGATAATATGAGCAATATGTGGATAATATGCATACAAATAAAAATATCTCGCAATAAAGCCTAGTAGGCATCATGTATTACATTAAATTTCCTTGAGGTACCCGATATTAAAATGCAACTCAATGATCGATTGTTTCGAGGTCGATATCGATACTCGGAATCGAAAACAATGTACACGCAGATAATAGATTTTTCTCAATCATAGGTATACCTCTAGCTTAGACTCGCTGCCCTAAGCATAGTTTGGGACTTTAATCAGCTATTTCAGTCTCACAGTGGCAATGTTTTACTCGCGCTTTCAGCAGAACTTCTTTGTTGAAGAGAACATGGAGCCGAAGGTTTGGATGATAGGGAAAGTGGTATTGGTAACAAAATAACTTTATTCCAGATATATTGCAATTAATGCTAGTAATTTGTGATAATAATATATGTTTATAAGTTAAAACTGTTGTAGACATTCAAATGTACTGATTAACAGCCTAAAACATTTAGTAATTGTTATATTTAAATGCATTAATACGCCTGTCCTATTTCTGGATTCTTATGATACAAAACCATTTATTTAATATATTGTTTTTCTGTTTGTAGATGATAGACCTAGTAAAGTTTGTGGGCATATTCCTGGTATTCATTATCAGCTTTGGTATCATGTACCATGTACATCTTTACCCAAACTCACCACCAAAAGAGAAACTTCTTGAAAGGATATTCTATGTACCATGCTGACAGATTTACGGAGAGCTGTGTTTGGATGAACTCACTGGACAGGTCATTTAAGCTCCACTGGCCGACAGCCTACAAGCAAGCTAAAGTCATTGGGGTTCGAGCGTCGTGCTAAGTTCGTGCGTGTGCGTTCCTCTTTCTTAAAACGAAATATCATATAAATCTTTGCGCCCAAAATGATGAATCTTTACAAAAATATTCCTTGTTAGTCTTTGACAAAAGTGCTCAAATGGTGTTGAGTGACAGGCCGTCAGTGCGTAAAATAGAAAAAAAAAATTAATTGGTGGATTTTCAAGTAAGTGCACACGCATATTTGGTTCAGATTTCCCCATAATTGCTCAATAGTCCTGGTCTGGCCACCATATCGCAAACAGTATCATATTTAAGTACATTGTAGTTACATCTCATCTGAAACCACTGAGATGGTCGTCTGCCTAATTAGTCAAATGTTTCCAGACCACAGCCAAGCTGACAGTTCGAGCCTATAAAGATACGTTTCCTTCTGGCACCCTTCACTTAAGAGAGTTTAGCTTTTAAAAATTAAGTATACGCATTATTTTGGCGTCATGATACTGGTCTGCCTATTTGTTTTACCCACACGTGAACTATTTGAACAATCAACAGTATGTACTTAAAATGATGTAATACTAGTAGATGCCTGAACTTATATATTCGCCATGGGTAGGTTTTGTAAGGTCATTAGGTTTTATAGATACATTTCATATATATATATATATGTCAATTTGCTCAAACACTCGTCTGCTTGGTTAATTTATGAAAACGTTATGTTTGTTTGTAGGAAAAGTGGTTCACCTTCTAAATATATTTGCTTCGGACCATTAATTAGGATGATTATGTTGCCGTTTGGCTACTTTATGGTGGTGGGTTCTGAATGATAAGTCAAATATATATATATAATATATATTTTATCATGCTATACAAATAGCCAAAAACCGAATTTTACAAAATGCACTTCCGACAGATATGGTTAGCAAATACAATACATTCATTTATTCCATAAAATACAAATATCAAATTATATAATAAAATAAATATCAGATCAACAACAGTTAATTATAAAAAGTAAATATAGAAATATAAGAAAAGTGTTATATTTACCTGAATGATAAGTCAAATATATATATATAATATATATTTAATCATGCTATACAAATAGCCAAAAACCGAATGAGACAAAATGCGCCCATTTGTCACCTCCGTGTCGAACCGACACATTTCATTGGTTAATATATTTGGATCAGCTATTTGATTGGTAAATATAAAATAAATGCAAGTGACAACTGGTTATAGTGCTCGGTTAATTTGTGACCACGGGGAATTGTGAACATTGATTTCTGCTCTAGATAATCACGATTTACTAACAAAGAAAATTTAAACTGCTATCACTACTAGAAATCTACACGCAAATTACAACTAATTGTGGTCAAAACTATTTGAATAAATGCATTAACCTATTTTATATGTGACATCTAATTACAAAATAGTAATATTATAATAATTTTAATATAAGAAATGTATATCCTGTGACACATTTCCCTCCTCCATTTAATGTCGTCCTCGACATTTCCTATATGGTATAAAAATCAAATGTATTCAATCAAATTTTCTTAAAATACAGTGTGCTTAACGACGAAACACTAAGCCTATTAATATATACACAATAATAACACTCAGCACGTTTAGTGATCATATTTACTGCTAAACATTTATACGGATTTCATTAGCCACAGAATTTTATTTGGGCAATGAAGAAAAACAAATATAACGCTAAACATATATATTCTAAGCATTTTAAATAACTCTCACAACCACCAACACATATGACTCCGTACTTCACTCTCTCCACTTATCAAGTTTAAGTACCATATGAATAATGTTTAGTTATGTATGCCATATTTTAATAAATGCCTGTGTAACAAATTCACCGGAAACCTGTGGCTGGCGGATTTCATATTCAACTTGACCTTCTGGGCAGCACACTAACTTCACTGGCTGCTCTTATGTAATAAATGTATATCTAACGAATTGACCGGAAACCTGCCACGCTGGCGGTTTTCGTACGCGACTAGACCGTCTTGGTAGTACACCAATTTCACCAGCTGATCTTTTGTGTGGAGGTCTGTATATCTGAACTTCCGAATCAGAATCAGAATGTGATGATGTCAGACTGACACTCGTGTCGACGTGTACTTGTACATCTTCCGGATCTTCGGACTCTGAGGAGATGTCCACTGTAAGCGGTAGGTGCTTTACTGGCAACAAGTTATTCCGGTGGAGCGTTTTGCATGTACCGGAACTATCTTCCCTTTGAACTCTAAAGACTGGTATACGGGGATCAGGTTGCTCCAGTATCCGATAAACCTGCTCGCTCCAAACATCTGAGAGCTTATGTTTACCTTTCAATCCCAGGTTTTTGATAAGGACTCTGTCACCTGGAATTAGTTTTGTTTCACGCACTCGGCGATCGTAGTAGGACTTAGCCTTTTCGCCACCTCGCATTGCAACCTTGTTGGCCACTTTATATGCTTCCTGGAGGTCTGTCTCTAGTTGCCTCATATAATAGGAGGGACAAGAGCCACTAATAGTTTGTCCCTTAAGACCTAACACCGCATCTATAGCTAAACGCGGCGTACGGCCGAACATAAGTATGTACGGGGGAAAGCTAGTGGACTCGTGAATAGTGCAGTTATATGCATGCACTAAGGAAGGTATGGCCGATTTCCAATCACTCTTCCTTTCATTGGGCAGTGTACCGAGCATTTGCAGTAGTGTTTGGTTGAAACGCTCACACTGGCCATTCACTTGCGGGTGGTAAGGCGTTGTGTGTGTTCGTCGGATGCCTGCTATTGTGCATAGTCTCTTGATGACTTTTGACAAGAAGTTTTGGCCACGATCACTATGTAGTTTTTCTGGGAACCCATAGTGAACGAAATAGTGATCGAACAGTACGCGCGCCGTTGTACGGGCGGTTTGGTTCTTTGTCGGAATGGCTTGCGCATAGCGCGAAAAATGGTCCGTGATAACCAGAATGTTTTCAAATCCTCCCTTTGACATTTCCAATGAAAGATAGTCAATACAAACCAATTCCATTGGGGAAGAGGAGTCGATGTTCACCAAATCTGTTGCTCGCTGTGGTAAAGTTTTACGCCGTATGCACCGGTGACACTCCTTTACCCACTGTGTAACATATTTGACCATTCCGGGCCAGTAAAATCGATCTCGAAAGAGACTCAGTGTTCGATCCCGACCTTGATGACCAAGATCATCATGTACGGCTTTGAACATTGTAAATTGCGCTGACTTTGGCAACACAAGTTGGTTCAAAAGATCACCTTTAACTACACCGGTATGATACAGAATACCATTTTCGAGTTTCAGTTTGTTAAATACCTTCAGAAAGGTCTGAATCTCAGGATCCAAAGATCGTTTCTGAGAAGGGCCAGGCAGAGAACCCAGAGCCACAAAATGTCTTACCTTAGATAAAATCGGGTCAGATTCTTGACCAGTGACCCAGTCTACGGTCTTTATGACTGCAGCTGGGTAATTATCATTACCAGAGGTATCGTATGTAACTTCTGGTTGGATATCAGTGTGAACCGCCAAAACGGCCCTCACAACGTCCTGTTTTACGGAACGATGTTCGGCTGCGTGTTCACCTGTATTCAGTCGTGATAGGGCGTCGGCCTCGATGTTTAGTTTGCCGGACCTATAATGTATTTTGAAGTTGTAGTTTGCAAGCGCGGCCACCCATCTATGTCCGCAAGCGTCGAGCTTTGCTGAGCTCAAAACGTAGGTGAGCGGGTTATTGTCAGTGAAGACATCGAACGGGACACCATACAAGTAATCATGGAATTTCTCAGTGACTGCCCATTTAAGAGCTAGAAATTCCAGTTTACTTGCATGGTAATTCCGCTCGGATGTCTTCAGACTGCGGCTCGCGAATGCGACAACCCTATCAACTCCGTCCTGGTTTGGTACAAAACTGCACGAAGCCCAGCGGCGGAGGCATCAGTATGCAACTTGAATGGCCTAGTGTAGTCAGCATAAGCTAACACAAGAGTCGTGCTCAACTTATCAACGAGTAAATCAAATGCACGCTGCTGTGGTTCTCCCCACAGGAACGTGGTATTGACCCGTTTCTTGGACTTCGATCCAGAACTGTTATTGTTACTGCCAACCAGAAGATCGTTCAAAGGGCGGGCACGTTGGGCAAAATGTTCAATGAACTTCCGGTAATAACCTGCGAAGCCCAGGAAGCTACGAATTTCTTTGACCGATTTGGGGGCAGGCCACTTTTTAATGACTTCCGTTTTGGCAGGGTCAGTTTTGATACCGTCTTTGGACACTATGTGGCCAAGATAAGAGACCTCTTTTAACAAAAACTCACATTTAGAAGCTTTCAGCTTCAGGTTATGAGCCTCTAACCGTTGAAAAACAGCTTCCAATCGTTCAAGGTGCTGCTCGAACGTGGAAGAATACAGAATTATGTCATCTAAATAGATTAGGCTCTCCTTGAGGTTCAGGTCGCCCATGCAACGCTCCATCAACCTTTGAAAGGTTGCTGGGGCGTTACAAAGACCAAACGGCATACGGTTGCACTCGTAGAACCCCAAGGTGCCCACCTGGAATGCTGTTTTCTCCTTGTCACTATCGGCCATCTCCACCTGCCAATATCCGGACTTTAAGTCAAGTTTGCTGAGTGTATTGCATATTTAAAGTATAAGTGATTTTGCTATAGACGTTCCAGAAGTTAAGAAACTCGTTCCAGTCCTAGGTGGAATTTATATGTTTGTTACGAACATATTGCTGGTCAATCTTCTGATTGCAATGTTCAGTTAACATTTTGTAATGTATGTGTACGATCATCTCATATCATAAATGTTAGGTTTTAACGATTATATTTGTTGTATATATATGTTTCTTGCAATCGGTCGAAGATGCAGCGTTGTTTTTCTACATGAATTGTGTTGTGTTATAGCCGTTAACCTGTTTTTTAAAGACTATATGCCAAACATGTCATTGTATCTTTTAAATATTATGATAACGAAATAAAACTTACCACTAAGGTATAATAAAACATGGTTAATATCTATAGATTATCTTTATATATGTATGCATTTGGCATTGTGTAATCTGTATTGACTACTGTATTACACCTACACGTTTTCGACGGTTCATGACAAGTCGGAGAAGGTCTGGAGGTTCAGCTTCTACAGGCTCATAAAAGAATATTGTGATAATACCGTGCTATTTCCTACAGTCCTTATCCTGATTCGTATTTATCACCGTGTACTTCGTGTCAAAAAATGGATACGTGGTTCCACAAGTGGTGAGTTATTTTAATTTACTGCGATTGTTGTTTGTTTGTATATTAAAGGTTTAAAGTAAACCATTGGTAATTATGTGTGTGTGTGTGTGTGTGTGTTTGTGTGTGTGTGTGCCCGTGCGTGCGTGCGCACGCTCGTGCGTTTAACTGCTATTAAGAATTAGTTTGGGTTGTGCATTTCAGTTTTGAATATTTATCGAATGAACTTCACATTTAATGTTTTAAATTTCATTTCCTTTATAATATATAGAAACCTTCAATATAACTTAATTCATATCGACTTTATTCGATACGAATATACAAGCATTATAATTATGTTGAACGGTCGATAAATTGTGCACGTGGTGCACGGATGTGTATGTGCTATTATTGTTTCCGAAATCGTTACATTATTATGTATAATGTTAAATTTTCATCATTGATCTGTTGCATTATCATCATCAGCAAGAAGTTATAAGTAAAAGTATCATAGTTATTATAATCAACAGTATTATTTACTTATGGAACAATACCTCAAACAGTACAGTATTTCCGGAATATATATTGTAAAATGTTTTCTGAATTTCACAAAACCGTCATGTGCATTTTGGGAGTTGTCTCCCTTGCTCCCTTCGAAGATTGCGTTAGAAACATTATTCAAGAAGATGTATATCATTTATGCAATAGGAAACATGTTCAGGAGCAGACCTCCGCCACAATTATTCCTCATCACTTAAATAATTCCTAGATCCAGACGGTCAACCACTCGATCTAAATCACCATGGAAATGTAATAACTTGTTAATGACCAATATCTCCAGAAAGCGCTTGTTTTCACGTCCGTTATTAACTGTTTGCACTAACGGAAAAAAAAACAACGCCGGCTAAGACATTGGAGAAGGTATCAACTATAATATAGTATGCTATCACGTGACGTGTTAACTATAGATAACCCTTATTTTGAAAAAATATATATAAATGTTTAACCCCAAAGAACTGCGTAAGTGTAAATATGCAAAATTGGATGCTAAAACGTTATTAATACACTGATACAGTCTTCTCAATCAAAGGGGCATAATTTGTCTATACTCAGTAACACCTGCCGGTTAGTATTTGATAGAGAATTTCTCTTAACAGTTAATAATTTATATATTCTAGTTAGCTAAACATATTTAGATATATATCGAATTAAACTGAACAGTAACAGCTTTAAAACCTATCCCCTAACGCGTTATAACACATTAGCAATGAACATGGACACCAAATATTAAACTTAGTATTTGATTAACGTTTTGTAGAATAAACAATTTTTTATTTCCTGATTGCATAAGTACATGTAGTAATGATCGTTTTAGTTTAATATTAACTACTATATCAATTATATTAATTATAAATATTAAACACATACAACCGGGCTATGTGATCTGGCCTTTTACACCTCGTATTACGGCTTCTTCCTGTGATTCACGACGATGATCTGTGCTTTATACCACAAGATGCTAGGTCTTGAAATCTTGTCAACAAAAACGAATTTAGCTGATAATTGTATTTATTTCATTTCATCGTGCCTCAGAAAGTTGCAATTATGTTGCTCTGGTAAACATTAAACCATTCATAATTAAATTATAATCCAAATTGAATTAATATTCTTTTATATTACTATTGAATTTGAATTGCAATGCTATAAGGTTAAAGTTTATTTACGAGTGCGTGTTTCGTGATTAATTCTGGGCTAAGTGTGAGGTTCGGCATGCCTTTAAACCGGTTTAAACCCCCAATGCTCTGCATTGACCGTTCCAGGGCGTTGACCCCAGTTTTAATCATTTTTATGTTTTGTGTTGTGTTGTATGTATTGTCTTGTATTCTATTGGCAATTGGTCACTACCCTCAAGTAAAGCACCAGCGGATGGTAATAAGGGTTTCTCTCCAGAAATGTCTCTGGCGTTTCATTATTCCTATATCAGATGATGTTTTTGACCAATAGGAAACAAAATAAATGACTCATATATTTAAAGCATGTTGTCGATGATCATAATGATTAAATCACAAGCTTTAAACACAAAACAATAATACAAGTGTATTAAATAATATTTATGTGAAAGACAAACAGACATATAGTGTTTTTACAAGACATTAACAGTGTCCGATATGTGCTAATAATAATACTTAATATATTTTCCGGCGAATCTAACAAATTACAAGATATTATCGCATTAATTCTTCAATGTTTACGTTTCATTCCCAATGCATCAATCTGAGGATAATCTTGCTATTTGGGGAAACTGTAGCATAACCATCTGTCGAAGACAAGTATCTGTATTTGCTACGTTAACTCCAAACCGAATTACTACGTTCACTGTAAACTGAATGTATGTAATGATACTAATGTCCATTATATCATAATATTTTAAGGTTATTGGACAAACATACAATCCTTACACTTTGATTTTCATTCTTACTCAAATCAGTAAAGCTCACCTTGGATAGACCATGATTCCCTAGTTCTTCTATATTTCTCGAAAAAAAAAAAAATGCGCAACGCAATTCGAAAAGGAGTTAATTTATTAATCATATATCATCTTTTCAGATTTGCAAGACAATAAACGTCGCAAACAATTTGAAGAATTAGAAGATTTTGAAAACAAAATGAAGAAGAAATATGACCAAGAGAACTTGACAAGGTGTGTGTTAACTTTTTAAATTCAGGGTTTCAACTTCATGCAAGTTGAGCAGGGTATCTTTTTTTCATAAGGCCTTTCACAGAGTATGAATATGTGTCAACACTCTTATTTGTTTTAATTACAGATTAAAACAAAACACATAACTATTTTTTCATTGCAGTTTTTTTTATTTTGTAATAAACGCCTTGAAATACATGGTATGTGGTGCTCGACTCCACGTATAAAAGTAACTGATATGTTATTGGATTTATTATTGCTGTATTTATCATCTGCGTTGTTACGCAATTCTATCCCCAATTGACCAGTAGAAACAAAGATTAAGTTGACTAATTAGGGGTTTATATTTCGGTGGTCAACAATAACACATGGTTGCATAATCCAATCAATTTACCTCAACTCCTTGAACAAACAGCCTTACACAAACAGAAAGGCGGAGCGATCTGTGTTTTCGCTACTGGTTAATTGTCATTTTAACAACTGTTGTTCCAGCTATAAATGTAGAATTAACATGATATTCTTAGGAAAACGAATATTTTCTTCTTAATCACTATATAATATGTAACTGCACATGCATGGAAACATGGTATACAATAATAATAGAATACTACTTTCTGTAACTAGTTTTACTATTATACAGATTTATAATGAGGAATATTACAATATATTTATTAATATTAACTGTAATTGAGCTCCAATAAGGCCAGTATTTACGAGGATTATATACCAAAACACATGGGAAAAACACATGGCTGAGAACAGTTATTATGCAAGTGTATTTAATAAGACAGGAAAGAAACATTACAAACATAATAAGTAGTCATACAACAAAATCACAGATATAAAAACGTTAAACAAATTCGAAGTAAACAAACGTACAAATTCACATCAATTGCTAGTAGTATTCGTTATGAATAATAACGAAATATTCAATATGCATTTCATACATAGATAATAATCAACCTAACACATGTAAATGCCAGTATCACTGATTTTTGAAAACAGAACATTTAAAATTGCCATTCGACATTCATAAAAACACTTATTTTTTATTAATTTTGTTTATAGTATATAACCATATGAACTTGGTATTATGGAATTCCGATTTCAGAAAAAAAGGAGGTTGATAGGTTGACTGACTTTCCATGAAAATGACTCAACATATATGTCGCCGCCAGTCTATTTAATATGTTATCATATTAACAACCTTATTTTGATACATGTTTTTACTCAATGTATTGGTTGTGTTTCTATTTAATCCTTTAATATATATGCAAGAACAACACACAGTTTGTACACATGTATGCAGTATATATAAAGAGACGCAGTGGACTCTGTATCCGATGTGATCTCTGGAATGGTGCACATTATGATTGTTTAGACAACTTAGAGAACATTAATACAATATTCCATAATACTGTTCAATCCTTAGGCTGAGCAATTATGCGTATAGCTTTTTTAGGCATGTAAACATTATTTATTAATATGAAAGATAATACGTAATAAATGTTTGTGCCGCGCTTCACTTTGTTGTTTGTTAAAGATAAGATTCATAATGTTAAGAAAAAAACAACATGGGCCCTAAGTCCCAATGTCCCAACAATCCTCTGCCGGAATATCGGCTTGTTCATGAAAGAGAACGCAGTTATACACGTGTACACAGGCGACACTGGGAAAGGATGGGGTCAACGCATGATCTGGAATCGTTCTTTTAATAAAACGACACAAAAGTGACACAAACACATTAGGGTCCGTATTCTAAACATTTTCAAGAAATTTTAGCTAAATGATTTTCTACATCTGAACTTTAAGCTTAGTAATTGTCTCAGAAACCTTTCAACTTTTAATACTTTTGCAAAACTGTTTAACAGAAATCCGCTATCTATAGGTTTGTTCTATGTCAATTTAAAGAGAAAGTCAAAACATGTTTTTTATTTTAGAAAAAGATAGAAACAATCTTATAAAAATTAAAATCTAAGCAAAACATATGTCTAAGAAAGTTTCAGAATACGTAACACAGTTCTCTAAACCTTTCCAGGTTGTTTTCAACAGTGGCCAGAAATACGGCGTATGCATGTAATGTAAAGTCGTACAAACAATACGCTTGTAGCGTACAGTAATAATCACATATTGCAGCAGCATATTATAATATACAATAAAGATAAAAGAGACATACGTTGCATACAATACGTGTACATTTAACAGTACTAATGTGCTTAATAATACATTTGTTAAAATACATAAAAAACAATGATAGAATCTAGTAACAAAATCACGCTCAAGTGGTATCAAACTCACGCAGATGTAGCAATAAGAATAATGACAGTTGAAAGAGCCCCTCTAAAAAGGCAGGCTATAAGAGTATGAGAATTATGACTGTAAAATGTCAGAACTGTTATCAAAGAAAGGGCCAAACAAATATTCTTTTGCATCAGAATGCGTAAGCCACTATCCCTTTATATGAAACTGACTGCACCATAATTAAAAGCCGGTGTTAATATGTTCGTGCCAGTCCTCCCCCTTGAGAACCATTTTGTATTTGCATTTTCCTGATGAATTAAAAGCTATGTGATGTAGTTACACTGCATTATTTACAATAATACAAACTACTAGATTGATAAACAATTCCAGAAAATATACTAAAATAGTTTGCTATTTCATAAATATTAATGAGTATATAAATTCAATCTTATGACAGGCGCAATTATTTCAATTGACGTTAAAAAGAACTTCATTCGAAACACATTTGAATAGCCAAATAATGCAGACCGATTATCATACACACTTATTTGCCTTATGTGTACACATTGCAGTTATTTTCGTATTGTATGTGATCTTAATAAATACTATCTTCTGTTATATGCGCTATAATTGGGAGTCCGTTACGAAATCCTTTGTACCGGTATTTCGACAGTTCAGATCAATTTAGCATTATATTTAATAAAAACATACGCTTAAGGCTGGGTTTTAATATTTATGCGAATGCGAAGTAGCATTATACTATATAAAACAAACAACCATAGAATATTAAATCTAAGTAATGGGCACTACATTACATCCGAATTTCGGGCATTAATTTATATATTTATAGTATGTTAGCATGAAGATCTCTTTAAATTTAAATACAATAAACACTTTATAAGCATACCTGTTTAAAATCAATTCCTAGTATTTTACTAAAATGTAAATAAACTATCATACGTATGTAAACTTAAGTAATCAATAAATAGTCATGATTTTTAAGTATATATATATAATACATAGTTAGTGACTTTACTTTAAATAATTGTATATATTATTGTATTAATTATATCTCATTGTTTCGCGTTCAAGTTCTGCTGTAGATACCGCTCAGTTGCAGCGTCCACAAATTTTGTCAATGTTTCGCTGTACAGACCTGTTTTATCCTTCAGTCCTATAAACCACAAGAATTGCTGAATATTAACATTGTGTTTTAATATAATACATATACCTACAGTCCTGTATTTAAGGCAAGTTACCAACTGCCAATTCAACACCGCACAATACGAACAACTTGAATTAACACAAATCAGAAGTATGATCGAACTGGTATAAAAGTCTTTGAGAAAAGCTTTTTTAAGTTGAAAGCAAATACATAGATAATACTAGGTTCGTGTTGAATAAAGTTTATGTAGCGAGGCTTGGAAAACCTGAATCGCGAGCCTTGCCGACAAATAAACTTATCTTTATTCAACACTTACCTGGTATTCTACTTATCCCATCATTTTCTGTCTTTATCTTGACACAAATACGTACGAAAGGAGATCACTTAATGACACGATAAAAATAATATGATGTCAAGAAACTCAAGAAAATGACGCCATCATAATGTGCGTGTGTGTATGTATTTCACAGTGTGGAAATACAGCTAAGTTTATCCCACGGGTTGTTATTTCGTCAATGCAGGCGTGATGATGGGATAAAAAAAACATGACACTTGCATCATTAGCTTTGACCATAGCACATATACCTACCACAAAGAATTGAGTTATAATAATGTGTGAATAACTATGCTCTTCCCTCAAAATGTTCTGTCTGAAAAGCGTTTAAATAATACATACATCTATAATACATTTAACACAGTAAACTGTTACTTACGAAATTCGTTATCCGTAATGCCACCGTATAATCTTTTCACCCAATGGCGTAGCGTGCGATATATATGAACCAGGATTATCAGAGGAGGACATAACACTGGTCTCTCGTAATATTCACGCACAATGCCGTACCAGTAGAATTTCCAGATGTGGCCGGATTTCTCCTGCACTCGTTGGAATGTGTAGCTACAATATACGTTAGTATTAAACAATGTGTTACCAATTAAAACCAGTGTAATGTTGATATAAACACGTGTATGACGACTCGGATCAAAAGAATAGTTAACACATTATATAAGTTGGAACAAACCATCGCGAGTTTAATTGAATGCACTGAAAATAGACAAAACTCGTGTTTCTTTCAACAAAGTATAAAAAAATATTCAAATATCGACATTAAACAAATAAATATTTATTGATAGTATGCCTTTAACACAGCCATACACATTTTTGTTACCTAAACATGGCAATCAGCAGGTTGACAAGAACAATGTGTGTAAGAATGAAGTAGACGGCCCCAATAAAAATAACTAGGCGGGTGTCTTCAGGGCAACGATCTTCTCCTCCAGCCGATCTCCAAACGCTCTCGTTCTTTGTGCATTCACCATACGGATCACCTACAAGATTAGTCCCATAGCTGGCATATGTTTACATTAATTGCAATTACCACACGGATCACCTAAAATACAAATCCAATCAAATAACCGCCTTACTATAAAGTTTGGTGCAATCATCATACCTGTCACCTTCAAGATCACTCACCTATCATTACTCACATTATAATATATCTGCTTAGATAAGTGTTTAGAAGAGCGATGTTTTGTGTTTACATTTCTTAACAAAGATGCAAGATACATTGATGCAAAAGTGAAAGAAACGATTGCAAAACTTATCTAGAGCTTCAACATACAACGTGCTTTTTTTTCAAATTTCGAAACAAAATTATTGACTCAATAATATGTAAATTAAGAACCACGCTTGCACGCTTTAGAACTTTGTCACATAGTCTAGAGATTGAACATGACCGATGTGATAAACTTTATGAAATACATTGAAATAAACAAAAATGTAAAATATTAATGCCATCAATTAGAAGACGAGTTTCATTTTCTTTGAGAATGCCCTGTGTATTATGATCTTAGGACGTCAATGTATTAAACGCAAATACTGTCATCGCCCACATATTCCTCAATTTATTGAATTTGTAAACACAGAAAATAAAAGCAACCCACGCGGATCTTCAATGTATTAATACAACAGCTTTCGACGGCACAAACAGATGTTTATTTAATATACCAAAAAAGTAACATATTTTGCGTCTACGCACATAAAAAGGTTCCAATTGTCAGTTTTTCTTCCATTTGCAAATAATTTTACTACCTCAATATTTTGCTGTATGAATATTTATATATAAGCAACGTTTACAAAACCGCTTTTAATAAATTATGCAAAATTACTGTATTATTATCAATACATTTTAACTATATATATTCTGCAGTGACAAATATACGTACACGACTATAAAACCACAAATATGTTGTTATACATATGTTCTTCGATTTCTTACACACACATTCGTAATTTTGTATTGTTTTTAACACTCAGAAAATATTTATTTACGTTAAAACTCATAAGTATACCTAATGAATTATATAAAGTTTCTTTATAATTGTCTTTCGTTAAACAATAATACTTTGAAATATATGTCAGTACTAAAGGTTTTATTTTTTATTTTGTTATTTCATTAGAATAGTCTTAAACCAATTTAACATACCTTTCGTGAATAGATAGTATTTACATTTACCTGACATTTCGTCTAAAAAGAGTTCTCCAAAGATCTGCCAATATGGCTTGTAAACAATCTTTTTCAAGAGCGAAGCATTTGGTGGCGAGTTTGGGTACAAGTTTGCTTGGTACATAACACTAAAGCTGACAAAAAAGACCAGGAAAATACCCAGAAATGAAAGCAGGTCAACCATCTGAAAAAACAACAACAATATGTTTTGTACGTATAATGTATTACTAACAATTAAGGCACTGAAAAATATACCAATACAACAAAGAATATAACATAGCGTCGTACCATTTTCCTGATCATAATAACTTTAGGACCAATGCTTTGCGCAACAAGAAATGCTTGCAGAAACCGCATGAAGTACAAAGCCACGGTGACGCTGCAAATGCAAGTACAACTCATGTTAACATGTATGTGTGCCGGGTCCGGCTAGCTCAGTTGGTAGAGCACTAGGCTGTCAATCCGGGGATCGTGAGTTCACACCTCAGCCAGGCCACATAACTGGGGATTGGTCATGTAATTATTTCTACTGCCATTCTCCCCCTACCTCTGATTCAATATAGGGCAGTTGTCAGTTACTGGCATAGGTATGTGCACTTAGTACTGGTAAACCGCTAAGATCGGCTAAGCTTGCCCAGGAAAAGTGTGAGTAGGTTAATTGACAGCCGTGATATCACTGAAATACTGTTAAAAACGGCGAAAAACACAAACAAAACAAACAAACAAAATAACATGTATGTGCAAAGTTTGTTGTGCATGTATCTGTTATATTTAATGCTATTTTTCCGACGTCCTTTGTAAATTTGCATGAATCTGAATTGCCACATGTTTATTATATTTATTATAATATGCAATAGGAGGACCAGATGCTTTGACAATTATAACGTTTACTATTAATATTTAAACATACATATTGTTATGTATGCATTAATTTATAATTATGCAGTTCTGGAAAAAAATAAAGGTTAGTTTTGTTTTTTAGCTGTGATGGTATATTACATTTTTACTTAAGCCATGACATTATTAAGTGCACACATTTTATATTTTCAAAACCAAAATCATATAGTCATAATAGATATGCGTGCTTTGATTAACATACCTTCATGGCTTTAAAATAATTATTCTCTGCTATATTTGACATTATATACAGTAATTTGCAAATAGAAGTATAAATATTACATTGATAGTATAGAATGTACGTACCTGTATAGGAATCGGACATACTGAAAATCATTTCCCGAAAGAGAATATCTCAAAACAACAGTCGTGATAAAAGTGCTGTTAATCAGGAGATCATACTTGTTCCAATGTGATCCTAACCAAACTTGCATTCTGTCGACAAGTTTAGGCTGTCTATTTGTTTTCAACTGAAAACAAAGTATGTCAATAATTTACGTTTCCATTTCATCTGGCAACCTGAAGATCACATGATTTGAATTTGTTTAGAGGGATAGAAAGAGAGACGGAGAGGGTGTGAAAGAGATCTGCTGTTATTAAAAAAACCTAAACTTAGTGTAAATAATAACTATTTACTTGTCTCATTTCCTCAACGAACATTGTGAACGACCAGCCCCAGATTGTGTACTCCTTAATGGAAGTCGCTTCATTCAAGTCCACGATGATGAAGTACGAGAAGTAAGCCATGAAAATCACATACGACAGCTGTAACACAAATTCAGTTAGATAGAATTAAGATGACGGTAAATTTTTAAATTCTGCAATCACATAATCATGTTGCTCCAGAACAGTTGTGTGTGTAGGAAGCTAGTGTAACAATTGCCCCATTTGATATACATTTGAAAATAGATGCTTTACATACTAAAACAATCAAACGTATCATGCAAACTTACCATGTTTAAAGTGTAAACGGAAAATGGCGCTGAGTACAAATAATACATTGCATCAAAAATTTGTATTACTCCTTTTATTTCATCGCAACGCAAACCAACAGTGTACCACTTCGGTTTAGATGAATCACTCTTTGTTACATAGCAATCAAGTTCGTTCTTTTGCTTTACCAGGCCCACCTGTATCATATAAAAAACATTTCAAAACTATTGGCTAAGTGTTCAAATTAACACCATTATTGACTGATATAGGTAATCTTGTATCACTGTTGACATGACATTTCGCTTTAAACACATAATATTCTACGCTTTATTGTCATTTGAAGAACATAACACCATTAGCTAAATACACACAAATATAAATTGATATTAAACGGTGAGATTTACATTTCTATGATCAAAAACAATTATATAATTTTTTGTATACCAACCTTGTTTCGTTTTTGAACTTTTCCGCAAAATTTCTTAACAGTAAACGCTCGTTGGCAAGTTGTGAATTTCACTATAAAGATCAAAATCGGCATGAAAAGCGACAGGAGGATCTGAAACAAACACATAATTATTGAAAACTTTACCAATTACATGTAATTATACTTGAAATACATATGCATAATTTAACGATGTATATATTGTTATCTTTAATTTCCCAATTAAAAACAATTTCTACATTTTTTTTCTTCCATTAAAAAAATCATTTCAACATATTTAGCAGATCATTCAATGCCCCATACACTGAAATTATAAAAAAGGAGGTCACCAAATTTGTGGAACATACATATAAATTACCTACCCGTAAATGCAATTTTAGACAATAGTTTGTTGTTTCAGAGACAAAGTAATATTGACCATTGACTGGTCAAACATAGCTGCATTTTAGGGGTCGAAATGGCTACTGTAAGAAAACAATGTTACATCGTGAAAGTCTGTCAAGCCACTCATATTTGAAGTGTTAAATCAACTCCACTTATGCGCGAAGGTATGCGCAGAAAAACACTACCGAAATCGTCTTTAAGTTGAGTTTCGATTAACAAAATTTGAATTTTATACAATCCGTATTAACACGGTTGACAAAGATGCTGTTATGCCTAAATCAATCAACGAACAATAATTTAACTAAATATTATTTTGTTTAGCTAATTACCTTCCACCAGGGTGTATGAACTGCAATCTTTCCTCTCCAAATTATTTTGAGTTTGGTTTGACAGCATGGGTGGCCCATGAATTCTTTAAGATAGTTAGAGTCCGCCAATGCTAACGGAGTTATTGAATGAAATGGCTCCTCAAGTTTTCGGATCAACAAATCGTGAGCCCTCTTCTTGTCTTGATTGTAACATTCAGTTAGCACACCAACGGCTTTTTGTTCGTAGTCACTGCAACACATACAGTACTGTAATGTTTATATACATATTTATATCCTCGAATAGTTTGTCGTCATTCGGGCCACGTGACCGTCCAATATTTTACCGTATTGGACGCGTGTGTGTACACTATTTTCCGTATTGGACGGTCTGCGTATAAACATACGATGTCCGAATACTCCAAAACTGAAATAATATGCAACTTTTAAGTTTTACCTCGATCAATGATGACTCCCATCCGCTTCTTCGAAAACATCTTTTAAATCCAGCAACAATCATTTCAATTCTTTTTCATATATATGCACGGAGATTTTTCTCTTGTTAACAGTGCTAACCAGAAAAACGATTTGTTTTCTAAATCGCCGTCTCAGGTCAGCATGTATGCGTTTTGGAAACGTTAAGTTGTCTCCAAACCTATATCCGATTATGTCACCTTTTAAAATTATTTACTAATACGTTCAGTGACATCTGGTTTCTGACGTCACTATCCATTTTTGTTCTAAACTTTTCATGTCTCATCACTCATGTAGATCTATATTGCGTTATTCTAATTCTGAATATCCATTAAATACTTTCAATCAGCTGTAAAATATTCAGTTCGACAACTTGCATCAGTGTGTAATACTAGTTTAAACAAACACGCTGCAGACTCTTCCTTTTAATCACGCCACACTTTAGACATTCAATATAGTTTCTACATACTAAATGTTACAATTAAAACAACGTCATAGTCGCTTTTTGTGAAATATATTCTAAAGTACGAAAGCTGTTTCAGCAGTTAAAATTAATCAATTAATTAGATGTTAGTGCAGGTTACATAATAAAATATTTGCGAATTATTTATCACGTAGAGCGACGTCATATATTAGTATTGTGAGCGCGCGCACTGTTCCGCGGACTGAGTTTTAATGTGAATAATATGCAAATAATACAAAAAATATAAATATGTATATAATACAAAGATTATTTAACAGCATTCTGTACAATACCATGATATATTTGAACTCGTACACAGCTGAAATACTCGCATTGGACTCGCCTGTCATCTCGTCCAATACATGTTTGGTATGCCAACTTTGTACTCGGCCAAATATATTACCGTATTGTACAGAACGCTGTTAAATAACCTAATTGTGTGTGTGAATGTGGTTACCTTATATAAGGTAACACAATACTTACTATTAAACACCTGCATATATCTCATAAATGGCATTAGTAAAAATTGTATAAATGAACAATTATGCATCTGCAATAAAAGACTCGTAAAATTTACTTAAAGTGCTTAATATTCAAGCGTCCCAGTGCCACAGTCCATATTATTTTTGCATTACTTAATCTCATAAGTAGGAGATACTAAGTCCTAATTCGTCCTAATATGTCCTAATACTAAATCATGAAATTCGAAACAAATGACACCCTTGATTCCCCAGTTACAGAACATGAAATTCAAAAAGCAATGTGGAATAAGAGTCAATAATATAATAGTGAGGAATGAGGAATAACGCTCAATAATATAATATCAAAGATTTATTCACATGTATTATTAAACAGAATGACTAAATGGTGCGATATGAATAAATCGATATCAAAATTCCAATACCGTTATCAAAAAGCAAAATGTACCGTCGAACAGTTTAATAAATAAAGTATTAAATTCGGGACAAAAATTATACTGTATCTTTTTTGATTATGCTAAATGCAATGATAGCATAAATCGAGCACTACTATGGCAAAAACTGTTATCACACAAAATAAGCTCAAAGATGGTTTCAGCACAACGAGCGATGTACACGTCTGTTTAAGCTGCTGTTAAAATTAAATCTCAAACATCCGATTTCATAGCATCACACACGGGAGTAAAACAAGGGGACCAGTGTTATAGCATTCTATTGTTAATGTTCGTCAACGATGTTGTAGAAAATATAGACTCGAATATTGAAGGTATTATAACGATTAACGACATAAAGTTTTTCCTATTATCATATGCTGATGATCAAGTATTATTTTCGACATCACCAACATCTTTACAATCAATGTTAAACGACATCGAACATTTCTGCATAACGTCCTATCGTAAGATAAATACGAGTAAAACAAAAGTGTTGATATTTGAAAAAATTTGTCGGCATACGAATTACAATTTTTACCATTATGGGGAGTTATTAGAAATAGTGACTGCTTTCAAATATTTAGGTATAACACTATTTAAAAACGGCAATTGGTATAAAACTGCCCAGTCACTCGCAGAGCATGGAAACAGAGCCTTACATAGACTTTTCACTGTTATAAATCAATATGAATTTCAAACACAGGAACAAGTAAACCTTTTTGACAAACTAGTCGCCCCAGTCCTACATTACTCAGCAAAAGTTTGGGGATTTACGAAGGCAAAGAAATCGAAATAATACGCACAAAATTACTCAGAAAAATATTAAAAATGGATAAATCCACAAATTTAGCGGGCTTATACGGAGAATTGGGTAGATACCCGCTGCATTTAATACGCAAATTTCACATAGTACGCTACTTGTTAAAAATATTAGCGTCTTCTGATGACAGTCTTATAAAAACTATTTATTCACTTCTGTTCAATGATGCGCAACAAAACATAACTTACAATCACCGGAATTGGGCATCACAAATTAAAACCATGATTGGCGAGTATGGATTAAGCAATATATGGACGATCAGACAATGTTTACACAACAAACGGATCAATCCTACATTTACAATACTATGAAACAGCGTTTTTTTTATAATGTCCAACAAAGTTGGTATAGTGAAATAAATAATTCACATAGACTCACGACATATTGTCGATTTAAAAATATATTTAAAATAGAACGCTATCTTGATATTATTAAAAATAAAAACAATAAAACATCACTCACAAGGTTTCGATTATCATCACATAAATTAGAAATAAAAAGAGGACGCTATAATAACATCCCACGCGAAGATAATAAATGCAAGTTTTGTAATCTTAATGCAATAGAAAATGAGTATAATTTCTTACCTGTTTGTCCTATATATAGAGAAGTTAGAAAGGAACACTTTAAACAATATTTTCAAAGGTGGCCAACAATAAATAAGTTTGATATTTTGATGCAAACATTGAATAAAAAATATATTATAAACCTCGCAAAATATATTTACAACGCTAATCAGATACGGAATAATTTAAATAATCAATAATGAAGTTGATTTAACAAGTACATATATATATATTTATTTTTGTTAACTTCTATCATTGTATTTATGTATTTAAACTTTACACACTGCGTAATTGTATCTTGTGGCAGAAAAGCATTTATCATGCTTATATGCTAATACATTTTGTTGTTGTTGTTGTTAATTAGGCGATAGAGAGCCCTAGTTTTAAGATAGTTAGTCCTAATTAGGAGATACTAAGCTCTAATTATGAGATACTTAGTCCTAATTAGGAGATACTAAGTCCTAGTTAGGAGTTTGTATCTGCTTATTATGTATCTCGTAATAAGGATTTTGTATCCCGTAATTAGGAGATACTTTCTCCTAATTAGGACTTAGTATTCCATAATTAGGACATAGTATCTTCTTATTAGGACTTAGTATCTCTTATGACTTTGTGTCTCCTAATTAGGACTAAGTATCTCCTAATTAGGACTTAGTATAGCGTAATTAGGACTTAGTATCTCCTTATTAGGACTAAGTATCTCCTAATTATGAGATACTTAGTCCTAATTAGGAGATACTAAGTCCTAGTTAGGAGTTTGTATCTGCTTATTATGTATCTGGTAATAAGGATTTTGTATCCCGTAATTAGGAGATACTTTCTCCTAATTAGGACTTAGTATCCCATAATTAGGACATAGTATCTTCTTATTAGGGCTTAGTATCTCTTATTATGACTTTGTGTATCCTAATTAGGACTAAGTATCTCCTAATTAGGACTTAGTATAGCGTAATTAGGACTTAGTATCTCCTTATTAGGACTAAGTATCTCCTAATTATGAGATTATGTGATACCAAAATAATATAGACTGTGGCGCCATAACATTATGTTTCGAATGATACGTTGTTTGTCGTCATAATATAATGATTGTATACGTACCTTATTAAGAAAACAGGTGCGTATATATAGTCGTACTTCGTTAAAGATATACCTGGCATGATTCAAGAGATCCGTTGACAATTCTAATTCCAGGCTTCGCTTTGCAGACTTTGCAAATGCTTTCAGAATTGAACTTGCAACCAAAGCTGCGCCTGTGATATGCAAGTTTTTTTTTAAACTATGCAATGTATGCAAAATACATTTGAGGATAGTAAATTACTCTTGAACAGAGTGAAAATTACAGAAATCATGATACATTAGTTAATACGTTTATGTTTTATAACTAACCGAGTTTGTCTTGACACTTTCTCCACATAATCTCTCCCATCTGTTGACGGTTAAATAGTATGGCAAAGAGAAAAAGGTCTATAAATTTAATCGAACTTCTCTTTGCTGCGTTAAAACAAAGAAAAACTGTGATTATTAGTCATAGATAAAATCAAAACGGTTTAATACAAACACACTAATTTCTAATTAAATACGTATTTTTGTAATCTCGTAGTTATACAAACATGAAATATGTAATTAGTTTTACAAAATAGATATGCACCAGGCCCCGTGTTCACAAAGGATTAACTGCAGGATCAGGATCAGTCTTAGCTGATCTTGATCTTTTAGCTCAACTGAGTAGAATATCAAACATATTTTTTCCGAATAACTTTCTACTTGATAAAATCACACAAGTTGTGTTATTTGTGATTGAAATCTTCATATCAGAGAGCAAATGTACGTTGCTAAGAGTTTAAAATCTTGTTGATAATAATATATATTTGACAAAAATTTAAATTGATCCTGATTTTAGTGAACATTATTTTTGAAACTGATCTTGAAATATCTGGCTCAGGTTCATCTTGAACCTGAGAATCAGACTCAGCTTGTTTTGTAAACACGGGGCCAGATATGTATGTTCGAATATAACTGTTGTTCGATACGATAAACTGTGTTTAAAATCGTTAGCATCACTTCTTAAACCACAATAACTAGTTCTTTTTAACTCTTATAGTTGTAAAATATTTTTAATAATCTGATATACGTACGTTCAACGAGGTATGGATTGCACATATCATCTTTGAGTTTAGCACCTATGAGCTTTCCAACTTTCACGATCAGATCCAAATTTCCTTTATGGCTAACATTATTGTCACTGTCAAGATCACATGGTGTGCTACGTTGATATTTTCTATTTGTATAACCGTTAACAGTATCGGCGTTGTTCCATCTTATATTGGCAACAACGTCAGATTTACTATGCTCTGGTCCGATATGGCCGATTGTTTGCGTATCGTTTTTACTGGTCTAAAGATACAATTAATTCTATTAACTAAATACAGCATAAATAAATATCATGGTTATATTATTCCATATGTTTATTATTGTAATAGTGTTATATTGTTTTGGCCAAAAAAAACAGGATAAATTATACGTCGGTTTATTATAATGTATGAGTTGTACATGCTTTGCAGTAAATTATATTCGAAGGTACTACATACTACATAAAACCTCAATATTTCAGCAAACTTGCATACTATATGTAAGAGAAGCGGTGTATTATATTATACATTTTCAGACATCTACTTTTTTATCAGACACTTGCGACTGCCATAGCGGTTTCGCGGTTTACATACGTACACGTACTAGTGTTGGTTCCTGTGTCCACGACAGTTGATTTTTAATAAAATTTGTCATTGTATCATTCACCGAGTTGTGATCCAGCACCTGTGTTGAATAAAAAACGAAATTACAGTATTCAAAGTGATTTCACCACCTAAATGAACATAGATAACATAGCATCCATTGTGGACATATTTTGGTAAGCGAGAATTTAGAATATTAAAGAACTATTAAATCAGTCACTGTTAAGAAACTTTTAAGATGTCTTACATAGATGTATAATTCTTGCAGTGCGTGTATTTTTAAGAACCTTGTGATGTCTACTTTCAATTCCTTTCGAAGCAGCAGTTTGACAAAGTCCGCCTGATCATTTGCCAACGTTGCAAACAGTGTAGCATAGAGTATGTTCTGCAAGTATGGTGTATGGGCAATACAATACTGTAACCTTTAAAACCCACGGCATTTCAGCTGATCAAAATCCAATACAAACGTTATATACGTGTACCTACATGTTAAAACATGCTTTTTCATAGTCTGACATTCAACTGTTTGGAATGCACAAACTTAGAAAAAAAAAATGATTTGTTTATCAGGCAGCGCCGCAACGTTTATTTTCTATTTTTTTACGATCGCGCCCGGGTTTTAAAGGAGCAGTCCAGATATATGTAAATAAAAATAAAACTTTGCAGAAAGTGTTTCTAATAGGCATGTAACCGAACAAAATACAAAAAGTACGCATTGAGCTGTGCGAATTATTTACATTTTGGTAACTTGCTATCGTCTATTTTCTGTATGCGATAACAGGTAATGACTCTGGACTAAACAAGCATGTGCATTATAGTATATGCCGTTTGTACCAAGCGGTTTTAAACAATGCCTTTCGTAACTAAGAAACAGATTTCCGACGAACAAACGCCATATGTTCATAAGAACTATTACTAAAATTGCAATGTATTGAATTAGATCACATGGACTTGTGACCGGTTTGACTTGCTTCCAAAATTAAACGAATCCGCAGTTTAACATAGCGGAAGTAGAGAAACCCGGTGGAGATTTCGGTATTTCCAGTAACTTTCTTCCTGTCTGATTATATAAATCGGATATACACAAATTGTGAAATACTGTGAAAATTTTGAAGAAAACAAGTCATATTCGATTGGGAACCTTTATTTATATCGTCTATTTGTTCTTTTATTTTTTTTGTTTCGTAGATGCTTTTGTTTGTGTAATAGCATTCCATATTTTTTTAAGAAAATCTGTGTCAATACAAGTCCTATGGAAACAAACGAAAATGTCAGCTGCATTGACAAGTGTTGATTTTCCTTTCCAAACACTATTGGTGATTTATTGCAAAATAATTCATATTTTAGACAGTTTCTGATAGTATATCAATTTAAAGACACGTATGTTAATTAGGAACATTCAAATTGATTGTCTTTTACGTCAGCTTGCATAAATGACCGTTTATGAATAATAAATATATATTTAGAATTTTTTTAAATGGGATGCTTATGTTGTTATTAAAACTTAAAATTGTATTTAATCTGTACTTATTTTCTTGTTTTAATAAGCCATTTCACAGTGCCAATAGAACAAAGAAGGAGAAAAGAAATAAAAAACAATACTTCACTGAAAACAAAATGCCCTCCCTCCTGATTTTTGTGAAAACGTGCCTGAGAAACTATTCATTAATTGTGTTTAGTCTTAAATGAATAATGTACAACTGTAAATAATGCTTATCTTTATAATTTACAGATGTTTATAACTGTTGCAGGTATATTATACTAGTAGTTCAAAATATTATTATTGTCACCAATTCGTAAAACAATCGCTTACCTGCGAAACACATTGGACTTCATCTTCTGAAAACATCGGTTCTTTGAAAAATATCTCATTGCGAGCAAAATCAACTTTGTCCCATCTCCAAGCAAGAGAGAGCTGAGTACGCAGATTGTCGGGATGTGCTGTTTCAACAACAAACAAAAAACAAAAAAAACTTCGAAAGTTTCATTAAAGTTCAGACAGCATTGAGGAGTTTTAATTACAACGTTTAATTATAAGCATATTCAATGTATCTATTTAAATATTTTAGTTTGATTGTATGTGGAAATGGAAATTTTAATTCATATATTAATTATTTCAAATTTGTAAAGTTTGTGGAAATGAAATATGTGTCATTTGTGTCGAAAAAATGAAGAACTTACCTTTCTTCAATGCTAAAAGAATAATATCTTGTATGTCAGTCCGGTCCCGTTGATTGTAAATGTTAACCTATAATAATAATATAATAATAAAAAAATAAAATAATAATGTACATGTTTGTTGACATGCATTTGCAATACACTGTTTTCGAATGCTATACACAATCTATTTAAAATCGAATTGAACACGTGAACGTTATTTAAGGACCATATTTATTTGAGGAAAATTTGTCTTACATAATTATCTTTGGCGAGAATTTCTACGAGCATGTGAACGCATTGGTCGATTTCGTCCTTATCCTTGGTTATGGCAATTTCTTCATTTTTCATGCAATCTTGCATGCAATCTACAAACCTTATAAATTCTTCATTGTTATTTCAGATTGATTATAAACATCTGAATTGTAAACACTATTAATTGCATGTATTTGATACATATGTAGTGCATTTGATATTTTTTAAGAGACATTATTACTATGTTGCATAAAATTGATTTAAAATAATAACCGACATTTAAACACAATTGTTTTATTCACATTTATAAAGCATTTGATAGCATCGCAGAATCAGCTATGTTACGGATAGCTTAAGGAAAGAGTTTACCGATCTGAGAATAAAGGAAATTCACACAAAGATATAAGTTTCTTTTTGATGTAAACACATACTTGTCGGTTAAAGGCCGGTTATGCCCTGCTGCAATTAAGTCAGCCACCGATCCCGATCCTCTCATTACAACAACCGGGATGCCGTGTGTTACAGCGTAGTGGACCGTCTTTAATACAGACACGTCGCCTCCGATAACAAATACAACATCTTGTTGTCCTACAATGTGTATGGCTATAAGTCAAATCCTTTTCATTTATTTTTGTATGTGTAAACTAATGAATGTACATTGCATAGGCATTTTTAATAGGGAAGGGGTATGCATTCATAATCGTATGAACGCAATGCCTTATCACCGGCGTAGTAATATCTGTGATTCATTTTGTATGCAAATTATACTTTGACAATACTATTTTCATGAACTAAGATGTCTTATACTGTTAAATGTTACTCTTTTTTGCATCTATTGTTAACGTTTGATTAAATGTTTGTATAATTAATACACATGAACATTTCGTTCCAGTTCTACTTCTACAATAATCAATTTGATATTGTTTCACTTTTGCTAGATAGGATTCTATCATGCAAGGTCTACAAGTGTTATTATTAAGCAAAGCCATTTCGCTAGCATGTAATGTGTACATGTTATGGTATTTTAGGTAAACATTACTTTTCTTAGAAGCGACCACAGAAAATCTTTATGACGTAACATCGGTTAACGTACGTAGCTTTAAAATGGATTTCACATTGATGTGCCTATTTGCTAGATGCATGTAGATCGCCTTATTTATTGTGCATTTATATCACAGTTAATAATGATGAATTGTTTAACATGCACAATAAGAAACAAAAAGCATTTTGAGATCTATATTAACATGTTATCCTTACTAAGACAAGTTATGCCTAGGCAAAGCAAAGAGCTTAGATACGCCCGTGTCGATGCTATTGATCGATGACCTAGCTTACACGTCATCACTTGTTTAGTGATGTCATTTGTGGATTGTTTTGCATTTTTCTCGCTGGATACTATGGTGTGGATTTAAAGCATTTAAAGGAATTTAATTCACTGTCTGTTGTATTAATAATTAAACGGGATTATCCAGGATCTGTTAAACTCTCAGCCTAGGAATTGTGTGATGTTAAGTGTCAGAACTCAACTGTGGGACTGTATAGATGTATTAATGATGTGGATTTACTGTAGTCTTACTAACAAAGCACCTCTTATTTAATATTAAACATTCTAAAGCATTAATTATGTTTGATGCTTGCTGGCTATACCGGCCGAAATAGCAGTTCTTATTGATTTCACAGATATTTTTGCATCTGTTTAAGTTACTTTTTAAGTTTTGTAGGGATATGATTTATGCAAGGAAAATGAAAATGTTATGACTTATAAAGTTTACATTAAATTTCATTTGTCGCAGCAAACTGAATATAAAATAAGGAGAAAATGACATTTTTGTAGGGAATTCTTTTATTAATCGTAGTATGCAATATATTTTATGTAGTTCGTTTACAAGGGGCGGTACTTCGGTGTTCCGATAAGAAAACTGCTGTGCGTGAAATTTCTCTTAGAATGGCAAAAACCTGCATGTTAAACAAAAATAATATAAAGGAATGCTATGAAATCATCCCAAATATAATGTTAATGAAAGGATTGAAATTAATTTGGTTGCGTTCTTGCGATTATGAACGCAATGGTCGAACTAGCATAAGAATGGCAATAAAATGCATGTTAAACAAAACAATATATATATAAAGGGATGCTATAAAATAATCCCAAATATAATGTAAATATAAGAATTGAAATTAATTTTGGTTGCGTTCATGCGATTATGAACGCAATGGTCAAACTGGCAAATTATCCATAAAGCGTTAGTGATCATCATGGGTTTGCCGGTTTGACCATTGCGTTTCATAAATTCAATCCTTTATTGATGACATCGATGT
This sequence comes from Congeria kusceri, assembly GCA_027627225.1. Classification (NCBI taxonomy): domain Eukaryota; kingdom Metazoa; phylum Mollusca; class Bivalvia; order Myida; family Dreissenidae; genus Congeria; species Congeria kusceri. The sequence continues at coordinate 73,771,231 of CM051030.1, forward strand.
AAATGCTGATGAACAGGCTTTAACCAAACGAGTCATTTTCATAAAACGTTAAGGCTTAATATGTATTGCCATAATTTATTATTACTGCGTTGTATTAACAATACAAAGTGTTTGATTAGAATCACTTCCTTTCGATTCCTACTTGTTGACACGTCTGAAATGAGTCTTACCTTTTTTATATTGCATATATTTCTTTTCGGGTTCTGTCTCGTCTATAAATGAGAGGAAATAACTGGTTGTTGAGTCCATATTATTGTTTTCCTCTGGATCCTGCTACAAAATACACATATACTGCTAAGGTGATAATGTGATTAAACCTTCATTGAAAAAGACCTACCCACATACTAAAAAAAAGAATGACAATGTCCAATGGCTTGATCACGGAATAAATAAAACCACAAATCACTCCAACCACACAAACAATGAATAGTCATAATCAAGGAAATAAATTATCAATACTATCGGAAAGATTCATTTATAATTAAAATATAACGCCTATCACATGAAAGCCTTGTAGTGTTCAATTATGCTAATTCTTATAAAACATTGTTCTGTAATATTTAACATTAACAACAGACGCCGTGAAACTTAAGAGGGGCTAATCAGACGCGTTGTCTGACAGCCATCAACTTTATGTCAGACAACCACTGTGAAAGGAGTTGAACTTGTAACAATTCTGTCAGACATGTCTGACAGTCTGACACATTTCGCGGTGTCTGCACAATTATATTGAACTTCAGCTGCAAGTGGTCACTTGCCTGAATTGATTCTTAATTCCGTGAATGATTGGTTAAAGTAGCAGTCCAGAAATATGTTAATAAAAATATAACTTTGCAGAAATCGTTTCTAATGGTCATATCACCGATTAAATACCAAAAAAAACGCATTAAAATCGGTAAAATATTAAAGGTTTGGTAACTTGTTATCCTACAATTATCTGTATACGATAACTGGTGATGCCTCTGGGGTAAATCAGCATTAGTGAACATTAATGTTTATTATACCACGCTTTGGTCTACAACGATAAAATCACATTACCCGAAAAAGAGATATGTTGACTGTCAAAAACATTTCAACCTTTTTGACACGTGACCAATGCGAAAAATGACTGTCAGGTCATGTGACCGCGCTGACATTTTGAATGTAATATAAGGGCAAGTAACTGCGTCAGTTTTTTTAGCCGCATCATAATAATATTGCCTCCCTTGTCGTAACGTTATATAGTCGTGACGTCACTATTCTATGTTTAAACAAGCGATTCTCTTCAAAGTTAACTGTCAGAAAAACAGTTTACAAGTACTTCTGAAGATGAAAGAAGATGTAGGCATTCTTCAATCTTGATGGGCAGAATTAAGTACATGTTAACGTTTTTTATTATATTTTGTTCGGTATAATAAAATAAATAACATATGGCAGCGTGTGTGACATAGATATTGTCACCCCTCGAAACAGAATGCCACCACTCGGCATTCGCCTCGGGTGACATTCTGCCCTCGGGTTGACAATATCAATGTCACACACGTTGCCATATGATATTTATATAACATTCCGTTCGTACCAAGCGTTTTCGAACATAGACATTATAAAATGCCGTTCGTGAATTCATAGGAAACAATTTTTAGTCGAATAGTCGTCATTAACGTTCATTAGAACTAATGCTAATTTAAAATGTATTTAATTATATTCTATGGACTGCGGCTTTTTCTATGGACTGCGGCTTTAAGTTAAGAGATCAAATTTAAACAGCAATCAATTTATTGATATAAGCCTTTGTTGGAAGTTGGCGAATGGAACATATGCGTAAGAATATAACTGTAAACAGAATGGCATACAAATTAATTATATGCCAGTAATCTGAACCATCAACTCATCGTAAAAAGACTAAACAACTACATTTCGTTTGTGCACAGGTGTAACAGTTTAACAATTCATTGTGCTACCAGTGTACATAATTTAATGTTGGACGTGTTATAAACCATCACCAATAGTGATGTGATCCTGAACACCGTAAACGCCTTACCGGTGTAAGTATGCCAACCCACGCTTCTTCTCCAGGTACAACCGGTTTCTCGTTTGCATTAATCCTACTACGTGTAATCTTCAGAAACTCAAGGGTTTCCTCTTTGCTTCTAAAGCTGATAATCCACGTGCCTAAATATAAAGCACACGTTTAATTTTAACAACGGCAATGTATCGTCATGCATATGCAAACTAAAATAATATTTAAACTAATTGTTGTTTTAAACTAATTATAATTTACAACGCCGGATCGTTTAATTTGTTGTTTCTTCATTTTAAAACAACCTCTGCTATCTGCAATTTCTGCAAGTGACGTTTGGAAAACTTGTTTGAAGTCATTAGATTCGTTCCCTGTCTGTGTGTCCCCGAGAACATATATAATAAGGTTGGCATCCGATTGCTTCTTGGTTGATGAGGCTGTTAGGTGTTCCCACAGTCTGTGTATGTTTTTTGTCTGGAATATATTGTAATGTTCATTAACATAATAGAAAGTTATTCCAAAATCCCATAGATATGTAACCATTGCAATCGCATACGATATATAAACGATATATTTCTATTTGCATCTCACATTTGGGATGTGTCTGTATACCGATTGTATTATTATATTTTGAACTCGTACATTCGGAATTACCGATAGGCTAAAGTCTAGATGTAATCTTATTAAAATAGTTTTCAGTCTGACGCTTCTATACATTGCACTGATTGTGTCAGATGACTTTGCATTCGGGGTCACGTTTAGAGAAGCTTTTTCAGGAGCCAATCGAATGGTTACGTTCAAACTGCTGTAGAATAATAAATAGGGGAACTGTGATGTTCTGTTTATAAACACGCTGGAATTTATAAATCGTCTGATTTAACGTATCGTTTAATCTATGTTTATTATGTTTCTCACTTGCATTTTTGCTGATTGTACATTGATCGCGAATATTAACAATAACAATAAAAATAACAATATTATTAATATAACATACCATTTGTATTTCACTAAATTAAAGTACATGTAGTCATTTGGATGTCGTCTGCTTGGCTTTTTTTTAGTTTCCTTTTTACAGGAGATGTTAATAAATGATTGTGCAATCATCAATGCACTACGTTCTACATAATATTTTTACAATACAATAAAATAAGCTCATTAAAGTGCGATTGTTATTAACCTACAGTTCAGTTAGTATAAATTATATTGTTAGACGACTATTCGGTTACACTGAAAATTGGTACTACTTGTACTTACCATACTTTTTGTGCAGTTATTTATTTAATTTTTTTTCGAACGGTCGTAAGAGGGTAAACACATGATAGTTAATGTCAGGCTTAATGTAAACAGTTTTTCTGTAATAATGTAATATCTTGTTTCATTACCTTGGCTGTTTCCTCGAGCCTTTTAACTGATCTATTTGAATCAAGTTCGGCCCTTGTCTGCATGGTATAACCATTTGATTCTTTGGAATGTTGACTGCAAATGTATGTGATCATTCGTTTATAAAATGACAGCCAGTATTGATATAATGTTATATACGTACTGCTGGAAATAAAAATAATTTTAGATCTACTTAAAATATGCGTTACTTTACATTTGTTAAATAGCCTTGTCGTTCAACTTTTCAAAAGAGGAAAACTGTTTTGAACACAGTGTTCATTGTATTTTAAGTAATCATTCCAAAATTATTTGAACAGTGAGGTTAAACATATTTTGTTTTAAAGTGAACGAATAATAACGTAAATTTTGTTGTCATTCGTTTAACTGAAACGGATATAACCTTAACTATGTTCATTACCAAATAAGTCGTAATAGAGTTACCTTTGCTTATCCATATTTACGTAATATCGATGCGTTCATTGTATAAAAGGGTACTGTAAAAAGTCCGCATATTTCTAAACAAATGTAATATTCATGTGCAAACAGTATAGACGGTGATTAAAGTATTGTACAAGTACGCGACATTTATCAATAGAAAAGAACTGAAAGGCCAAGGAAACGCATATTATGATGGCGATAACTTTTTAACCATTTCAAAGCGATATTTATCAATAGAAAAGAATTGAAAGGCCAAGGAAACGCATATTATGATGGTGATAACTTTGTAACCATTACAAACGCATATTATGATGGCGATAACTTTGAAACCATTACAAACGCATATTATGATGGCGATAACTTTTTAACCATTACAAAGCGACATTTATCAATAGAAAAGAACTGAAAGGCCAAGGAAACGCATATTATGATGGTGATAACTTTGAAACCATTACAAACGCATATTATGATGGCGATAACTTTTTAACCATTACAAAGCGACATTTATCAATAGAAAAGAATTGAAAGGCCAAGGAAACGCATATTATGATGGTGATAACTTTGAAACCATTACAAACGCATATTATGATGGCGATAACTTTTTAACCATTACAAAGCGACATTTATAAATAGAAAAGAACTGAAAGGCCAAGGAAACGCATATTATGATGGCGATAACTTTTTAACCATTACAAAGCGACATTTATCAATAGAAAAGAACTGAAAGGCCAAGGAAACGCATATTATGATGGCGATAACTTTTTGACCATTACAAAGCGACATTTATCAATAGAAAAGAACTGAAAGGCCAATGAAACGCATATTATGATGTCGATAACTTTTTAACCATTCAAAGCCCCAACGTTGTTTAGTGTTAAGTGTGTCATCGGAATTAGAAATACATTTGAGATGCATGATTAAGGTTACTAGCAAAACACTTCCCAACTGGATGGGCATGTCGGCGTTATGAGATGCATGATTAAGGATACTGGCAAAACACTTCCCAACTGGATAGGCATGTCGGCGTTATGAGATGCATGATTAAGGTTACTAGCAAAACACTTCCCAATTGGATGGGCATGTCGGCGTTATGTTTTTCGTGAAGTTCAACTCGCAATGAAAGTGTAAAATCTGGGACAATTTTCGAGCTTAAGGGGATTGTTCTCAATAAATTGATAGTTTTCCAAAATTCTGAATCGATGTTTTTTTTCACTCAAAATTTCGACAGTGGTCAGCAAAATCATTATTAACCCATTCACTTTATCACTTAATCGCTGATCAGCAGCCGCATTCTAGGTTTGTGCATTTAACGTTGCATGTTTATAATAAATGAGGCGTGTCCTGGGAAAACTAGGCTTTATTTATGTGCGTTAAGTGTCGTCCTGGATCAGCCTGTGCAGTCCGCACAGGATAATCCAGGACGACATTTTCGCCTATAGTGGATTTATGTTTATTAGAGACTTCCTTGAAACAAAAAATAATATAAAAGCGGACAGTGTCGTCCTGTGTGCAGTCCGCACAGGCTGATCCGGGACGACACATCACGCACATGCATTAAGTCCGATTTTCCCACGACACGCCTCACATTTGAATATTTAAATAAATGTTAATGTGTCGAAAACAAAATTTACCTTCTAGATATAGTATCCGCTTTGTTACTGCTACGCTTAATAATAACTGACGAGTCCTCTGACTTGGCATGGGAGTCTGAGGACGCATCACTGGATTGATCATCGCTCATGACTAGAACGATTTCAACAAAATAAACTTCTTTTAAAATTCAAGTTCTTCTTTTGTGAACGTATTTATGTAACGAGTTTAATGCGTAAGGTTTGATCTGACAGGCATTCATATTAGGCATTTCCGATATCAGATAAGTGCAAACAATGATTCTTTACATCCGACGACTGAAATAATAATTGCAAAACATGCATGTCTCTACATGACACTGTGATTTAAGGTTTGGGTAACGAGTTATGTAGCCATTGCTGTTTTATTGGAGTAAATTTATAAAACGAAATATTAAACTATAATGAATAAAAAAGCAACGTGAACACACCATACATATACTAAATTGATCGGGCGACATTAACATACGTCCCTGACTCGTAAATTAGCAGCTTAACGGGCTCAGCAACAGCAACAGACTTTTGGCAACAGCGGCGCTATAATCTTTACAAACACCACAACTATTTGACTATCAAAATACAAGTTCAGAAACGTCATAGTCGAGCAATGGCAGATTAAACCTAAGTTCAGAAACGTCATATTCGAGCAATGGCAGATTAAACCTAAGTTCCGAAACGTCATAATCGAGCAATGTCAGATTAAACCTAAGTTCAGAAACGTCATAATCGAGCGATGGCAGATTTAACCTAAGTTCCGAAACGTCATAGTCGAGCAATAGCAGATTAAACCTAAGTTCCGAAACGTCATAATCGAGAGATGGCAGATTAAACATCAAACACGATACTTCACGTTTAATCAACTTAACTGAATTTGCATGTAATTTAATTTAATGATACTATATGAAAACTAAAACACACAAACCTTAAACATAAATATGCGATTCCAATATAATATTTTCACTCACATGACATTGATAACCTAGCAATGTGTCGAACAAAGAAAGCGAATACAAAATAAACTCAACGTTTTCTGAAAAAGTAATTCGGCTTACTGAGTTTCAAGCAGGACAAATATACTCAATCAAGTAGTCGAAATCAATATAATTCAATAGGTATTTTGACAAGCGTTAGCATATTTTAGCATTTGAAGTGCTAACCGCTATCGATTTCTGCTAAATCAACGACATTCGACTGACTAAAGGAATTGAAATATTTATGATGATAACGTTTTTTGTATAAACGTATACAATACCGTTACAAACTTAAACAAAAAAACACTAAATAGTATTACTTTAAAATATTAGGCGTGTCGTGCGAAGATCGGGTTAAATGCATGCGGGTAAACTGTCGTCCCGGATTAGCCTGTGCGGACATTTAACGCATATGCATTAAGCCCGGTTTTCCCACGATACGCCGCATAAGTGTTTTAAATGTTGTTTATTCCGCTGCCAAGCCCTGCAGTCCGACTATGTGAGTGCCTATCTCTATATGTGGATAGATATGATATATATTACACCAGCTGCATCAGCAGTAGAGAACACACAATTAAGCCTATTATGCTATTACAGTTTATACTATTAAAAGTTAAAGATTTTTTTTTTAACTTACGCATTTGTAATTTTAATATCAACAAACACGATTAAACAAGCAAACTTTACAAGATTTACTTAATCATAAAACGTAAGTAAACGTCTATAAATGGAATCGACAAATACCAACTGCAGGGAATAGGTCATAATTTAGAACGTCTCCACTAAAGGCGTTAGTAATGTAATTGTGTTTCTGTTTTCGATTGATCATTAAGAGAACATCATCATGAACAATTGTTTAATAAGGAGGTTAATATATTACACGTTTATTGTAAACCGGCAAAGAACAACAACACGTATTTAGTTTTATATTAGAAAATAGGACTTTAAAACAGACAACGCAACGCATTTGGATTTTAAACAAGTTTAAGGACGCATCAAACCCCACTTTGGACGGTATAATCAGTTCCAATAAAAATGTTAATGTATTAAATATCGTAGCATTGCATTAAAGAATGTTCTTAAATAAAATACGTCAATCCGTTAAAGCCGCCTTACGTTACTTACCATAAAATATGGCTCGCGTAATAATTTCCGACATATACTTGTACCCACCAAAACATCAAAGGGTAACTACAACGAGTAGGGATACGTAATACACTACTACCTGTGTAAATATATTTAGTGCAAGTGTCCATATCTATTTATAAACCTTTTACTTTTGTTTTCGAATTAAGAAGATTTTAATCAATTAAAATTCGCGCAATAAAATGTTTTAATGCGACAAAAATGGAAATTAATAACTGGAACTGATGTGTTTTTATTTAATCTAAAAACAACTTTGTATTAGCATTAGAGGGCTTAGAACCAACATTGCATTCTCTGCACGCTTATTGACATAAAGTTGGTAACTGCTCAAGTGCGAACTCGAAGTTGTGAATTACGACACCAGAATAATTTTGAAGGCTGTATGGATCGTTATTTTTCAAGAAATAATTGCAGTCAGGTGTACGCTATTCTTTCCATTCTAACATAACACATTTGTAAACAAACTTTTGAGTTGGATATTGATTTTACCGATGCTGTAGTTTTAATATTACACAGCTTGCTTTAAACTTAAGAGTGCAAATATATAACATCGTAATAATGATTATACACGTTTTGGCACATTCAGACAAAACACTTAACAAAACATTGAATTGCTTACTGGAAGTCTTAAAAAGCAACATATCTAGATTTATCCTGTTTCTACCTGCAACATTGACCAAATAAAGGGGTGACCGTATACATTTTCCTATCTCCAGTCAACAGGCAGTGGCAAGGTTTATCCAGTTAGTAGTGTATTCCTATGCGCCGAATAGCAAGATTGTCAAATGACGTGGCAAAAAATGAAATATACCTGTACTCACCTGAGTTTTTAATCGAAACGTCGTGTTGTCTAGTTTTACAGATACCTATGTAACGGGATGTTGAATGAGGTCAACTCGTTGTAAAGTTTCTATATTTATTCCAGTATATTAAATATAAAAAATAATAAACCTGAAAAATAGAAATTATGCATTAAATTTATTACATGCAATAATTAATATGCATTAAATATATTATACACTGCATAACTTAATTATACAATAAATTTAGCAATACAATTCATTAAGCAAATATGTTAACTGCATAAAGTAAGAGAACAAAATACAGTAAGACAAAAATAAAATACAAATCTTACCAAGCAGGGCAAAATGACTTCAACAATATTCCTTTGCAGGATACTATTTCTAAGTATGTAATGACTGAAGTCTCTGGTGACAAACATAAGAATGTGCTGGGTTTCTTGTTAGAAAAAGGGACATGTTAGCTAATTGATAGCTTGGTATGGGAATGACATTAAAATGTGCTCATAACCAATCAGAACGTTGAAAACCTATCACACTTCATTCACACATCACCTTACACACATAACTGTACACTGGTTACACATAGCTTTCATAATGAATTGTTAAAGCGCACATGTACGGCATAATCGAAAAGGTGTAAACAACATCTTCCTTCCATTCCGTTTAAAAAAAACACTTGATGTAAGCGGGTTATACTTACTTTCTAAATAAACTTTCTTCAATCAAAACAAAGATACAATTTATTCATGAAAGAAATAACCCTTTATATTTAAATTTTCGTTGAAATGTTATTAAAACTGAACGAAGAGTAGATCCACCTCTATAAATTTACTAAAATATTTAACTTGGCCACGATCGTCTCCACCCACAATCCGAGTACATTCTAGAAAATTGATATTCAAATGGGATTAATCTCACCGGTTCAATTCCAGGCATATATTCCATACATTTTTTGATTTAAATGTTATTAACATAATCCATCTTAAACACAGAAACACTAACTATTGTATTCCGATTGCTTTTATTTTAAATTCTAACACACTCGCGTCCTAGTTTGTACACTGTGTAAACTTCAAACTCAACCGAATGACGTAGGCGTGACACTATACAACTTTTCGAAAATCGATGTCTGGTTTAATTATAGGGGCTACTGTGTACTAATTCATGTTCGTGAATATAATTGGCATCAGCAAATTAGATTATTTTTAAAATTTTAGAATGATTACCGGTAAGAAACAGAGGACTATTTTTTCTGGAAGTACGCATAAATGCTAGCGAGTTATAATGTTCGAGGCTCGTCATAAAACATAAAAATTATTAGATGAACCATTAATTAAACTACTTTTAAAATACAATTGAGTAGACAACAGGATAAATAGAATACATGGTAGGTGCCGGGAATGACAAAGTTTATCCGGTTCGGCCCGAAAACAAAAATAGGGCTCGCTAAAGCTCGCCCTATTATCATTTTCTAAGCCTCACCGGATAAACGTTCTCCATCCCGGCACCAACCATGTATCCTCTATATCCAGCTATATTGTAATTGAACGTAATGCATTGTTTTGTTTCATTGCCTTTAAAGCACAACATTAGAGTTGAGTTGAATTACTTGTATATTTGCAGTAAAAAATTTAGCTTGTAAAGATCATTCATTATCATTTAAGATCATTTTATAAAGATATTCGTATTTTGAAAACAAATGTCATTAAATGTATTTACTGCAAAAATAAACTAAAGCATCTCGAATAATCAAAACCAAGTTTTACAATTATTATGAATAAATCACAGGCCGGGGTTCTTACTTCTACTACATCATTATCTAGTTCTGCTTTTAAATTTTCCGCTGTTCGAGCTGCGCATATTGATTGTGTGTGGAAGCATATTTCCGCCATCGAAATCCGATGCATTCGTGTCAATACGCCTTGTTCATCTGATGCCTACGAGTAAATACGCATTGTTTATCCAATGCATAAGAGTTTATACGCCTTGCTCATCCTATGCATTCGTGTCCATACGCCTTGTTCATCCGAAGCTTACGTGTATATGCGTCTTGTTTATCCAATGCATACCAGTATATACGCTTTGTTCATCCGGTGCATACGAGTGTATACGCCTTGTTCATCCGATGCATACGAGTGTATACGCCTTGTTCATCCGATGCAAACGAGTGTATACGCCTTGTTGATCCAATGCATACGAGTTTTTACGCCTTGCTCATCCTATGCATTCGTGTTCTTACGCCTTGTTCATCCGAAGCTTACGTGTGTATACTCCTCGTCGATCCGATGCATACGAGTATATACGTCTTGTTCATCCGATGCATACAAGTATTGACGCATTTTCATTAAATGTATACGAGTAAATATAGCTTGGAAATACCATGCATAGGAGTATACACAATACACGTCACTCAAAATAAGCAAAGGTCGCAATATGCGTTGAGCCAGTTTTATTGCGAAGCGCAGAGCATTCACTCGTGATATCACGAATGAAATTTCGCTTATTTTCGCGACGAAACTACGCGCGTGTTCGTTCAAGGGGCACTATACAGTTTCTCGGGCTTCGGACTCGGCCTGTTGGGGTCTGGGTTCGAGCCGTCTTTAACACACTGATAATGTCAACGTCTGAAAACAAAACTAACATTTTTTTATATGGTTGCGGCTTTGGCTTCACACAAATGTAGGGAAAAGAATTATGCACACAGTTCCTCTTTAATTTTAACATGCATAAACAGCCAATTATGGGGTTCAAATGTCACCTGTTTTCGTGACCATTTCAATTATTTTCAACATCAATTTGCAACTTTCCTGCAAATGCGAGCACCTCAAAACACTGCATTCCTGTCTGAGTAACTTACCAAATACTTGCTTGCAACTGAGCAAACTGGGGGTCAACCATTCAGATTTTCCAATAAATTCCAATGAATGTACGCCATTTTAAATATCCTGCCAAAATGGCGTTCAGAGCTAGAATCCTCATGTACGAATTATATGTGCAAGTTGGTTAAACACATAAACTGGTTTGACATAGGGCATATCTTCGAATTCACTAAGCATGCAATTCAAAACTCCAGACCTTTAATTTGGTACTTACAACTTCTAAAACACTGAAAATGCTGCTCAGTTTCGCTGTATCCCTATTTATTAGAATTTTCTGCTGAAAGTGTAAAGTGCTACTTTATACTTGACAATTCCCAATGCAACCATTTCACCCAACCATACTTTGACAATTTACAACTGGCCTGTATTTTTTCCCTTTCGTAGGACAGTCTGGCCTGTAAATTTTGACGGTCGTTCGCCATGTCTGTATCAGGCTTGTAATTTAACATGTTTGAAAAAAGACTATTGACTAATATTCCAAAAAAAACAAACGGTTAAGTTTAACGAACAAAACATTTTAAATATTTAAAGAGTTATTACAATACTTGATAGTGTAGAATTTCTAGATTACAGATTGATTTCACCACATCAGTCCTCTTTATATTGTACATTATCTTGATCATGCTTTATGATTTGAATCAGTTGTTCTTTAATAAAGGCTCAGTATTAAATGTGAGAAAGTTTTAACGGTTTTTTTATATATTGAATATCAATGCATGATCAGGTTAGTAAAGTTGAGATGCGGCTCTGACACATTAACATAGCACTTACTATTTGTACACCTGAATTAAATGATGAACCTTAGTCTTTTGACCATTCTCAAATGGTTTATACCAATGGCATATGCAATGACATGTATCAGACTAACAAGTTTACCTACTAAAAATAATAATGTGTTTGTAATTGCTTGATAATATTTTCATAATAAAACGCCTTTGTTAGGTTAATTTGTGCATGTCAGTGTTTTTTTAAAGGCCAATTTGGGGCCAATATTCGGCCGCACTCCCCTGCTTAAAAGGTATATATTTCCCCCTATTTTTACCTCAACATTTCCTTCAGAATGTCAGCTTAATTCTGAAACAAAACTGAACAAAATTAAAGACAAATCGACTATGAGGAATTTTCGTTAAATATCCCAGCAATTTTTTTATCAAACCAAGTTAAAGCAAAATCTAAGTAATCATTGGTTACAGCAAAACAATTGTTTAATTAATGTTTTATAACATAGTAGAATATAAGCAAGTAAATTTACTAATAATGCTTTTCTAAAAAAATCCCCTTTTGCCGTAAAATTCCCCATCTGAAGAACCCCGCCATATTTCCGTGAAAGGTGAAAAAAACACTGACTGTAAGATTGGTATATCTACTTGTCGAATTGTCTCACATTTGATTCAATGATCATACCTTAATACCAGTAAAGGCTGTGTGCTATAACGTCACATGAAGTGTTTGTCCACACTGTACGTGATTGGCTTTTAAATATCTCTGAATTTACTCATGATGTGTTTTTTTTCTTTTTTATTGTGCTACGTATGTGCAGTTCACAATCATGATTTATTTCCAGAATTGTACCTTTCTAGACTTGTTAATGTTATCTAGATAGTAATGCCCACTTTTGTAACACATGCCATAATGTCATTATAAATATGTGTGATTTTGTTTATTTTTACTTTTTACATGAAAAACAACAACAAGTGATTGATTGTACATGTGCATACATGCATTGATCGGTTATCATTATGCATGAAGGAACTAACACATCTATTGAATACCCTTTTACAACATACATGTCTTAGTTGCTAGTAGGTGTTAAATTCTGCAAATAGTCAATCCAATTAAATTAAGAAAGGATTACATGTGTTGTTGTATTCAAGAAAGAAATAACAAATAAAGTTTATATCTATATGCTCCACAGCTTGTGAACAACATTCATTGAATAGTGATTGTTTATTGTATATTGTAATACATAATATTTGTATAACAAACAGGAAGTTAATATAAACGAAATCCACATGAGACCCATGTAAACGGTGTTAGCAAAACCCAACTGGGTCCCATAAAGGATGCCCATATCAAACCAGGATGGGACCAATTTGGGCAACCCATATGGGACAAGTGGCATTTTGCAAACTCCTTATGCATGTGTCCCATATGGATAGCCAATATTGGGGCCCATCTTGGATCCATACAGAACCCACATAGGTTCCATATCGCAACCCACCTGGGACCCATAAATAAAAAAAGTTTGCATAATCCCACTCTGCCTTATATTGATTGCCCATACAGGGCCCCTTTTGAAGCCCATACTGGACCTATATGGGTATCCCATATAGGACCCCCTTGGGTCCACATGAGAGTCACATAGGTCCCATATCGCAGACCATCTGGGACCCATACAAATACAGTTTGCAAACTCCCATTTGGCCTCATATGGGTTGTCCAGGACAGGTCCCATATCGATGCCTATACTGGACCTGTATGGGTATCTCATGTAGAACCGACCTTGGGTCTATCTGGGACCCACGCAGGTCACATATCGCAACCCATCTTGGACCCATACAAATACAGTTTGCAAAATCCCATTTGGCCCCATATGGTTAGCCCATACGGGTCCCATATGGTAGCTCATATTGGAGCCATATAGGTCCCATTTATTCATGTTGGCTGCGTCGTACATAAACAGTTCACAGTTCGGGATATTTATCGGATTTTCAGCGAGGGCCTTGGCGTCAACTGGTGACGAACAGTCTTCAATGTCATCCATCGGATGTCCTGAAGTGAGGCTGCACGGGTATGGTGTTTGTGCTGACGTCACACAGCCCTGTTGCCAAACATTTGCTCATGAAAATCAAATAATACTAATGAAAGAGCCCCTAAATTGTGACGTCACCTTTTGTTATATATAAACAACTTAAAGACTTTTCAAATTAAAACTCAGTTTAGTGGCAGACCAAATTAGGCACAAATTACATTCACCATTGAGTGGGATTTTGAATAAAAGGTTATTTGATAACTAGAGTCAGATAGCTTCAAAAACGCTCAGTGTTAACCCTAGTTTTCAACGTAAATAATCATAATTGCTGAATAATAAGGCAATATCCGTTACTTATATTGACATTTCTTGGGCTTTCCATAAAAAGTAAATTATGTAAATTCGTAGCAACAATATATGAGCTTTAAATGTGACTGTGGAACCACAGACCTAGTTCTTGGCAAGGAAACATCTTCAGTCTCATGCTGGTGATCAATTTTGTCTGATTTATAGCAGAATTTATCGTTGTAAGTAGACTACATGGCCCAGAGACAAATATAAAATCATACATTTGACCTTTGATCTCTAGGTGTGACCTTGACCTATAAACTAAAGGCCTGGTTATTGGATGCGACATAACATCTTATAATTGTTACCATTTCTATTGAATTATCTTAGTTAGTTGAACATACCTCAATGCCAGAAAAATGGGGAATCATAATCTGAAGTAATATTACAATTCTTCCAGGCGTTTCGAAGTTATGAAGCGAAATCTAAAATCCTTGACCTTTGACCTTGACCTTTGATCAACACACATGGGAGTTGTGCGCGACACAAACTTCTGATCATGAATTATAATCCTAGTAGTATCTAACTTCTTTCAGGCGTTTAGAAGTTATTGAGCAAAAACAAAAACGGTTGACTTTTGACCTTGAAATGTGATCATGACCTTTGACCGACGAGCATGGGAGTTTGAAGTAATATTAAAATCCTTCTAGAGGTTTAGACGTTATTGAGCAGAGACACAAATCCTTGACCTTTGACCTTGAATTGTGACGTTTAACCGACAAGTATGGGGTTGTAGGCGACACGCGATCTGGTCATGGAGAATAAAAATCTAAAGTTACATTAACATCCATACAAGCAATAAAAGGTCAGAGTGCGGAAACAAAATCCGGACGGACGGGGCTTCCACACAAACGCAACGACCCACAGACAAACGAATGGACGGTGCGATTACTATATCCCCTCCATTTTAACCGACCTTTCTGGCGCTAACACTAACGAAATTATTTTTAAGCAATGACAAAATGATAATGATCAAAATGCTTTATTGTTTGTAGCGTTTCAAACAACACAATAAATAGACATCGCGAAACGTTTTAGCACAAAAACTGAACTAGATATATACTACTTTAACTGTAAATGATTTATTCCCGAGGATCAGCTGAAAATGCACCACTTTTCAAAAACCGTGGACAAACATTGCTACGCAAAAGGCAATTTCATTGGGCGCAGCAGGGCTGATCTTTATTATTCGGAAGGTCATTTGAACGAGACCTGCTATACGATGTCTTCAGATCCTAACAATGTTAGGATTTGATTTTACTGATATTGTTTTCATATGTTTCCTATCATTTGATTGAGTCTTCATTTTGATAGGAATGCGCTTATATGTTGTAATAAGTTTTATCTAATTCATAATAAAACATCCTTTATTACACCAAAAAACACCAAATTAATGTTTCAAAATTAATGTTTAGAAAAATCCAGCGGTCGTGCCCATAGTGTGAAGCGATTTCAGAGAATTTATTCAAATATCAAATATCTTCAAATATCTAAGATATTTGAATAAATTCTCTGAAATCGCTTCACAATTATAGATATAATTTTCACAATACAAATAACTAAAACACATTTAGTAAAACATTACAATTAATTTCCATTTTTCAGGGGGTAGCCGAATATACAGGGGTGGCTGAATAGATAGGACAGACGGATACCACTAATAAGTTTGCCTTCTATAGCCTTTAGTAAAAGCACATTGTAGTAAGATTACAGAATATTCTCAGTGCGTAGTAACATCGCGATAACCCGTACAGGCAACGAGTCCAATATCGTGTCGTAGCCGTAGTCCATCCTGTATGTTCGTGAGCATTCAAGTAGTCATTATAGTTGCCGCTAAACATCTTACTGGAATCGTAGCTTAACCGTAGGGAAAGCGTAGAAAACCGTACCATATACCTAGAAAAACTTACTATAACGTAGTACAGTCTTGTAATATATATGTTAAAAATATGTCACGATTAATTACCATTCAACACGAAAGGCCACACAAGTCTCTACGATGACGATAAGAATAAGACAGATTGATATACGATGAAACTAGGATTGTCCTACGTTTTGGAAAAATCGTTGCTGCACTATGATAAGCCGCGAATGTTTTGAACATATTCAAAACTGTCGTAGCGCTTCCCGGTCGATAGGATAACCCAAGATACTTCAAGATTCACACAGATGCCTGTACGTATGTGGTCAGGCCCTACCACACTTCACCAAGATTTTGTTAATCGTGGGCAATCGTAGCCAAACATCGCGACAGCGTGACCGAGGCTTTAATAAAAAAGTATTCTATAAATAGATATCAGTTGTTAAATTTTGACAATTTTCAAACTTTTTGTGAAAGAATTAAAACTGTGTTACAATCAGAATGCATATGTGTATTTCTAGTTCTTTTATTTATTTATTTTTTTATTTGGGGGGGGGGGGATTATTATTTAATGTGTTTACTTTAAAGTGGTTTGTAACTATTTAGAAAACAACGCCACGAGCAGAAATTCAACATGATGTGATAAAACGCGGTTTATATCTGATTTTGTGTTCTCGTTTGCCACAATAATTGTTAATTAATGGATAATATTATCGCTTGTTGATCCCGTTGGCAATAAAAATACTGAGCATTCTAACATGATACTCGCTAATTTGTCTATAGACAAAGTACAAACTTATCTTTGTTAAACTACCCAATAAACAACGCAAAAAAAGTTCCGATTCTAAGCGGAGCATAGTAAAAAGAACTTACAGTTACACATGCAAAAATGAATTTTCTCATTATCGTTGTTTATCAGCCGAACAACAATTTTTGTCGTTCTGATGCGTGGTTATTAAACAACTGGGGCTAACGCCTTCGTGGTTTAATTCCTATGCATCACAAGTCCAAATCGTTGTTTATTGGCCGATAAACAACGATAAATCGAAAATTATTTCTTGATTCTGCAATGGTACTCATAAAGAAGGTTATAAATAAGTACGGATTTCTGTATGTTTTAAATCATGAAAATCATGCTATTCATAGTCGGTAACAGTAATATTCTTTTCATTTAGACAAAACGTGCATAATCGCTCATTGAAAGCAACACTTGGATTCCTCCCTAACATAACATTTAATTTATGATTGGAATATCTAACATTAGAAAAGAAAACTTTAGGTTTAATTATATATTTATATTCTAAATACCGTTCCGTATTTAACAGTGTTTGGTGTTTGATTGATTAATGCATCAACAATTGACGTTTAAAAGCCGGGCTATATTCCTTAAATTTTTCTCCAAGAAATCAATATTTAATACACACATGAAATGTACTAAAATATTTACATCGACATTTGACACAAACACCATGTATATAAATTATACACATGTTATTTTTCAATAATCAGAAAAAGAATATTCATGAGAACATTGTTTAATTGAAGTGATTTAAAACAGTTTAAACAAAACATTTAGCGAACAATTAAACCAAAGACAAAGAGTCATTGCGTTCACGGAAAAACAACACGACTGTTCTAAATATATAAAAACAAAAGGAAGCACAGACCCTTAACACCACTTCAGAGCAAAACGCAACAGACGTTTTAGAAGTGTTGCCCCTTGACAAACGCCTCGAGTGTCGTATTCTTGTTTCCTGTCGTCTCATTGAAAGCATTACGGATCTGCTTTTCAACAGGACATTTTAGTTGAGAACAACAGGACAATGAAATCCAAAGTGAAACTGATTTGGGAATTTTGGGGAATTATTCTTTATTTTTCCTATTCTTCATACGGATTTCCAAGTAAGTTATTCATAATTGATAAGATTGACAAGGGCTTCTACAAGCTCAGTTTTCGGAGCTTCATGTCATTCAAAATAACATCAAGAAACCGTATATCTTCAAGAGACGCTAAAAGAAGGAGTACCCATTATTTAGTCATAACACAATCATGAAATAAACATACAACAAATAGCAACTATAGGTGTCAGCTAGACCATTAATTCTAAATAATGTACTGAGACTGGCAATTAGTATAATAATAAACAATGAAAGTAGGGTCGCATTCGATTTTGAGTTTGTATACAATTAATGTCAGTTGATTTCTTACAATTAACGTCAGTTGATTTCATGTTTTACTTATAGGAAGTAATATTTTTCACAATAATTTGTTGACTTTTAATAAGGTGTGCTAGTTACTATACATTTACTTGCAATTGTAATTTGCATTTTTAATGTCACTTTAATTTACCGTTTTGTAAAACAGTGTAATAAAGTACCTACATACTGCTTAAAATTATATTTAATAATATTCATTGAAGTAACATACGTCTACTTCTGTCTGTCTGTCTGTATGCATGTATGTCCATCCGTCCGTCCGTATGTCTATTGGTCCATCCATCCGTCCGTCCGTACTTCCATCCGTTTGTTTGTTTACGAAGACCTACCTACATATATTACGTGTTATTTGGACCTATTCCCTAGAATGCTGGCAATTGCAGGTGGAGACTGTACGGAGTTCGAGGTCCTGCGATGCGGAGACGGCGCCCACCAGTGGATGTTCTGCTCGGCAAAGAAGGCCAACATGAGACGCATTGCTTCCGTCCACGTGGACTTAAGGTAGCCTTAGGCATTGGACTGCGAATATCCGTGATTGCGCTATAAAAACAAATTAAAAATTTACATGTATTGACCACATTTATCTATACATATACCTATAATATGGACAAGAAAATAGAGGCCTCTAAATCCTTCATACAATAACATAGGCATCAACTTTAAAAAACACGAACACTGAACATGCTTTAAAATAAATTTCGTTAAGTAACAGTACAATGTAACAAACGACACAGGTATTGCACTAAAATTGCAGGTTTGAAACACGTCACTGCCATGACCGTGGTAAAGCTCAGAACTTCGGGCTGACATCACAGGCTGATCAAATATGGACTTCGGACTGGTGCTATGGGACATTCATTCTTTGCTATGAATCTGGTAGTGTCACTGTGTTGATTCTCTCGCTCCATCTTTGCTCAAGCGTTCATATATTAAACATTTATTGAACAATCCATGTATACTGGACACGTTTAATAATTATTACTTTTCGTCTATCCATAATGTATGAGGTTCATTTATTGGAATCTTTATATACACATGTATAAATAAATCACCATTACGTTTTGATGACTATTTTTGTTTCCCATCAAGTGTCAACCGAAGGCAGAACGAACACCCCAACTGCAACAAAGCCAGTTTCTGAAAAAACAATGTCTGGATCAGTACTTCCGGCAAAGAGTTACATTGAAAATATGACGTCACCATCTGTTGCCTGGCTAGGAATCAGCAGTCCTCGGACTAGTGTCGAACACGAGAATCTTCCGACCAGTGTCGCGCCTAGGGTTGTTGTAGCTGTCGAAAGTTGGCGTCAAGAAAACAAAACCGAGCGTATGGACGATACAGTAAAATGTGCGAAGATGGAGTGTATTAAGCAACCGGGAGTGTTTCAAGAATTTAGACGTTTGTAAAAAAAATGCAAGAACGTATATACTTGTATAAAGTATTCGATCGAGTTTCTCAGATTCTCAGTTGGTAAATAATTGTTTAGATATGATAGATGTTGAGAAAGCATGGAATAAAATTTGTGTTGATTTGTTTTTTTTCCAAGTAAGTAAGCATGTACAGGACGCGTTATTGTTTATATTTCAGTCTGGCTCATGGTTGGGATTTTAGCCGGTGGTCTGATTATTATAGCTCTCATTGCCGTCATTACATACGTAGTCGTCAAATGGTAGGTCATATTGGCACATTGTATTTGTATTCGCAAATCATCATACCAATAAATAGTATTTAGTACATGTCAAATGTATATCGATTCCACATTTTGATTTGTAAACTATAAATCAGATCAAACTTCAGAAGTATCTTTAAGCAAATCGCTTATTTTGCTAAAGTCAGACAATTGTGCAAATAAAATATCATAACATTTACATCTTAATGTCGAACAATCGACGATTTTTATTTTATTGTTCTATATAAATGATTAGTTCAGAATTTTAATAGAAACGCTGATCGCATCCAAAACAAACGTTGGCGAGAAATGGAAAGAAACCCAAATCTAGAGAAGCAGAGTGCGAACATTTTTTTAACAGAAAAGACACATTTGTTTGAATTAAATTGACTTTCTGAAACTCCATTTTTACTCAAGACAAATTCAACTTCTCATTTTTATACTTACTACTTTCAACATCTTGGTACATATATACGTTTGTATGCAAACTACGTAATAAAATAGCAATACTATGCGTAACAGTCAGCATGTCGACTAATCCTGAACGGGCTAAAATAGCCCATAGGGCGTATACATTTTGCGGTATCTGTTGTTAGTGCTTTGTAGCCTGCAAATTTTTAAAAAGTAGGTCACGCAATTCAGTCTCTCGAAATCGCCCTACTAAAGACAGTTGGCTTCCGCCAACAGTCTAAAACAAAACATGCATCGCTTTAACAGCTATTTAATGAACACATATTTGGTTGCAGGGAAACCAATATCAAGCAAAGACAATACGGAGTGTCTAAATCCAGATGCGACACTAAATATTACCGAGAAGAACGACCTTCAATAACAGAACTGATTACAGCAGAAAACGACCAAAATATATATGCTGATATTGGAACTGTTGCTAGGCTTCATTGTGAAGAAAATGAAAATGACATGAACAAGACCAGAAATGAACACGTGACCGGGCAGCAATGTATTTGCGACAATACAGTGTATTCAGAGAACAACTACGATCATATCAGCGTGTTTCCAGTACAGAGGTGCT
Organism: Congeria kusceri; assembly: GCA_027627225.1. Taxonomy (NCBI): domain Eukaryota; kingdom Metazoa; phylum Mollusca; class Bivalvia; order Myida; family Dreissenidae; genus Congeria; species Congeria kusceri. The sequence goes on from CM051030.1 coordinate 73,792,355, forward strand.
ATATCGGCAATGTTTACAATCACCTTTACATTGGGGATGATTCGGATGAACGAAATATGTCTTTCAAAAGAGAAATTCAACCACAATTTGATGTTGTTTAATGTAAATACACGTTTGACAGTAAAAAGTGACTATTATTGTTTATGTATGCTTGTCTTCTGAATTGATACGTTGTAGTTAATATTCCATGGTTAAAATTTGTTTACCTTTCATGTCACTTGTCCGACATTTATTTATATTTGCTATCCATATAGACGACACTTATTTTATAATTGCTAGATGAAATTAATAAACATTTGCCTTCATGTTTTACCCAAATGTTTGTATATATTTAACGTGTATGTTCGTGTGTGTGCGTGTGTCTGGTGGTTCTCTGGTGTTCTTTAAGCTATAGGGCATACGTCGACAATACATGTCTAAGCGTGTCAATTGTAAAATGCGTTTCTCTGCTCCAAAGGAAGCAGACATTCCTTTATCATATAAGGCGTGTCGCTGGAGAATAGGGCTTAACACATATGCATTAAGCCCGGGTTTCCCACGATACACCTCAATTTTGAATATGCTGTTTGCCGTTTGATAGTTACTGTATGTCTTCGACTATATATTACGAGCAATACTCTCCAGACATTACATAAGTCATGCGTCATCGACTTATTAAACTTGTTGTTGTTGCTTCAATAAGGTCATGCTGGAGTAATTATTGATCTGATATAACGCTAGAGTTTGATAGAGTAGAATTACAAGTTAGGGTGAAGTATGTGACATTACTTGCACTAAGGCCCTTTGTTGTTTTGTACCTGTCACACTTACCGCTATTATTCAAAATACGGTGTGTGTCATATTCTTACCAAATTAACGACCACAGTTTGCAATTATTTAATTGGGTCTTGAAGTCTATGTAAGAGGGGAAGGTATTTAAAAATAATCGAGGCGGGTCGTGGGAAAACCGGGCTTAATGCAATTGCGTATAGTGTCGTCCCAGATAAGCCTTGTACAGGCTGATCCAGGACGAAACCTTACGCACATGCATTAAGTCCGGTTTTCCCACGACGCGCCTCAATTATTATAGTAATCAAACAAACTATAGATATGTACCCTCTTTATTTACATCATTATATCATCATAATAACGCAACATGTATCAAATCAAATACAATTTAAAAAATAAAGCCATAAGACCTGCACTTGATATACAGCTTTGCAAGCTAATTATATGTGACATGTTATCCATTTTCTTTACAATCTGGCAAATTAACCGTGGGTAATTCAATGTGATATGCCATCTGGTTCCGACAAAGGCACCGTTTTAGACCCTGGCGTTCAAAACACTACGCATCAATACCTGTACACTGCTTACAATTATACGATACTTTAGCAACTGACCGTGGTAGAAAAATACAATCCATTCAATTAATTTTCATTATAAATAAAGAAAACGGCAATTAAAACAAGAAATGTCTTTAAAAAAAGACAATCGGCGTTGACCTTAATATTGAGATATCATTTTTACCCTAAAACATAATATAAGAGGGCCAAGATGGTCGGTTACCTGGCTTCTCGGGCCCCAGAGTTTTCGGTCCCCACCTAGACAAGGCAACCTCTCGGACCCCAGATGTTTTGAGCACCATAAGAAAACTTCTCAGATCTCAAAATTAATGTGTGCTTAATTCAATAATCATTAATATTTGTACCGTGAATAAAGCGATCATACCGACCGATGTTTTCACCAGTGATATATGAATAACCTAAATAATTTACGTTAACATCATTATTATATAAAGGACTAGGTGCGTTAAGGGCCGATTTTGGAATCATTTTGAAAATAAACGAAATTTGTATCACTGGATAGCCCATATTTTCAATTTTGAGGATGTAATATTTTTAAAATCTTACAACCACACATATGTTTACGCTACAACGTCAAACACGACTACTGTATAAGCGTTCTGACGTAATTTGATGTTACTTTTGGAGTTGACGTCGTGGTGTATTTTTGGGCGTGCCGTTAATGCTTACTACTCGACTAATTACAAACACACGTCCAACAAATTTAACTCAAGTTGAGAGATACAGATTATAAACATGTATTGCATGTAAAAATAAAAAGTTTGTGTTGTTGCAGGTTTAAAAGTCAGTAATGAGCAATATTACAAGGAAAATTCAGCCTTTCCCGACAATCGCGCATTTTAGAAATAAAATTAAATTGTTTTAGTTTTTTACAACTCAGATCATTCTAAAGCAGGCATTGATATAATATTTAATAAAATGTAAGTTGAACTCTTACGTACGGAAATTGTAACGTCACATTCAAGAAAAGAACAACACGTGACGCAGTATCAGACTTAGAAGCGGGCGTAGCGAGTTGGTCGGCTTTGCGATAAAGGCGTCTTATTTTTGATTATTTGATTTTACAGTTAGATTAAACTGTTAACCTGGTTTATGCATTATATAATATTTAATAAAATGTTAGTTAAAGTCTTACGTATGGAAATTTTAACATGCGTACGTCACATTCAAGAAAAGAACAACACCTGATGCAGTATTAGACTTAGAAGCGGGCGTAGCGAGTTGGTCGGCTTTGCGATAAAGGCGTCTTATTTTTGATAGTTTGAGTTTTACAGTTAGATTAAACTGTTAATATAGTTCATTAAGTGTTTTAAACTGTATTAATCTGGTATTAATTTTTAAAGTAGACATTGTTTCTCTCAAACCCTACTACTTGCGCGGTAATGGACATGACCGGACCTTCGTATTGTATAATTTACATCTACACTGTATTCAATACGAGTAAGCTAAGATAATTCAACATTTTAGTATATATCAGTATATATTACTATCAGTATCTTAAAACTATACTAATTTATTTGAAAACGAGCTATTTCAAATATATATTCGATGGTAATTAACATCAGGTATGACAATGCGTATTATAAAATCGCAATCCAAAACGCCTATCTGAATTTTGATGTTCAAGTGACGTTATCACATATATTGACAGTTAAGATGAAATGTTCTTCATGTAAATCCAGCCAGATCTGCTAGAAAAGCGCTTGAACATTATGCTGACATGCACAGCAATATGTCATCCGCATATAAGCGTGGATGTTTTGACCGCGATTTATACTTTATAAAAATAATTGTAGCGCAGAGAACTGTGATATCCTTACTTTTGTATAAAATTCTAAATTGAAAGATGGTGAAAAACGTGAACAGTTGTGCGTGTGGAAATTAAACATTTAACGATATGCACAAAATGTGCTAATTCCGATTAAGAATGATATGCCTATTCTGTAAGGGAATTGTCCTAAACGCAGAACTGCGCACGTATTGTCATAATCGCCCTTTATACTGTTAAATGAACACTCGAAGAAAATATGCTGCAATGTTGTTAAACTTTATGAAAGCTTGTCAGTAAGTTTCATTACCGCATACATTATTAAAGTAACACGACCTGCATATATACCTATCGGTATCCACGAATAGTTTAAATTCCTTCACAACTATTGTTAAAGGATTAATTCATTAATACCACAAACATAAACACACGTTTATTTGAATATCACAAACATTACTACGCGCTCTCTTGTGTGAAATAGTTTAATAGCTAAACACGTGATATCAATTTGAAATGATTGGATAAAATTGAAGATTAATTTGAATATGATAGACATTTGTGGAAACGACCATTATATGCAGGACGGAACAACGCTTTCTGTACGTTTATCACATGCACCACGTGCTTAACATCAGTAAGCTTTTTGGTCAACATTGAATAGATATAAAGCATTATTGCGCATTGTAAATTGACCATGTTCTTGATTAATCTTTTTCCCGAAAAAGGTAAAACACATAAATGAAATGACAACTCACTGGTACAGTAAATGTTTGTATAATTACACTAACGACATGAATAAATGGTTCGGGCGGTAAAATTGAGTCGCGGTCTTTTTTTAACCATTTGGGTCATGAAAATAAATAACGATTTTGAGTTAGAATGCGTAAGGATTATACCACTTGGGCGTTACCCCGAATGGTTTAAAAACGCTTATCAGAGAAAATAAGGTTGTTATTTTACTGATAACGATACAATCGAAAATTATTTACATTCAAACATGATCTGACAACATAAGTTTGTTATTCGTTGCTCCGTAGCCAATTTTAAACACCATTTACCACATATTGAGAACTTTGACATCCTTCCTAGTTAATGTTTGGTTGTCTTGATGTTTGTGTCGCCTGAAAGGCGACGTATAGGTTTTACTTTTGGCGGCGTCGGCGGCGACATTGTTGGCGGCGGCGTAAATATAAAAATCAATATATCAAGAACAAATCAGGACAGTATTATTTAAGTATAATGATACTTTTGGAGGCAGAAAACTAGCATGTCGCTTGTTCTTTTTCCTTCCGTTCACTGCACGATTCGTCGTGAATGCGGTCACGGACACGGGTAAATCAGACAACGTGAAGCCTGTCAGACAGCCAGACATAGGCGTCTGACAAAATGTATAACACACCTAAGTTATATATATAACCAGTATGCTAGGTTAACTTTTGTTTACTAAATAAAGGACTTACGACGCTACAATAAGCTGTATAGCCTACATCATTCAATTAATTATTTAACAGTGTATTTTTCATGAAAATAACATGTGGTCTATACGAATGATACTAATTGTGGTGACAGCTGATTTAGAGGTTTCGCGAAGTCTGATATATGAACACGAATGCGGACTAACAAACTAACTTTAGAATATAACCTACATTTTGAGCAGAGCTAGACAGTTATGTTTCAAATGAAAGCGATTGTTTTGGATTGATTTATATATCGATCAGGATCTAAATAAAATTTAGAGAATTTTTAGAATAGCGGAAGATGCTGTTGGATTTCCCGACCAAATATTCAAAAAGTAAATGTGTTTTTTATTTGTACAAAATCAAATTCTGAGACTTCTGATTGGGTAGAAAATTGGGACAAACACTAAACATGAAGATTACATAGTAGTATTTAAATAAGGATAACAAAGTGACGAAATACGTTTAAAACGTGTGGGTGTCACGTGTGTGTTATTTTAAGATGAATTTGATGAATTGTGAATCACCACCTTAGAATAAAATAGAGGATATTTTTTGGTTTCGGTAGGTTATATCGATTTTAAATTCATGAGCAGCCACGAGTAAAAAAAAAAAAATATTTTTTCTATGATCGCGAGTGAATCAAAAATCGATATTCTACCGAAACCTACACATTTTCTTTTTATTGTATGCTTTAAACGCCGTTTCGTTACATTTTATGTGCTATCTAAATGCGTTTAAGGTAATCCATTCATCATTAGCAATATTAAGATTCCGAATGAAAGTACTTTTTCACTAATAGTAGCCTAAGGCTATTCTAAATACATATGTATTTTAACAATTTACCATGGCATTTTAGAAAAATTCCATTTTAAGTATGGTAACCCTATATTTCGAAAATGAGCAATTTCCAGCAAGGCACCAAAACTCTTTTTCTATCTGTTTGTGTTTGTAAAATCCATATATTGTGCGGAGCTTTATGTTCTTAAATAGTCAAGTATATGTATTTTAAATAAAATGCAACAAAAATTTGCAAATGAGTATGAACAAATATATGTTTTACTTGCATCTTTCAGTTCCAGTCCCCAAAACATTACAAGATTGGTGTAAAATCACCTTACAGAAAGGTAGGACTACCATAAGTGTTACATATTTTATAAGTAATCTATATGGTATTAGAAAACAACAACATACAAAAAAGTTTTCCACAGATTTATTTCAGACCATGTACTTTTATATGTGCACCACCTACTTTATGAGACCTAATTTACCTACATGGAATTTCACAAAAGTTTTGTTCATTTCTCATTTGTCTTCATATAGGTCCATTTAAATGCTTTCAATCAATTGCAGAAAATGCCTGTATATGCATATTTTGAAAAAATAAACATAATAAAGGATATCAAAGCTTTTTTGTATAAATTGAAGCTCAAACTGTATCATCATCCATGCAATAAGGTTACAATTAGTAATTATATCTTATATGGCAAAAGCACTTCTATTTGAAAAGAAGATATTCATACTTTCCTATAACAATACAATTCTAATAAATGCAAACACTGTAAACTGATCTTTTGATTGCTCTAATACATATTAACATACATTTCTTTATAAGAAGTGTTCGCCCTGCAAACTTATTCCCCAGTTCATTAAGCTTGAGAGTGCTAATCTTGAAAATTATCAAAATATGAAAATAAATATGTACATGAATATCCTGTAATAATCTACAGAAAACGAGAAACAGATAGGTCAAATTGCACATGAATATGTTAGAATTATTTCATCTAATGATCTGTTACAGGGGTCTCAGTTTTCTAATTCACGATATGCTATGGGATTTATAACCTCGCCTACTCAGGACAAAGTCTGACAAACACCATTGACAGTAAACACATGTTTTTTATAAGAAATGTCCATCATCCATTTAAGTCCTAGCTTTTGGAATAACAGTTTTTAATGTTCTATTTGCACTATCGGATGGAAGTATTGGATGAGTTGGAGAGTCGCTTGGGGCTTCGTAGCTGGCTGCGCTCTGGCTAATTGCAAAGAAAATACTTATTAAAACTAAAAATGCGACACGAAAATAAGTATGAACATTTACAAAGGGCAATAACTCCAAAAGTATGAGGTGCAGAGTAAAGGTTCTTGTGCACTATACGTCTACTTAATGAGATATATCTACCTGTGAAGTTTCAAGTTGATAGCTTTCATAGTCTCAGAGTTATGCTCTGGACAAAAATTAAGTATGAACATAAACAAAGGGCAATAACTCCAAAAGTATTTGATGCAGGGTAACGGTTCTCGTGCAATGCACTTCTTCTTAATGAGATATATCTACCTGTGAAGTTTCATGTTGATAGCTTTAATAGTCCAAGAGTTATGCTCCGGACAAGCGAAAGAGGACGCCGCTGCCGACAAAGGTAATACCTTGATGTCGCTTGTTCAGGCGACACAAAAACTGTCCTGTTTTGACAGTTGTAATATTCTTTAACAATAATAAAAATACAAAAGTAACATGTTCTTTGACAAATCAGTATGCTTGACAAGTCTTTAGGATACTTCACGTTTTCAGTAAGTAAATTACAATTTTAAGTCTATACAAATATATCTGTGTATAAAATATACTTCATACTTCAGAGAAGGGGATACTACTGGATGAATTGCAACACCATCACCAATCATCTCATTTCATTTCAGCTTTTACAAGCATACTTTCTTTTACTGCAACATCCCTGCAATACATATGTGTTTATATAGTATGATATAATACATAGGAGGTCTGTCGTGGGAAAACCAGGCTTAATGCATGTGCGTAGTAAAGTGTCATCCCGGATCAGCCTGTGCAGTCCGCACAGGCTAATCCGGGACAACACTTTTCGCCTACAGCAAATTTATGGTTAGAAGAAACTATATAAAATACCATAACAGCGGAAAGTGTCGTCCCGGATAAGCATGCGCGAATTGCACGAGCTAATCCAGGACGACACTGTGCGCACACGCATTAAGCCCGAGTTTCCCACGACACGGCTCAATAAACATTGTATTCCATATACATTGTGAAAGCCATCGCTCTGAAAAAGAAATCAACAAAGAAATCATACACTTATTAAACAGAACAAACATACACTTATCAAACAGAAGCACATACTACATTCACAACAGATACACTGTACATTGAAATTACTATTGTTATTTCATTTGGGAGTACTGATTTCATATAATGTCATATTTCTTAGTGCATATATAACTCCTTTTGAGCAAATCATTTTCTGTTATTTGTTTGAGATATTATAACCAGCTTATATTTAAGCCAGATTGTGACAAAAGCAGTGGATTTTTTTCAACTCTAAAACTCATTCGAAAACGAGAAATCATAAAGACATGTAGACTTCGTTTCAGCTGTTTCACCCTTTAGACAATTGCCTACTAGTATTATGGCTAACAAGAAATTAATTTATTTAGATTGTAACTTACTGCATTTCCATTGAAAATGATGCATCTGCTGCACTCTCTTTTTGGTGACATAGCAACAACTTTCAGATGCTTCCAGCATGGCGTTCCATCACCTTCTGTAAAGTATATTAATTACATGTAATGTCATTACAATAATTGTGGGTGTATATAACAAAACAATTGTGATTTTACTTTTTGTAATGTATGCAGTCTTCACGAATAAGTTTTAAAAGCAGTGGACCGTCGGTCCACCAAACCAGCTAAATCAACTGGACCGTACACCAATTTAGTGGACTACAATTTGTTTGTAGAATTTCATTCACTCTAACGTCTATATATCAATGATTTTAGTTAAAAAATAAATTGAAAGCAATTATGGCTTTCAGACGTTTATTCTAACATGAATCAAGTATTTATTACATTACTCTCAATAAAAATATGTCAAATTATTAATACAAGATCAGTTAAATCAAATACCAGGTGTATATTTCGTTTTAGCCTATTTGAGTTCAGTACTTGCCCAAATGGCCGAGCTGGTATCTGGGCCGAAATTTACTCGCTAGGACTGCAGAACATGGATTCCCTACTCCTTAAGAGTTGGGGCCCCAGTAATTGTTACCAAAGCACCCCTTCCCACCCATTCCTGTAACAATAAATGCTTTGTGTCCAAAAATTATTTTAAAAATTCCATTGTTGAGTAATATAAATTTTTTACTTTCACTCACTTATTTACTTTCGCTAACTTTCGTGAAAATGTGGCAGCATAAGTTGCTGTGTGTAATTAGTGTAGTTATACATTTGAATAGCTCGTTTTTTCCAAAACACGCGTAGACATAGCAATATTTTCTTTTAAAACGAATGAAGATGTACCTTTGACATTACGCACTAAAATTCTATGCGATCTGCAAACTCAATTAACCACATAATAATATACTGACTTCTTTTAGTATGTAGTATTTTATTTATTATGTGGGTGTTACAAACACGCAGGTAACAACATGCATACCTCACGAAAATGTGTTACAAATTACTTCACCGTTACCAACAATGAGGGCGTGCTAAATATTCTATCGACTACGCTCATCTACATATTTGAAATTTAATGCGTTCTCATTGGCTGACTGGGTGACTGTAGTAAATCAAGCTCATCCTGCTTACAGATTTTATCGATAATTGATACACTGATGCAGAAGGAGAGTGCGTTTATTGCCGAGTAGGCGTTCATTTTTTTAGAAAAACATGTGTACGCAAGCAGAAATGGTTGCAAATCTGACACTGAATTTTATTGCGTCATTTCGTAAAAGTATGCATTGAAATAAACCGATTTTCGCTTTACCGAGAATTATTGGCTGAACATTTTTAGGGATTTCTGGTATCAAAATTATCAAGGAAAATTTTGTTTGCTAGACCGCCGGTCCAGTTTACTTGCAACTTGTGCTGGACAGAGTGAAAATTTGGTGGACTCGGTCCACGGTCCACCGCTTAACGTCGAAGACTGACTGTATGTACTGTCCCCATGAGGAGATGGAACATATGGGCAGTCAGTGCTATAGATTTTCGTGTCATTGTTCCAATTTATAAAACTCAGGAAATATGTGTGCTATCCGGGATTGTTCGCTCACTTGTTAGATCATCCGAATTGCAAGCAAGGGATGTTTGGTAAGATTTTCAGAGGTACAGGATGAAGCGTACTATTGCCGTAGCGTACTAGTGCCAAAGCTTACCAATTGAGGATACCGGCCTCATATTTGTTTTGAATGTGTGACATCAGTATTGTAAAATGTACTGGAGATTATATGGTATTCCATTAAACAATAACAAGAAATTAATGACACTTTGTGAACAAGTGTTTAATTGTTATATTGAGATTTTAAAATTTAAAATACATTTTATTTTTATATAACAAATAAGCCTTAGGCTTATTGAGACACTCTCGAGTCTGTTTCCTGGGTAGAACCAGTACTTGGTGTCTTTGGGGGAGATCTTGAGAACGCTCTGAGGGAATCGAACCCGGGACATCCCGATCGCTAGGCGGCCACATATCCACTACGCCACCGCGACCTCGCTGAACCAATAATATTTAACTTAAAATCAAGCATTAAATTACTTACCGGTACCAATTTTCGTGTTCACCACAAAGCTGGGGATTCCTTTACTTTCTTCTTCACATGAGCTTTTCCATAAAGTATTTATTGATTTCCACAAAGACGGACCTTAAATATTAATTGGAGGGTCAGAGGGACATGGACTTACGCCACTCGTAAAAGCACGTCTTGCCTGGACGACAGCTGATTCGGAACTCGTTGTGTAGAACCCGATGATTACATTAAATCCGTACTCACCATACCACACCGTACTATACCGGGACATTTCACAACATCCATATGATACAATATTCACCTTGGCACATTCTACATGGCTGCACTGAACACACAAATATCCCCCAATTCCATGCTGCAATTCACCAACTACATTGTTGTAAGTAAGTGGTACTGGGTTTAGTCCACAATGCTTCCACGGTTGAAAGTTGTTCAACAAAACAATACACACCACAATTCGACGACCTTCTTGCCAACTGTTTCGTTTGACATGTTTGCCAAGTTTAATATAAATTTACAAGTAGTAATTAGGACTTTGGCAATCTGAACCCTTACACTATGCCCTTAAACATAGTTGTGGTCGATACGAATCGAAGTCCTAACTTAACAGCATTTCTTTGGTTTCGAAAATAGAAATCTTCCACGTCTGTCTCGTCACTCTGGGTACACAGGCCATTCTAAAATGAATCGCCTCTGGTACATCATGCGACATTTTGGACTACTTTGATCACATGATCATACAAAATGGCTGCGCCCATAAGCTACAGTATTGAAATTCCGATAAACAAATGCACACGAAATTGTTGAAAATTATAGGGAATTATAATAAATAAAGTGGTCTGAGTTAATAATTACCCAAATAACAGTACGGTAAATAATATGAGATGCCATTCAGCTAAGAAATAATGATATATTCAGCTCAATTTGAAGCCAACTGGAGTTTGGAAATATGCAGAGTTTTCTTCAGCATCATTTATGTGAAACACTGAAACATAAGTACTAGTGTTTCATAGTTATGGTGTTTTTGACATAATTCACTTAACACCTTGATCGTAATGTAACTTGTCCACAGGTAAAGATGTTTTAAGTTTATGCAGAATGTGTAACTGTTATTTTGCTTTCTGTTTCTTAATATATTTAGTATAAACTATCAAATTTTGCTTTTGTCAAATATACCGATTGATGAATCTGTAATATTAAAGTTGTATCCATACTAATTTATCAACTGCCCTGCACATTTGAAATGTAAAATAAACCTGCCATTTCCGCATGAAATTGTGTGATGAAAATTAGCTCATATACCGGTATATGACTAATCTGTTTGGATTTGCTTAATGATATTACCAACATGCACCGGATAATATTAATCAAATGTATTATAAGAAAGCCACACTCACTTTGATACTATTATGGACACCCAGTCTTGGACAGGGATTTTAATTGATGCCCAATCCTGCTTTTTGATGCAAGCAAATTGCAATTTTATCATTTCTGACTCAAGCAAATAATGTGCCCTGCATCAATTTGATCCACTTGTTTCAATAAGCCAACTTCAAAAGCGTTAAAAATAATATTTTTATAACACTCATATTTTGTTTTAATTGAAAAAAAATAATCACAAAACAACTTAGGAACACAATAAAATACTGAAAAATATCTACCATAAGATCAATAAAATCAATACAATCATTTATCAACTGACAGTAATTATGTCAATTCAGTTTGGGAATTAATTTAAACAGCGTACCACAAAACAAAATAATCAAAGTACTTCAATTCGTTTATAAGAATTGCACATATAAATGCATACAAAAATATAGTTAAATAAACCAGATGAGTACAGATGGTTATATTTCATATTTTGTGTAAATGTCACTTTCATGTTTGATTTCAGGATAAAATTGATATTAAATGGTTATAATTTGTTAAAAACAGAACTTTTCAACAAATAAGGTGATTTACTTTATCACCATTTAATTCATTACACTATATAGATGCATACTGTTTCCTTCAAAGTTCATCATTGCATACACTAAATACAGTATAATTGGTAATCTTGTTAATAAAAGCATATTTCACTTGTTGCTACGGCTAGATATAACTGAGTACTATTATAGAAAATGTCCTGCCTGGATTGTTTACTTGCTTGTAGAAATAATGCTATATTACTGATTTCATTAATTCCAAAATATAGCTGCTGGATGTATCCATACATTTCAAAATTGTCATATTGTCACAGTTCAGGCACATAAAAATATCTTTATTTCTTTATATCACTTCTCATGTCACAGTACATGATGGTAAATTCAACCTGTGTTCCTTTCATTTCAATTAGCAAATGTCATAGTATCATAGTCATATTTACATAAAACTGGCAGTCTTTCATTCAATCCTTGGATAATAGTTGGTTGGTCTGTCAGATTATTTACACTTTAGTCGAGTTTCTAACTGAAAGTTCTCATTGACCTCTTGTAGGGATACAAGTCACAGCCAGGTTTGATATTATTCGGGAGGTGACCATATTAATCACAGATTTGCAAAATTTAGTTTACCTGTAAAAAGAGATATATGACTAAAGTTTAAGGAACATTTTGTAATTAAGCATGCGATGTAAAGGTAAACATGAACAAAAAGTAAAAGACTATTTAGACTTAAAATAGTTGTTCTAGGTAACAATAATTTTGCCAACTATTCATAACTTAAGTAATAATATTAATGCTGCAAAAACACTATAATCAGAATAACTTATGGTAAATTACTAATAAGAAACCATGGACATTAGATAAACGTTTATGAATAAAATGAAACAAATGATATAATGATAATAAGAAGAAGAAGAAATGAAGAAGAATAACAGAAATACTATTGAATTGCATATATTTAATTATTGTATACAAATGAACGAACTGGATATACTGAAGAATATCATAATACTTTATGATAATAACATTAACAACATAACATTTATAAAATAAATACATTAAATTACAAAAAAATAATAAATATATTATTAAAACATGCAATTGTACCTTTCAAATAAGGCCTCTTTCAAAGCCATTAGTAAAACGCATTGGCAGCGGGTATTGTGTAGACATTTTCATTATCTTTATTTGATTCTTCCTCAAAATCTTGTTTTTATCAGTGTAATTTAACTTAACATTTGTATCACTATTAAGTCTAGTTTCGCTTTAAGTTTGGATAGTTGGTAAACACTAGAATCAGTTTCGATACCGGATTATAATTTCTTGAACTTATATTTGCATAGTTCGCCTTTTGTGATAATAGGTATAGATGCCTGTAAAATATACATCTACCTTTCCTCATTTATCATCGTTTCGACATAAAATGTCTTGCTATTTCAGCGCGCGTCGTGTATAGCCCTATAACACAGGCGGATCACCGTTTGGTGTATCAAGTCAAGATGGCTCCATGATAGACAAGAAATCTATCTTACGGAGCATTCCGGAGATAGTCGATGTATCACGATTGTCGCTGTTACTGAACGCAATACTGGTTCCCGATTTAATACAGTAAATGAAATGGACCGTCAACGATGCCGGGCTCATTTTTCAAATTAAGGTTCTCCATCCATCGTCAATTTCCGTGCAATCTCGCCACTATTCGGTAGAGCCGAACTATGCCGAAAACGTTCGGCTAACTCCGTAATATAAACATTACGCCAAAACGAGCTAGGAAATAATATTTGTGCAAAAGATATAAATAACGGTAAAATAGATTTCTTAAACACTAAAACATATTTATATACATATATTTATAATTTCCGCGTGCTTTATTTAAGAAAACAGCAATTTTAGATTAGGTAAATTTTGTTTAGAGATTACTTGCGGTGAAGGGAAAATGGCTTCGTTGCTGACAAAAAAACGAGACAAAAACAATTTATCTAACAAAGATACAATTTATTCATGAAATAAATTTATATATAAATTTTCGTTGAAATGTTATTAAAACTGAACGAAGAGTAGATCTACCTCTATAAATTACTAAAATCTTTTACTTGGCCACGATGGTCTCCACCCACATTCCGAGTACGTTCTAGAAAATTGAAATTCAAATGGGATTAATCTCACCGGTTCAATTGCAGGCATACATTCCATACACTTTTTGATTTAAATGTTATTAACATAATCCATCTAAAACACAGAAACACTAACTATTGTATTCCGATTGCTTTTATTTTAAATTCTAGCACACTCGCGTCCTAGTTTGTACACTGTGTAAACTTCAAACTCAACCGAATGACGTAGGCGTGACGCTATACAGCTTTTCAAAAATCGATGTCTGATTTAATTATAGTGGCTACTGTGTATTAATTCATGTTCGTGAATATAATTGGCATCAGCAAATTATATTATTTTTAAAATTTTAGAATGATTACCGGAAAGAAACAAAGGACTATTTTTTCGGGAAGTACGCATAAATGCTAGCGAGTTATTAGGTTCGAGGCTCGTCATAAAACATAATAATTATAAGATGAACCTTTAATTAAACTACTTTTAAAATGCAATTGAGTGGAAAACAGGATAAATAGAATACATGGTAGGTGCCGGGAATGACAAAGTTTATCCGGTTCGGCCCGAAAACAAAAATAGGGTTCGCTAAAGCACGCCCTATTATAATTTTCTAAGCCTCACCGGATAAACTTTCTCCATCCCGGCACCAACCATGTATTCTCTATATCCCGCACTATTGTAATTGAACGTAATGCATTGTTATGTATCATTACCTTTAAAGCACAACATTAGAGTTGAGTTGAATTACTTGTATATTTGCAGTAAGAAATTTAGCATGTAAAGATCATTCATTATCATTTAAGATAATTTTATAAAGATATTCGTATTTTGAAACCAAATGACATTAAATGTATTTACTGCAAAAATAAACTAAAGCATCTCGAATAATCATAACCAAGTTTTACAATAATTATGAATAAAAAATACAGGCCGGGGTTCTTACTTCTACTACATCATTATCAACGTTCTGCTTTTAAATGTTCAGCTGTTCGAGCTGCGCATATTGATTGTGTGTGGAAGCATATTTCCGCCATCGAAATCCGATGCATTCGTGTCAATACGCCTTGTTCATCCGATGCATACCAGTAAATACGCATTGTTTATCCAATGCATACGAGTTTATACGCCTTGCTCATCCTATGCATTCGTGTCCATACGCCTTGTTCATCCGAAACTTACGTGTATATGCGTCTTGTTCATCTAATGCATACGAGTAGATACGCTTTGTTCATGCGGTGCATACGAGTGTATACGCCTTGTTCATCCGATGCATACGAGTATATACGTCTTGTTCATCCGATGCATACAAGTATTGACGCATTTCATCAAATGTATACGAGTAAATATAGCTTGGAAATACCATGCATTGGATGATACACAATACACGTTACTCAAAACCCGCAAAGGTCGCAATATTAGTTGAGCCAATTTTATCGCGATGCGCAGAGCATTCACTCGTGATAACACGAATTTTCGCTTATTTTCGCGACGAAAATACGCGCGTGTTCGTTAAAGGGGCACTATACAGTTTCTCGGGCTTCGGTCTCGGCCTGTTGGAGTCTGGGTTCGAGCCGTCTTGCACACACTGATAATGTCAACACCTGAAAACAAAACAAACATCATTTTAATATTGTTGCTGCTGCAGCTTTACAAAAATGTAGGGAAAATAATTATGCACACAGTTCCACTATAATTTTAACATGCATAATCAGCCAATTATGGGGTTCAAAAGTCAAATGATTTAGCAACCATTTTAATGATTTTCAACATCATTTTGCAACTTTGTTGCAAATGTGAGCACATGAAAACACTGCATGCCTGTCTGGGTAACTTACCAAATACTTGCTTGCAACTGAGCAAACTGGGGGTCAAACATTCAGATTTTCTAATAAATTCCGATGCATGTACGCCATTTTAAATATCCTGCAATATGGCGTTAAGAGCTAGGAATCCTCATGTACGAATTGTATGTGCAAGTTGGCTAAACACATACACTGGCTTTACTGGCATATTTTCGAAATCACCAAGCATGCAATTCAAAACTCCAGACCTTAAATTTGGTACTAACAACTTCTAAAACACTGAAAATGCTGCTCAGTTTCGCTGAATCCCTATTTATTAGAATTTTCTGCAGAAAGTGTAAAGTGCTACCTAATACTTGACCATTCCCAATGCAACCATTTCACCCAACCATACTTTGACCTTGATCTAATTTGAACATATAA
This sequence comes from Congeria kusceri, assembly GCA_027627225.1. Classification (NCBI taxonomy): domain Eukaryota; kingdom Metazoa; phylum Mollusca; class Bivalvia; order Myida; family Dreissenidae; genus Congeria; species Congeria kusceri. The sequence continues at coordinate 73,808,734 of CM051030.1, forward strand.
TAATTCAAATGGGATGGCCAGCTCTTACCGGGGACATGTGTGTTTATCGAACACAATATCTTGTTTTTTATTCACATATTCCCTATCAGCAGACATGGCGAAAGATTACAGGCCAAAAATGTCAAAAGTCCGGCGGTCAAATCCAAGATGCCGGACTTACTGTCCGGTATTATTTTTTGTATCAGTAGATATAATATGTATGTCAAACTTGATTTAGGGCAGTGAAATTAAAACTGGCCTGTATTTTTTCCCTTTCGTAGGACAGTCTGGCCTGTACATTTTGACGGTCTTTCGCCTTGTCTGTATCAGGCTTGTATTTAACATGTTTGAAAAAAGATTATTGGATAATATTCCAAAAAACGGTTAAGTTTAACGAACAAAACATTTTAAATATTTAAAGAGTTATTACCAATACTTGATAGTGTAGAATTTCTAGGTTACAGTTTGATTTCACCATATCAGTCCTCTTTATATTGTACATTATATTGATAATGCTTGATGCTTTGAATCAATCGTTATTTAATAAAGGCTCAGTATTAAATGTTATAAAGTTTTAACGGTTTTATACATATTGATTATCAATGCATTATCAGGTTAGTAACGTTGAGATGCGGCTCTGACACATTAACATAGCACTAACTGTTTGTATACCTGAATTAGTTGATGAGCCTTAGTCCTTTGTATATTCTCAAATGGTTTATACCAATGGCATATGCAATGACATGTATCAAACTAACAAGTTTACCTATTTTTGAACATAATAATGTGTTTGTAATTGCTTGATAATATTTTCTTAATTTGTGCATACTATGCAATACTGTCAGTGTTTTTAAAGGCCAATTTGGGGCCGATATTTGGCCCCATTGCCCTGCTTAAAAGCTATATATTTTCCCCTATTTTTACCTCAAAATACCTCGAACACAAATTGACTAAGAGGAATTTTCGTAAAATATCCCAGCAATATTTCATCAAACCAAGTTAAAGCAAAGTTATGATTGTTTACAGCAAAACAATTGCTTAATTAATGTTTTATAACAAAGTATAATTTAAGCACGTACATTTACTAATAATGCTTTTTTAACAAAAATCCCCTTTTGCCGCAAACTTCCTCATCTGAAGGGCCCCGCCACCTTTCCGTCAAAGGTGAAAAAAAACACTGACTGTAAGATTGGTATATCTACTTGTCGAATTGTCTCACATTTGATTCAATGATCATACCTTAATACCAGTAAAGGCTGTGTGCTATAACATCATATGAAGTGTTTGTCCACACTGTACGTGATTGGCTTTTAAATGTCTCTGAATTTACTCATGATGTGTTGTTGTTTTTTTGCTGTTTTATTGTGCTACGTATCACAATCAATTTATTTCAAGAAGTGTACCTTTCTAGACTTGTTTATGTGATCTAAATAGTAATGTCCATTTTTGTAACTCAGGCCATAATGTCATCACGAATATGTGTGATATTGTTTATATTTCCTATTTACATGAAGAAAACAAATATGCTCCACAGCTTGGGAGCAACATTCATGGAATAGTAATTGTTTAGTGTATATTGTAATATATAATGTATGTATAACAAACATGATATTAATATAAACGAAATCCACATGGGACCCATGTAAACAGTGTTAGCAAAACCCAACAGGGTCCCATATAGAATGCCCATAGGGGACCCATATGCAAACTCCTTATGCATGGGTCCCACATGGATATCCTATAATGGGCCCATCTTAGATCCATATAGAACCCACATAGGTCCCATATCGCAACCCACCTGGGGCCCATAAAAAACAGTTTGCATAATCCCACTCTGCCTTATATTGATTACCCATACAGGATCCATATTGAAGCCCATACTGGACCTATATGGGTATCCCATATAGTACCCACTTGGGTCCATATGGGAGCCACATATGTCCCATATCGCAGCCCATCTGGGACCCATACAAATACAGTTTGCAAAATCCAATTTGGCCTCATATGGGTTGCCCAGGACAGGACCCATATCGATTCCTATACTGGGTCTATATGGGTATCCCATGTAGAACCCACCACGGGTCTACCTGGGACCCACATAGGTCCCATATCGCAACCCATCTGGGACCCATTCAAATACAGTTTGCAAAATCCCATTTGGCCCCATATGGTTAGCCCATACAGGTCCCATATGGTAGCTCATATTGGAGCCATATGGGTCCCATATATTCATGCCGGCTGTGTCGTACATAAACAGTTCACAGTTCGGGTTATTTTTCGGAATTTCAGCATAGGCCTTGGCGTCAACTGGTGACGAACAGTCTTCAATGGCATTGGATGTCCCGAAGTGAGGCTGCACGGGAATGGTGTTTGTGTTGACGTCACACAGCCCCGTTGCCATACATTTGCTCATAAAATCAAATAAGACTAACGAAAGAGCCCCTAAGTTGTGTCGTTACATTTTGCTATATATTAACAACTTAAATACTTTTCAAATTAAAACTCAGTTTAGTGGCACTCTTTGCCATTGCGTGGGATTTTGAATAAAAAGTTATTTGATAACTATAGTCAGATAGCTTAACAACGCTCAGTGTTAACCCTAGTTTTCAACGTAAATAATCATAATTGCTGAATAATAAGGCAATATCCGTTACTTATATTGAAATTTATTGCGCTTTTCATAAAAAGTAAATTATGTAAATTCGTAGCGCTTGTATGTGTCTGGAATAAACTATAGTAAATGTAACATGAGCGAACAATACTGATTATTGCAAACCTACACACATTACTCACTTAAAACTTTGAACATGCCATTGGCTTATTCATTTGAAACTTGACATGTCACATCAGCAACTACATTACAAACAACAATATGTGAGCTTTAAATGTGACATTGGAACCACAGACACAAAATTCTGATCATTGGGAATAAAAAATCTTAGTAGTATCTAAATTCTTTCAGGCGTTTAGAAGTAATTGAGCGAAAACAAAAGCGGTTGACCTTTGACCTTGAATTGTGAACATGACCTTTGACCGACGAGCATGGGAGTTTGAAGTAATATTAAAATCCTTCCAGAGGTTCAGAAGTTATTGAGCAAAAACACAACTCCTTGACCTTTGACCTTGAATTGAGACGTTTAACCAACAAGTATGGAGTTGTACGCGACACATCATCTGGTCATGGAGAATAATAATCTGAAGTTACATTAACATCCATCCAAGCAATACAAAGTTACCGAGCGCAAACTAAATCCGGACGCACGGTGCTTCCACACACACGCAACGACCCATAGACAAACGAATGGATTCTGCGATAACTATATCCCATCCATTCTAAACGACCTTTCTGGCGCTTACACTAACGAAATTATTTTTAAGCAATGAAGAAATGATAATGATCAAAAGCTTTATTGTTTGTAGCTTTTCAAGCAACACAATAAATATACATCACGAAATGTTTTAGCACTAAAACTGAACTAGATATATAATACTTTAACTGTAAATGATTTATTCCCGAGGATCAGCTGGAAATGCACCACTTTTAAAAAACCCTGGCCAAACATTGCTGTGTAAAAGGCAATTTCACTGGGCGCAGCAGGGCTAATATTCATTATTCCGAAGGTCATTTGAACGAGACCTGTTATACGATGTATTCAGATCCTAACAATGTTAGGATTTGATTTTAATGAGATTGTTTTCAGATGCTTCCTATCATTTGATTGAGTCTTCATTTTGATAGGAAATAATTTATATTTTGTAATAATTTTTATCTAATTCATTAAAAACATCCTTTATTACACTAAAAAACACCAAATTACTGTTTAAAAATTTATGTTCAGAAAAGTCCAGCGGTCAGTGGGAAGCGATTTCAGAGATTTTATTCAAATATCAAATATCTTCAAAGATCTAAAATATTAAAATAAATTATCTGAAATCGCTTCACACTATAGAAAGAATTTTCAGAATACAAATAACTAAAACACATTTAGTGAGACATTGCAATTAATTTCCATGTTTCAGGGGGTGGCCGAATATACAGGGGTGGCTGAATAGATCTGACAGACGGATACCACTAATAAGTGTGCCTCTATAGCCTTTAGTAAAAGCACAATGTTGGATACAAAAAAATCTTGAAAAATACAAATTTCAAGCAATCTTTTAGAATAGGCCCGGTATTTATTAGCTATGAGCATTTACTGAAACTTAATTAAAATCACTTAAAATGATCGTTTCATCTCAAAATATAAGCACTTTTATTTCAGCTTAATACATCTTAGGTCAAAACCCAAAATGTTGTATTTAACCATGATATGAAACTAATATTGTGTTCACTTACTTAGGTATAAAATGTAATTTAAATTCGCCAGTACATGTATAATGGCATGGATCTGTTCGCAAAGTACAAAATATATCAATATATACATAATTTTGACCCTGTTCCGTGATACTGAAGGGAGGTATTTACAGAAAATAACATAGTTTCTTTGAGTAACCGTTTATTTCAACCTCATGCTGGCTAACTTTTCCTTTAATAACTTTTTATGAGTGCGTTGCATTCTCATTAAGCAGTGTCTCTCAGGCACGTTTTCCAAACAATCGTGAGGGAGGGCGAATTTTTGTTATATTGAAGTATTTTTTTCTCCTACTCCTTTCTGTTGGCACTGTGTAATGGCTTATTAAAACAAGCAATTAAAGACAGATTAAAGAAAAGTTTTTATAACAACGAAAGCATCCTTTTTTTAAATAAAATTCTAAATATAGATTTATTAATCACAAACGGTCATTTATGCAAGCTGATGTAAAAAGGCAATCAATGTGAATGTTGATAATTAACATAAGTGCCTTTAAATTGATATACCATCAGCATTTAAATATTTCTATTTATAGAATTTAACTTTTCGTAATTCATTTAGTTTTATTACTGTCAGAATAGGAAATATTTTTGAAATAAATCACCAATAATATTTGGAAAGGAAAATCAACACTTATCAATGCATCTGGCGTTTTCGTTTGTTTCCATATTGACACAGATTTTCTTGAAACAATATGGAATGCTATTACACAAGCAAAAGCATCTACGAAACAAAAATTTAGATCAACAAATAGACCATATTTATAAAGGTTCCCAATCGAATATGACTTTTTTTCCAAAATTTACACAGTATTTCACAATTTGTGTATATACGATTTATATAATTAATTTATATAATTAAATCAGACAGGACGAAAGTTACTGAAAATACCAAAATCTCTCCCGGGTTAATCTTGTTCCGCTATGTTAAAATGCGGATTCGTTTAATTGTAAGCCGCTGTCCATGGGATCTAATTCAATTGTAATTTTAGTAATATTTCTATTGAACGTTTATGGTGTTTATTCGTCCGAAACATGTTTCTTATTCACGAAAGGCAATGTTCAAAAGCGCTTGGTACGAACGGAATACTATACTGTACATGCTGGTTTACTCCAGAGTCATAACCAGTTATTGAATGCAGAAAATAGACTATAGCAAGTTACCAAATATTCATAATTCAAATATTTCAATACGCAAATTTGTATTTTTTCTGGTAAGATGCCCATTAGAAATACTTTCTGCCAAGTTTTATTTTTCTTAACATATTCCTAGACTGCTCTTTTAAAACTCGGGCATTATATGTTGTGTATTTACGCGCGATCGTCAAAAACTAGTACATAATACTTTTTTTGCATTACATCAAATTCGTGGCGGGCCATAAAAATACGTTGCGGCGCTGCCTGAGAATCAAATCATTAATTATGCCCCCCTTCGAAGAAGTGAGGGTATCTTGCTTTGCACCTGTCCGTCGCTGGGTCGGTCGGTCGGATGGTCGGTCTGTCTGCCCGTAGACCATTTCGTTTCCGCACGATATCTGGAGAACGCTTTGACCTACGATCATCAAAGTTGGTATTCTGGTTACTTGGGAGGAAAGAAAGACGCCTGTACATTTCGAAGTCAACATGTCAAAGGTCAAGGTTTCTAGAAACAGACAAAAAGGTTTCCGCTCAATAACTTCATCTTCATACATAGATACCTTATATTGAGACCTCACTTGGGATTGATATGGGGTTGGTGGGGTCAAGGTCACCGTTGCTAAAAATAGAAAAACGGTATCCGCTTAATAATTTGAGAACGCATCGAGATAGTTTAATGCAAATTTATACATAGATACCATATATTGAGACCTCGCTTGGAATTACATATGGGGTGGGTGGGGTCAAGGTCACCGTTACTAAAAATAAAAAAATACGGTCTCCGCTCATTAACTTGAGAACGCATCGATATATTTTAATCAAACTTTATACATAGATACCTTATATTGAGACCTCGCTTGGGATTGCATATGGGGTGGGTGGGGTCATTGGTCACAGTGACTAAAATAGAAAAAACGGTTTCCGCTCAATAACTTTAGAATCCAAAAAGAAATGTTCATGAAACTTCATACGTAGATTCCATATATCCAGTCCTCGCTTGGAATTGCATATCGGGTGGGTGGGGTCATGATCAAGGTCGCCATAACTAAAAATAGAAAAATGGTTTATGCTCAATAACTTGACAACGCATCGAGATAATTTAATGAAACTACATACATACATACCTTATATCGAAGCCTGGGGTGGGTGTGGTCAAGATCAAGGTGACAGTTACTAAAAATAGAAAATGGTTTCCGCTTAATAACTTGAGAAATCATTAAGATATTTTAATGAAACTTCATTAAGATATTTTAATGAAACTTCATACATAGATATTTTTTATTGAGACCTCTCTTGGGATTGCATATGTGGTGGGTGGGGTCAAGGACAAGGTCACCGTTAGTAAAAATAAAAACGCTTTTCGATCAATAACTTGACAAGCATCAATATATTTTAATGACTCTTTATACATAGATACCCTATATCGAGATCTCACTTGGTATTCATATGGGGTTGGTGGGGTCAAGCTCACCGTTGCTAAAAATAGAAAAACGGTATCCGCTTAATAATTTGAGAACGCATCGAGATATTTTAACGAAACTTCAAACATAGATACCCTATATTGAGACCTCTCTTGGGATTTTATATGGGGTCGGTGGGGCAAGGTCAATGTCACCGTTATTTAAAATAGGAAAACGGTTTCGGCTCAATAACTTAAGAATACATCGAGATATTTAATGAAACTTCATACATAGATACAATATGTCTAGACCTCGCTTGGGATTGCATAATTAAAAACAATTCTTAAAAATTGCACATATTCACAACTTGGCTGCAAGTCGGGAGGGCATATTTGTTTTACAAACATCTCCAAGACTAGCCACTTTGGACTTAATGCAACTGCCTTCGTAAGCGGTCGTCTTTGCCGTTGACTTTTCAAAGGGATCATTACAATATCCAAAGGATCATTACAATATCCCATGCATACAAAGCACTGCGAGGCTTGCACTGCCGTCACTGTCAATATAAAAAAACACCATCATAAGCAGCATAATATTTAATCCTAATACTGCAAGCAAATCGATATCATATCTTGAGCGTTTTTTCAGACTTCCTATTCAGCTGTCCAAAACCACAATGTGTAAGCAGTATACCACAAAACATAGTAAACACTGTTAAATGAAAGATTGCAATAATTTTATTAAACATGACACATGCAGCCAATTGTTTGCGTTACACATCTACAATTTATTTACCTAAATAAAAAAAAATATATATTTATTTTATGCTTTTGAACAATGTATAAATAAAATCTCGCGAGATAAGCTTAAACGTAGCACACACTTTGTGTACTCTGCCGTCATAAAAACGACGTCATATATGATTCCAATATTGTTTATCATGAGTCTACCTCCGCGCAGAGATTTGACTGGTTCCGAACAAAGCTCTAATGAAACCGATTTGGGAGGCAACCGCTGCTAGGAGTTTGATCATAAGTACGGTGGAAAAAAGTGCCATATTGTGTGCGTCCTTAACGCTTAATTATATTTTTGTTGTATTGTATCATGTGCTTTCTGTAAATAAATGTATTCATTTGCCAAGGCAGTTAAACCACTACTGGTTTCGATGAAAGTAATAGAAAAATAGTGTGTTTTATTGTCATTGATATGCGGATCCATTGTCCAGAAATGAAACACTAAAAAGACGCTAAAAATGTGTTTTTATCGTTAAGGCCCTGTCACACTGTGGCGAATTTGAGCTTCGAGCTTTTTACGAGTTCTGGAGAGTTATAACTCGCCGGAAAGTGGAGAAGTTGGTCGCGGAAACGTTTCAAGACGACATTTGTTCGAGTTCTCTTCAACCTTGACACGACATTGACCACGACACAAGTACGATACTCACATTTTATCACGAGTCAGGCGAGTTATGCTTACGATTTATTTTCGAAAATAGAAGGCTTGTCTTCGAGAATGTACGAGTGTGGACGAGTCTGTACGACTTGTTAGGACTTGAGCACGAGCTTCAGACGACAGTTAACGAGAAACAGAAGAGCAGATGTCGTAGGCAAGTCTCCTTAACTCGCAGCAAACGCGTGTTATGTCGTAGAATGATAATATATGTCGAACGCTACGACAAGGGAAGACATTTCTACGGAATGTGTTCGACTGTGTGTAAATGTGCGCGAGATTTCTTCGACAAGTCTTCTGCACTTGTACGAGAATAAAAAGTCGCCGGGAATTGTTTAAAATTCTCGCCGCTACTTGGCGAGTTCTGACGACATAAGAACACATAAGTAGACAGCATTGCGACAAAGAACGACATGTGTACATGATCTACATGACACCAGGCGAGTTGTGGCGAGTTGCAACAACTCGTAGCGCAAATTCTCCACAGTGTTACAGGGTCTTTACGCTATGTTTGCGTCATAACCGTGCGCAACGTCAAATTAGTCAGACCAAAAGCTAAAAGCAGCTGGTGATCAAAATGGCCGGATTGTAAACAATAGACAACGCGAAACCTGTCAGAGAGTCAGACATGCCGGACAAAAATAAATAGATCTGTTAGATGTCTAACAAAAAATGTAAGACATATTTTTTTATATTTTAATTTTTTTCTACACTCTTCTGACATATTTATTGACTCGTGGGAATAGTAAAATATATTTTAAATCGTGACTAAAGGCTTTGAAACCTGTAGAGGTTAGGTCGAGGCGTGTCGTCGGAAAACCGGTCATAATGCATGTGCGTAAAGTGTCGTCCCGGATTAGCCTGTGCGGACGACACTTTCCGCTTTTATGGTGTTTTCTATTTCATGGAAGTCTCTTCTAAATTGCAATTGCTTTGAAATTTTCCCTTAATATATATAATGAAAATTATATTTGGGATATTAGTTTACATTGTATATAATTTAATTTCTCATTGTTAAAAGTTTAGCTTTGAATATTGAGATTGCAAATGCGTCAATTGTTTTTAGTGTTCGGTAACAATTACTTCATAACAGAAATTGACTTCGTATAACTGTAAACTTCATATACAATCAAAGCAAAAAAAATAATTGACAAACTCAATTAAATGTTCTAGGTTCGGGGAATTGTTTTAGGGTAGGTCGGGTAGATCTAACCTAACAGTAACATATTTTATACGCCTACAGTCATTGAAGGAGTTCCGAATCACTGTTAGTTTCGGGTCACTTCAAGATTAATGGTTCTGAAAATAATTAACACCCTCCAATTTCACTTTTTATTAACTGGTATTTGAACAGCAATACATTTGCAGTAAATCAGCAACGTTTCAAATCTGTATGCTGATTCATGAACCGAAACAGGGTTTTATGAGTAATGCATTTTGAAAAATCTACCTGGACACCGGTTGCAGAAACTAGGGTACGTTTTATTTATTGCGATAAAACATCGAAAATGTCCGGTGAATAGGCACATCTATGATCCCAATTGGCAAATAATTGACTTTTTGTATATTATGTGTAATTTATACACCTGATTTCCCAAAAAACTGCCAAAAAACTACAGTAATATTAACACATTTATATTGGGGTGTTCCGGGTCACTTGAATGGTCATCTTTGTTCAAGGGAGATGTGTCAAGCAATTTTTGTGTACATGCTTTATGGAATATCTCCATGGGTTGGTTGGGTCAGTGGACTCATGCACCATGTAAGACAAGGGTATATTGACCAATATGAATGATATGTTACACACATTAGAGGATATTATAGGTATGTTTCTCATATGTTTGATTTTCCCTTCTATTATTAATAAATAACATAACAGCTTTTCGTGGCATTTCAAACTGAAGACGGGTGCTAGCCATTGGGCGCACAAAGTTTCATTGTTTTAATGTTTTCATATAGTTTGTCGCATTAATATCATTATTTAAGTTGATTGATGTAAGCAAGTATAGTATACCTGTATATTATATGAATTATATGTATTCAAAAGCTGGCATATTATTTTAATTCTTTAAGCTGGTATTTTTATGTATAATTTTACCAGTCAAATTTACGTTGATAAATTATAAGTTGATTTTATTGTTGCAGTATTATATCTGAATGGCCATGCAATCTATATGGCTTTGTACCTGTATATATATATATTGACCCGCGCCCTACATGAAATATGAAAGATGACAAACGTGGGAAAATCGTCAATAAGCCCTAACTATTATGTTTGTTGTCAGGTTCCCATAAATGAATATATCTTCATAGTGGTGTTGTTTGAAAACTACTAAGTTATAATGACAGTTAAAAATGCTTTTAAAACAAACTTAAAGAAAACTATAGTAGAAGTGTAAAGTGACCCGGAACACACGTAATTGATTCGGAACCCCCGCAGTTAGTGCATACAGTTCAACCAAATATTTCACAACAATACGTATTGCTATCGAATGTATCAAACACGCATATTAAAGCTGAGAAATTTGTCTTCCAAAGTATACTTAGGTTTGCGTTGCTGCAAGTACATTTGAAATGAAGAGAGTGGTTTTGTCGTTAGTGACCCGGAACTACCCAATTGATAGTAATTACAACCTAATGTGAATAAATACTTCAATTTTAACTGTCTAGGTGCCGCAACTGACGTTTCGCCTCTAGCGTAGGAATCCCCGTTTAAGTTTCGGTTTCATATTCGTCCAATGGCATATCTAATATCTCTTCAGACATTTCAAATCGCTGTGGATCATTTTTGAGTAGCCTTTCTGATAAAAACAGTTCAAATTTGCCAATATGCGTTAAAAATGTGATTGTCTGAAACACCGGCAACCAATAAATCAGTCATTTTGTTTTATGTATATTGTATTGACATTTCATGTATACTCATGGGCTTATTGCCTACTGTATTATCTAATAAACTGTATGTACATCGTAAACGTTCGCAAAAACAATGACTTCATTTCATAAATAGCGAATGAAAATCGATCTAAACATCATAAAGTTTCGCTCAAAAACAATGACGTCTTTTCGAAAATAGAGAAAATGAAGCAGTAGAACTGTCATAAATAATCGAGGTAATTAACATACGCAGTCTGTTTATCGGGGTATGAATGACAGGTCATGTGAGCGTATTATCCAATCAGAATGCAGCGTTTACGTGAAAATGCAAAAAAAAAGTTATAATTATTTTCAAAACAAAGACAGAAAATGATGGGATAAATAGAATACCAGGTAAGTGTTGAATACAGATACGGTAAGTTTATTTGATAGGCACAAAAACCTAAACCACTCGCCAAGGTTCGTAAATTAGGTCTTCTAAGCCTTGCTAAATAAACTTATCTGTAGTCAACACTACTAACATAGTATTCTCTACGAATATTGTTTTATAACAAAAACGTTAGTTTCAAACGTTTCAATTATTTGGATAATGTTGCATGAAAACGATTGGTTAGTTGATTTTGGTTAAATTATTTGTTTAAATGTTAAGCAGATCTACTGTGATATTTTGTCGCTAATTTTAGTGCCGTTTAGTGGCAGTTTCCCCTGACAAAATATCCTCCATGTTCCCCCAAAATTGTCAATTGTATTCCCCCAAGTAGATTCAAATAGATCGATATCTACCTATTTTACATTTGTGTGCATAAAAATTAAAAATCAATTATTGAATAATTTGAATCGGCACCATTGTCAAAAAGAAGTTCAGTATATGAAACATTTGAATATAATATTCATTAAACAAAGCAAAATAAAATTTAACCACACATGTCTTGAAAAAAATACTCTTTTTTAATTTTCCCAAGATCTACAGTAGATCTATATTTTAATCTCAACTCATACAACTTTGAGATACAAATCTTGATTAATGTTCTTCATACGAAAATATCCTACCTCAAAAAAGTGCCTTGCGCGTTTCTGAACTGCGTCAGAATAATAGAAATAGAGTACCGTCTGTGTGAGCGTTTGTAAGGTCATCATTTCAGTGTTCCGTTAGTGCCACTCGTTGTTTTGCACTTTCGACTTTGGATTACAAGCGCGAGAACACGATACGAAGTAGCCAAATCAGCCAAATGCGAAATTGCGATATTAAGATGCGAGATCGCGAGATTAATCACGAGATTAATCGCGAGATTATTAACGCGATCTTGCATCGTAGTCTTGCGCCCTCGCATCGTGTTTCCGTGTTTTCGATGTGAGGTTGCGAAATCAATATCGCGATCTCTCGTTTCCGATGCGAGATTGGGAAATTAATATCGCGATCTCGCATCGTGCTTTCGTGTTTTCGATTGAGCATAGGTCGAACTTGCAAACAATACAATGATAGTCATATCGTACCACCGCCTTCCGGTTGCATATGCGGAGACAAGTAATTTTGGCAGATGCAAGTATTTTCGGGGGCATATAGTAATCGCATCGTTCTTCTGTCCGTCTTTCCGTCCGTTCGTCACGCTTCTGGTGCGGAGCATAACTCCATTAGTATTGAAGGGATCCAAATGAAACTTTATATAATGATAGACGGCAATGAGAGAAGGTGAAAAGCACAAGGAATAAAACTATTTCTTCAGTATTTATGGATAAATTGCCCTTTGTTTATTTTTTGAGAAGAGCATAACTCCATTAGTATTAGGGGATTTTAAATAAAAACCAAATGTATTGTTACAGGACATTGAAAGGAAGTGAAGAGTACTATGACCATAACTCTTTCTTCAATTTTTATGGAGTTATTGCCCTTCGGTTAATTTTCTTGTGCAGAGCATTAGTCGATTAGTGATTTAAAATGAAACCACATATATTGATAGAGGATGTTGAGAGGAAGTGCAGAGTACAAAGACCATAACTCTTTTCGTAGGAAGCGTCATTTTGGCAACATTTTACTGACATTGTGTTGTCTTCCAATGACCAGCATATGGTTCAGGGACACACGTCACATCCTGTGACAAGTCTTGTTAAAATTGAGTCATGGGGGAGTAATAAAAATAAAAATAAAAATAAAATCCCGTTTTTACAGCAATCAACACAAAATATTTATTATAATTTAAGAGAGGAGCAAGATAGTTCTAACAGTCAAGGCTTGAAACAAGCTCTTTAACAGTAAAGGCTTAAAACAAGCTCTTTAAAAGTAAAGGCTTAAAACAAGCTCTTTAAAAGTCAAGGCTTAAAACAAGCTCTTTAACAGTCAAGGCTTTAAACAAGCTCTTTAAAAGTCAAGGCTTAAAACAAGCTCTTTAACAGTCAAGGCTTAAAACAAGTTCTTTAACAGTCAAGGCTTAAAACAAGCTCTTTAACAGTCAAGGCTTAAAACAAGCTCTTTAAAAGTCAAGGCTTAAAACAAGCTCTTTAAAGACACGCTAGATAGTTTAAGTTAATTCATTAGTTTGAAACTCTTTAAATAAGTAGTTGAAGAGATACAATTATGTCTTCACACTTTTCCAAACATTATGTCCTGGTTTTTATAAAACTATAAAAACAATGCCCAATTGTTACTTTTATTTTTTTGTTTTTGAAAATTATTGTAGGAATGCCAGTTAAAAAGATAAAAATAAATGTTGGCATAAAGATACTGAATTTCAGATGGGCATAAACATGCACGTTTTTGTAGTTATGCCTAAACGGTAAAACAAATGCGTAAAACCATCACTATGTGTATAGAACACGATCAGATACTGTCACAAACTGTATATTTCATCGAAAATTAGAAGCTGAATAAGTTCGCAATTTCCTTGAACACGGTCTTCCCGATTTAAAAATACCGCGGCTTTCCCCAATACAAGCACCTGGTTCAAGCGTGCGCATGCGCGACTCGGTCGATCAGACGGAGAGGCACACAATCAGACGGACAGAAAAATACACAACAACAACTACTACAGCAGCAACAGTAACGAGACAACTTCAAACATCAGCAACATTGAAAGCAACACCAATAATAACAGGCATTCGCAAAATGTGTTAATGCTGACGTCGCTGATGCTGCTGACGAGGGCGTGGATCATGATGATAATGATTGCGATAAACATCATCTTTTAGGCATGGGCCATATACGGCGATATGCAGCATCTTGACGTTTACAACGTACGGTGAGCTGTATTCGGTGTAAGGTGTCTACGGTTTTATAATTAACGTATAAGCTCACGTATGGCTGTATAGGGCGTAATGCCCCAAGCTCACGCCTAAGCTGGCTGTATACGGCGTAGTGCCCCAAGCTCACGCCTAAGCTGGCTGTATACGGCGTAATGCCCCAAGCTCACGCCGAAGCTGGCTGTATACGGCGTAATGCCCCAAGCTCGCGCCTAAGATGGCTGTATACGGCGTAATGCCCCAAGCTCGCGCCTAAGATGGCTGTATACGGCGTAATGCCCCAAGCTCGCGCCTAAGCTGGCTGTATACGGCGTAATGCCCCAAGCTCACGCCTAAGCTGGCTGTATATGGCGTAATGCCCCAAGCTCACACCTAAGCTGGCTGTATAGGGCGCAATGCCCCAAGCTCACGCCTAAGCTGGCTGTACACGGCGTAATGCCCCAAGCTCACGCCTAAGCTGGCTGTATAGGGCGTAATGCCCCAAGTTCACGCCTAAGCTGGCTGTATAGGGCGTAATGCCCCAAGCTCACGCCTAAGCTGGCTGTATACGGCGTAATGCCCCAAGCTCACGCCTAAGCTGGCTGTATACGGCGTAATGCCCCAAGCTCACGCCTAAGCTGGCTGTATACGGCGTAATGCCCCAAGCTCACGCCTAAGCTGGCTGTATAGGGCGTAATGCTCCAAGCTCACACCTAAGCTGTATAGGGCGCAATGCCCCAAGCTCACGCCTGAGCTGGCTGTACACGGCGTAATGCCCCAAGCTCACGCCTAAGCTGGTTGTATAGGGCGTAATGCCCCAAGTTCACGCCTAAGCTGGCTGTATAGGGCGTAATGCCCCAAGCTCACGCCTAAGCTGGCTGTATACGGCGTAATGCCCCAAGCTCACGCCTAAGCTGGCTGTATACGGCGTAATGCCCCAAGCTCACGCCTAAGCTGGCTGTATACGGCGTAATGCCCCAAGCTCACGCCTAAGCTGGCTGTATAGGGCGTAATGCCCCAAGCTCACGCCTAAGCTGGCTGTATAGGGCGTAATGCCCCAAGCTCACGCCTAAGCTGGCTGTATAGGGCGTAATGCCCCAAGCTCACGCCTAAGCTGGCTGTATAGGGCGTAATGCCCCAAGCTCACGCCTAAGCTGGCTGTATACGGCGTAATGCCCCAAGTCACGCCTAAGCTGGCTGTATACGGCGTAATGCCCCAAGCTCACGCCTAAGCTGGCTGTATAGGGCGTAATGCCCCAAGCTCACGCCTAAGCTGGCTGTATACGGCGTAATGCCCCAAGCTCACGCCTAAGCTGGCTGTATACGGCGTAATGCCCCAAGCTCACGCCTAAGCTGGCTGTATGCGGCGTAATGCCCCAAGCTCACGCCTAAGCTGGCTGTATAGGGCGTAATACCCCAAGCCCACGCCTAAGCTGGCTGTATAAGGCGTAATGCCCCAAGCTCACGCCTAAGCTGGCTGTATACGGCGTAATGCCCCAAGCTCACGCCTAAGCTGGCTGTATACGGCGTAATGCCCCAGTCATAGTGTCACGTTATCACGCGCCGTGTGTTACTACGTATTTAACACTCAGTCACGTTCTGACAAGTTATCATTAAATTCCTGGCGCATCGTAGTTTAAACGTAGAAATTAACGTAGCATAACGTAGCGATTGACAGGACTCTCGTTATGTTTACGTTGTGCTATGTGAGGGCCACGTTGTTTTTTACGTTGTTCTACCAGTACTGCTACGTGTAAGTACGTCGTGATATAACGTAGCATTACTTTGAACCTGTGAAGACGTCAGATTTGTCGTTTAAGTTTAAACTACGTAAGGGCAAGTTGTGCCACGTTGAGGCCCGTTACGGCCACGCTGAACTGCGTACTTGCCACGTTGCGCAACGTAGCTAAACGAGTCAACGAAAACGTGACACTATGACTGGGGTATAAACTGTATAGGTCTAACAGTGTGCACGGTGGTTTTCGTACCCAGTTGTAGTGTACAGCGGGACTAATCCCAGTAAACACCCAACGTTGATGCGACGTTGGATTCTTGTCGAATGTACGACGTTCTATTAAGACGCTGTGCCGACGTCGGATCAACATCGTTTTGATCGTGGTTTTCACAATAACTTTACAACTTTATGCAACAGATCCAGTTAAATTATGTCGAAAAATGTTGAATGTTATACTTTGAAGAGTTATAAGATGAGAGAAAATGAAAATGTAATGACAGGTAGTTTAACCAACTTCACTCTTCTTAAATAATTGTTCAATCGGACAAAATTACATGTATAATTCCTTATTATGATCGATGTTAAAACAAACAAGAACTATTTATAAAAAAAAAGATATTCGAAGTTTGTTGTAAATGTTTCTAAAGAAAGTAACCTGAATATCCAACATGAATATTTAAAACTGATGCATATGTTGATTTGTTTATCATAGATCGTTATTCTACACGCACTTAATATACTTAATATTAGTTTTCGATATAATTTAAAACAAAATATATAACAAAATATATAAGCAAATTTTCAACATCAAATAACGAACTCATATTTGTATGTGACTAGCTCCTACAAAGGTAGTTTGTAATGTTTCCATATTTGAAATGAATGAATATAATATGGATATCATTATCTTATGTAAAAGCAATAAACTTATGCCCCATGTTTTAATTCAGTGCTACTTGAATAACCCAAATACGTCAGACTCATCTGCTCAACGTCAGTATGTTTATCTAAACAAAGTGAAACTTATTTTACAATAAAAAAGATATATATATATGTATATATATATATTTATATTTATATATTTATATATTTATTTATTTATTTATTTTAATATACAGTGCATTTATTCAAAGTATATGTAAAAATAATGTATATTTTTAGATTGAATAGCCTTCTCTACACTAGAATTTTGTTAAACCATTTTAATCTATTTCACAAGAAAAACAATTATGCAGAGCATCATAAGGCGCAGTGAAACTATGAAGTCCATAGATTTAAGATTTCTTAATTATGTAATGTCCATACAAAACTGATCTTACCGGCTCATATTTTTTATCAGTGATTTTTTAATTTACATAATTTATACAGTACTTGTCAGGCTTATCAAAATTTACTTAGACAATAATATACGGCAGAGCTGGGCCGGGCATCTATAATCGACCCGCTGCCGATATAACGGCCCGAGGGCCTTTGGCCCGAGTGCCATTATACGGCTAGGGCCGAGTATAGACGCCCGGCCCAGCTCTGCCGTATATTATCGTTTATAATACATATTATCCTGTCACAAGAAAAGAATCATGTTACTTCTTTTATTACACAAAATGTTTCCGTACTTGTATTTAACATTCAACTAAATACGCAATACGTGACGCAACTCTAACGAATGACGTAATTTATAAACAGAAAAACAGTGATGAAACAAACCAGTTTTCGCTGGACTCGCAGTTTTGTTGTGACAATGTTATGTCGTGTTTGCTTTTATTTTTAGTAAAATACATTACTATTAGTTTAATAAATCATTCATGGACGAATTCTGAATGATGAATGTGTCAGTTGGATAAATAATATATTTTGAGACTTTGAATCGAATAAAATCAAACGTTCTGACCAGTCATTGCGATTTCGTAAATCGTGTTTCTGGTCAGAATGGTTAACATGAAATTAATATCATGATTGTTAAAAATTAAGGCTTATGGATAC
Source organism: Congeria kusceri (assembly GCA_027627225.1). Classification (NCBI taxonomy): domain Eukaryota; kingdom Metazoa; phylum Mollusca; class Bivalvia; order Myida; family Dreissenidae; genus Congeria; species Congeria kusceri. The sequence continues at coordinate 73,826,849 of CM051030.1, forward strand.
AAGACAATGGAATTGAAGTGCTTACAGTATTGTTGGATTTTTATTGTTGGAGGCAATGGATTGAAATTGAGGTACAGTAAAAGTTTCCGATCTGTTCAATTTTGTTCAGTGATTCTTTTTCTCAAACTAAAAGATGCATAGGCTATAGATCGTATATATATTTAATCAATTTAACTACAAACTTTCGTTAATAGTCAGTATTTGCATTTTCGGATATAACCGTTTAAGTTTGACTAAATACGCCATTCGTGGTCTTTGACCTCGCGCGATCGGATTCTCTTCGATTATCGAAAAATCGGCCGCGGCCAATTATAATTATATCGGCTCAGCAGAGCCGCGTAACGGCCCGTAATCGACGTCAAAATGTTACTATTTTTAGTAACACTATGTATTATTAGAAGTTACATTGTGTCCAAGAAAAAAATTACGAGAAGGAATATAAGCGTTTATTAAATTTGTAATCGATTAAGCATTTATACTATGTGTGCAAAATGAAAACACACGCCAGGGAACAATCATCGCAATTGAAAATAATGATTTGACTTCATTTTGTGATAACACAAACGTAAAGTTATATTAAATAGTGGCAAACAAGAATTATATGCCTTTGGAAAAATACTTCTCCAGCGTTTATGTGTATAACTATCATACTGTAACTATTATAACTATTATAGTTGATAACGCGTTCATAAATCGCACGTAAAGTAACAATACCAAACGTGAATCAAATTAAATAACGAAGTCCGAAGCTTCCGCCTTTGTCTATTTATAGGAAGATGCAAGATCTATTGATACATTGAATAGCCTCGACAGGAGAAGATAAGAGAAAAAGCAAATCTAAACAAGTCTTAATAAATGGATCTACCAACCGTTATTTAAATTAACATGCATGATACGTTTATAAATATAAGTAATTCTCCATTCATTATTAATCCTTTTGTCTATGGTTCTCTGGATGCTTGTTAGAACGATTCAGTGTTGTTGACGTGTATACTATTAATAAGCGCAGGTTAGTCAGCGAGTCACAGTGTATTCTATGAAATGTTGCCTATCAACTATGCGATATAAAGGGGGGGGGGGGGGATTTTCCTAAGGTCCTATTACACGGCCTGTAAACTCTGGTATGTAAATTGAAAATGAAAATTGAGCTAATGCAACTTCAGAGTAAGGAGCTCAGAACTGGAAATTAGTCAGAAACGTTAACAAAGTAAAGAGGTATGTCTGGATTGTTCCACATTGGCCCATTTTTCCATTCACCTTCGAAAAGAAATGGAGCCAGTTTTGTACAGGCCGTGGTGGGGATTTCTTTTAAACTGGCCGATGCAATGTTAGGATTTATTCATTTGGGACTATGTGAAGGAAATTTTCACAACATCTAATTGGACGTTGAGAAAGGTCAAAAGTTGGGTTAAACAGCAACGCCGAAAAGAAAACTTGTCAGATTGGCTATAAATCACTGTTAAAAGTACACAAGTACAGTTGTCGCTCCCAACACATGTAGGGAGTTTCCCCGAAAAGGGCTTGTGCAAGAAAATAACTTGAGAATATTTTTTTTTTGCAATCATTATGAAATTTTAGGGAAGTGTTAGTATGCATAGCAGGAAGGTCAAGTTCGGTTTTCGGCATAATTGCTTGTATCGTACTTGAGTTATGCCCCTTTGAAAAACAAATAGTTTAAATAAGGCTTATGCAGACAATGCAATCGTTATGAAACTTTAAGAAAATAGTTAGTAGGCATAAAAGGAAGGTCAAGTTCGGTTTTCGGCATCATCGTACTTGAGTTATGCCCCGTTAGGCGACACGTCCGACTCGCGGAGTTCTAGTTTGTCTTTCTTGTCAGTTTAAATAAATGCGTCCAATTTTTTTGTTTTGTTTTGTATTTCAAAAGATGCTCCGTTCACAAAAGGATACGTGTCTTCAAGATGTGGTGTTAAATTTGCTTCCTTTCAAAAAAACATCTAAGAACTATTTTCTAAGTCACATATCTTAATATCAAATTTCTAACATACAGCATCTAACTCAAATTGGCATTATTCGCTACGCTAACCCACGATTGATCGTGGACGTGTTAATCGTGATGAGTCGGGATGCACTGTGTCCCGATTGTATCTTCCAACGTTGTAGGACGAGTCTACCAATATCAACCGATTTACCACGGTTTCACCATGATTTGATACGATCTGTTACGGTTGTACGACACTAGCATCAGGTGTACGGTACGGTTACAGACGATGACAGACGAGTGTTAACGTTTATCCTAATATTGTAGTAAGATTACAGAATATTCATTACGATAAACCTACGAGCAGCCAATAATTCTCATGTTTCACTACGCTTCAAGGCCATTTGGACACCACGATGCCTCGTGCACCATCGTGGCAACATCATAGGCAACCGTAGTGAGTGCGTAGTAACATCGCTATAAACCGTACAGGCAACCAGTCCAATTTCGTGTCGATGCCGTAGTCCATCGTGTATGGTCGTGAGTAGTCAAGTAGTCATTATAGTTGCCGCTAAAGATCCTACTGAAATCGTAGCTTAACCGTAGAGAAAGCGTAGAAAACCGTACCATATGCGTAGAAAAACTTACTATAACATAGTACAGTCTTGTTATATATATGTCATAAATATGTCACGATTAATTACCATTCAACACCAAAGGCCACAAAAGTCTCTACGATGACTGTAAGAATAAACCATATTGAGATAGGATGGAACTAGGATTGTCCTACGTTTTGGAAAAATCGTTGCGGCGCTATGATAAGCCGCGAATGTGTTGAACATATTCAAAACTGTTGTTGCGCTTCCCGGTCGATACGGATAACCCAAGATACTTCAAGATTCACACAGTTTGTGTAGGTATGTGGTCAGGCCCTACCACACTACACCAAGATTGTATTAATCGTGGGCAATCGTAGGCATTAATGATAAAGTATTCTATAAATAGATATCAGTTGTTAAATTTTCACAATTTTCAAACTTATTGTGAAAGAATTAAAACTGTTTTACAACCAAAATGCATATGTGTATTTCTAGTTCTTTTATTTATTTATATTATTTAATTTTTTGTGGGGGGGTATTATTTAATGTGTTTACTTTAGAGTTGTTTGTAACTATTTGAAGAAACAACGCCACGAGCAGAAATTCCACATGATGTAATAAAACCCAGTTTATATCTCATTTTTTGTTCTTGTTTGCCACACAAATTGTTAATTAATGGATAATATTATCGCTTGCTGATCCCTTTGGCAATACAAATACTGAGCATTTTAACATGATACTCGCTAATTTGTCTATAGACAAAGTACCAACTTATCTTTGTTAAACTACCCAATAAACAACGCAAAAAGAAGTTCCGATTCTAAGCGGAGCATAGTAAAAAGAAGTTCCAGTTACAAATGCAAAATGGAATTTTCTCATTATCGTTGTTTATCAGCCGAAAAACAATTTTTGTCGTTCTGATACGTGATTGTTAAACAACTGGGGCTAACGCCCGCATGGTTTAATTCCAATGCATCAAATATCCAAATCGTTGTTTATTGGCTGATAAACAACGATAAATCTAAAATTATTTCTTAATTCTGCAATGGTACTCATGAAGAAGGTTATAAATAAGTACGGATTTCCTTATGTTTTAAATCATGAAAATCATAGTTTTTATAGTCGGTAACAGTAATATTATTTTCATTTAGACAAAACGTGCATAATCTCCCATTGAAAGCAACACTTGGATTTCTCCCTAACATAACATTTAATTTATGATTAAAACATCTAACCTTAGAAAAGGAAACTTTATGTTTAATTATAAATTTATATTCTAAATACCGTTCCGTATTTAACCGTGTTTTGCGTTTAATTGATCAATGCATCAACAATTGACGTTGAAAGCCGGGGTATATTCCATAAATTATTCTTAAATAAATCAATAGTTAATACACACATGAAATGGACTAAAATATTTACATCGACATTTGACACTAAAACCGTGTACATAAATTATACGCATGTTATTTTTGAATAATCAGAAAACGAATATTCATGAGAACATTGTTTAATTGAAGTGATGTAAAATATTTTAAACAAAACATTTAGCGAACAATTAAATCACAGACAAAGAGTCATTGAGTTCACGGAAAAACAACACGACTGTCCTAAATATATGAAAACGAAAGGAAGCACAGACCCTTAACACAACTTCAGAGCAAAACGCAACAGACGCTTTAGAAGTGTTGACTCTTGACAAACGCCTCGAGTGTCGTATTCTTGTTTCCTGTCGTCTCTTTTAAAGCATTACGGATTTGCTTTTGAACAGGACATTTTAGTTGAGAACAACAGGACAATGAAATCCAAAGTGAAACTGAATTTTAGGGAATTATTCTTTATTTTTCCTATTCTTTATACGGCTGTCCAAGTAAGTTATTCATAATTGATAAGATTGACGCTAAAACAAGGAGTACCCATTAATTAGTCATAACACAATCATGAAATAAACATACAACAAATAGCAACTATAGTTGTCAGCTAGACCATTAATTCTAAATAATGTACTGAGACTCGCAATTAGTATAATAATAAACAATGAAAGTAGGGTCGCATTCGATTTCAAATGTTTGAGTTTGTATACACTTAATGTCAGTTGATTTATTACAATTAATGTAAGTTGATTTCATGTTTTACATATACGAAGTCATATTTTTCAGAATAGTTGTTGATTTTTAAAAAGGTGTACAAGTAACTATACATTTACTTGCAATTGCTTTATAATTTTTAATGTCACTTTAATTTACCGTTTTGTAAAATAGTGTAATTAAGTACCTACATACTGCTTAAAATTATTATTAAATAATATTTATTGATGTAACATTCGTTTACTTCTGTCTGTCTGTCTGTCTGTCTGTCTGTCTGTCTGTCTGTCTGTCTGTCTGTCTGTCGGTCCGTCCGTCCGTCCGTCCGTCTGTCTGTATGCCCATCCGTCCGTCCGTATGTCTATTGGTCCATCCATCCGTCCGACCGTCCGTCCGTACTTTCATCCGTGTGTTTGTTTACGAAGACCTACCTACATATATTACGTGTTATTTGGACCTATTCCCTAGAATGCTGGCAATTGCAGGTGGAGACTGTACGGAGTTCGAGGTCCTGCGATGCGGAGACGGCGCCCACCAGTGGATGTTCTGCTCGGCAAAGAAGGCCAACATAAGACGCATTGCTTCCGTCCACATGGACTAAAGGTAGCGTTAGACATTGGACTGCGAATATCCGTGATTGCGCTATAAAACAAATTAAACATTTACATGTATTGACCACATTTATCTATACATATACCTATAATATGGACAAGAAAATAGAAGCCTCTGAATTCTTCATACAATAACATAGGCATCAACTTTAAAAAACACGAACACTGAACATGCTTTAAAATAATGTAACAAACGACACAGGTATTGCACTGAAATTGCAGGTTTGAAACACGTCACTGCCATGAACGTGGTAAAGCTCAGAACTTCGGGCTGACATCACAGGCTGACCAAATATGGACTTTGGACTGGTGCTATGGGACATTCATTCTTTGCTATAAATCTGGTAGTGTCAATGTGTTGATTCTCTCGCTCCTTCTTTGCTCATGCGTTCATATATTAACCATTTATTGAAAAATCCATGTATACTGGACAAGTTTAATAATTATTACTTTTCGTCTATCAATAATGTATGAGGTTCATTTATTGGAATCTTTATATACACTTGTATAAATAAATCACCATTACGTTTTGATGACTATTTTTGTTTCCCATCAAGTGTCAACCGAAGGCAGAACGAACACCCCAACATTTACATCTTAATGTCGAACAATCGACGATTTTTATTTGATTGTTCTATGTGAATTATTAGTTCAGAATTTTAATAGAAAAGCTGATCACATCCAAAACAAAAGTTGGCGAGAAATGTAAAGAAACCAAATCTAGAGAAACAGAGTGAGAACATTTATTTAACAGAAAAGACACATTTGTTTGAATTAAATTGACTTTCTGAAACGCCATTTTTACTCAAGACAAATTCAACTTCTCATTTTAATACTTACTTCTTTCAACATCTTGGTACATATATACGTTTGCATGCAAACTACGAAATAAAAAAGCAATCCTATGCGTTACAGTCAGCGTGTCGACTAATCCTGAGCGGGCTAAAATAGCCAATAGGGCGTATATATTTTTCGGTATCTGTTGTTAGTGCTTTGTAGCCTGCAAAGTAAAAAGTAGGTCACACAATTCAGTCTCTCGAAATCGCCCTACTAAAGACCGTTGGCCTCCGCCAACAGTCTAAAACAAAACATGCATCGCTTTAACAGCAAATTACTGAACACATTTTTGGTTGCAGGGAAATCAATATCAAGCAAAGGCAATACGGAATGTCTAAATCCAGATGCGTCACTATATATTACAGAGAAGAACGACCTTCGATAACAGAACTGATTACAGCAGAAAACGACCAAAACATATATGCTGATATTGGAACTGTTGCTAGGCTTTGTTGTGAAGAGAATGAAAATGACATGAATAAGACCAGAAATGAACACGTGATCGGGCAGCAATGTATTTGCGACAATACAGTGTATTCAGAGAACAACTACGATCATATCAGCGTGTTTCCAGTACAGAGGCGCTATATCGGCAATGTTTACAATATTATTACCTTTACATTGGGGATAATTCGAATGAACGAAATGTGTCTTTCAGAAGAGAAATTCAACCACAATTTGATGTTGTTTAACCTAAATACACGTTTGACAGTAAAAAGTGACTGTTATTGTTTAAGTATGCTTGTTTTCTGAATTCGTACGTTGTAGTTAGTATTCCATGTGTAAATTTGTTTACCTTTCATGTCAATTGTCCGACATTTATTTATATTTGCTATCCATATAGACGTCACTTATTTTATAATTGCTAGATGAAATTAATATACATTTGCCTTCATGTTCGTAGATGAAATTAATATACATTTGCCTTCATGTTTGACCCAAATGTTTGTATATATTTAACAAATTTAACATATTTAACATATGTATGTGCGTGTGTGTGCGTGTGTCTGGTGTTTCTGTGGTGTTCTTTAAGCTATCGGGCATACGTCGACAAAACATGTCTATGCGTATCAATTGTATAATGCATTTCTCTACTCCAAAGAAAGCAGAAATTCCTTTATCATATGAAGCGTGTGGTGAGAGAACCGGGCTTAATGCAAGTACAGTCCGCACAGATTAGCCCAGGACGGCACTTTCCGCTTTTATGGAATTTCCTGTTTCAATGAAGTATCTTGTAAACTGAGCAAGGCTAATCCGGGACGACACTGCTCATATGCATTAAGCCCGGGTTTCCCACGACACGCCTCAATTTTTGTATATGCTGTTTGCCGTTTGATAGTTACTTTATGTGTTCGACTATATATTACGATCAATACTCTCCAGACATAACAAAATACGATATGTGTCATATTCTTACCAAATTAAAGAGCAAATATTGCAATTAGTAAATAGGGTCTTGAAGTCTACGTAAGAGGTGAAGGTATTTAAAAATAATACAGGCGGGTCGTGGGAAAGCATGGCTTAATGCATGTGCGTAAAGTGTCGTCCTGGATCAGTCTGTGCAGTCCGCACAGGCTAATCCGGGACGGCACTTTCAGCTTGTATGGTATTTTCTGTGTCAATGAAGACTCTTCTAAATATAAATCCACTGTAGGCGAAATTGTCGTCCTGGATCAGCCTGTGCGGACTGCACAAGTTGATCCAGGACGACACTTTACGCACATGCATTAAGTCCGCTTTTCCCACGACGCGCCTCAATTATTATAGTAGTCAAACAAACTATAGACATGTACCCTCTTGTGAGAATTTAGAATTGTATCAGATGTAGGTTTAGATGAACCATGGTATTCACTTCTGTAGTGCGGTTCATGTGCACAAAACCGTGCAAGCTGTTCATGATGAAGTACCATAGTTATTTACTCTTTATTTACATTATAATATCATCACAATAACGCAACATTTATCAAATAAAATACAATAGAAAAAGAAAGCCATCAGACCTACAACTCATATACTAATTTACAAGCTAATTACATGTGACATGTTATCCGTTTTCTTTTCAATATGGCAAATTAACCGTGGGTAATTCAATGTGATATGCAATCTGGTTTCGACAAAGGTACCGTTTTAGATCCTAGCGTTCAAAACACTACGCATCAATACCTGTACACTGCTTACAATTATACGGTAATTCAGCAACTGACCGTGGTAGACAAATACAATCCATTCAAGAATTTTCATTATAAATAAAGATAACAACAATGTAAATAAATACATGTACGATATATGTTATAATATATTTTGGAGAGCTAATTTAGGATGAGAGTGACAGGGGCAGGAAAACGAATTGATACATATATATACACTATTAAATAATTTTTTTTTTTCCTTTTCTGAATAGATACACTATAAGAATAGATGACAAACACGTTGCTTGCAAAGGCATCATACATTTGAGGTGGGTCGTGGGAAAATCGGGCTTAATGCAATCGAGTAAAGTGCCGTCTCGGACTGCACAGGCTTATCCAGGACGGAACTTGCCGCCTAAACTTTTAGACGAGACTTCCTTGAAACAGGAAATACCAAAAAGCAGAGAGTGTTGTCCTGGATTAGCCTCTTTGAACGACAGTTTACGCACATGCATTAAGCCCGATTTTTCCAACGACACGCCTCGTTTGAAGTTACGTTATTAGCCTATACAACTTAATGCAGTTTCTTCTGGTACATATGTACAACACAAGACATAACGACACATGATTAACAGCGTACACAAAAATATAATAATAATTATGTTATGGGTTGATGATATTGTTTTTGCCTATGAGAAACAATATATTTTAAACGCAATTTCTGGAATATAGAACTTGCAATTAGTTTATTCTCCAACTCAAAACACGTCACGAGCAATTGCCGAATCAAGTCGATCCCAGAAAAGCTGGTTTCCTTCTGGATCTTTAGAAAATTCGATGTAATTGTTTTGTCTAATCCAGTCCACTAGTTCCAGAGGCATGATCGTGTGTGGGACGTGTTCTAGCATAACAATAATTAATGAAATCTGACCATCCCTGGAATAGATGTTATCCAATCGAGCCATGTTGAATTCGTACATGCACCATGTGCTGTTCATGAAAGCTTCTGACAGTATAACGACAGTTTTCCGACTGCTTTTTATGGCGTGAATAATGTTATCAGAAATAGGATTGCCGGGTAGAAAGTCTCTGTCGTGAAGGCAGAGAGAAACGCCGTCTTTCTCAATGTTAGAGAGTATTTCTTCACGTACAAATCTCGCGTTGTTTTCTGCGTATGAAATGAAGGCATCGTATTGATAGTTCCCTGAGTCTTCGACAATCCTGTAACCGAAATGACGTCGCCTGATCATGTGAAGAAAATATCGCACCTTCCAGCGAAATCTGTAAATCACACCAGCCACAATGACAGCCATAGAACCAGCTAGAAGAATTGAAACAATAACGATGTGCAGTGTGTAATATTTGCATCTGGAATGCATATGACCAAGATCTGCTTTCACTGCATCTGTTGTCATTATACGTCCTTCCTGTGATACAAATGTATATTGTTCAAATCCGCACATGTTTGACTGGTGTCGAAATAGCCAGTTCAAAAAATGTCTATTATCACAGTTATACGCAATCGAGTTGTTTCTTAAATCTACTGAAAATCTCTTGGACGTTTCTTTCGCATTTCTTTCCAACTGAATTCGTATGTATTTTCCAATGGTATGAATGTAATTATTTGCCAAATCAATATACACCAGATTCGAAAGAGATTTCAATATTATATCAATAAGTTCAATTTTGTTATTACTAAGGTCGATTGTTTCTAAACTATAAAGAGGTGCAAAAGTGGACGCATACACTGTTGTTATTCCGTTTGACGACAAGTACAGTTCTTTGAGCGATTGCAGATTTTCAAATATATGCGATTGTTTTTCATCCGCAAATTGTGGCCCGAGTATATTCGCGTCCAGTCGCAATATTCTAAGACTTGTATAGTTTAGTGTATCAAGTCCGATTCTGGATATTGAGCACCTCGAAATATTCAAAATTTGAATTTTGGGCGCTGGATTATATTTACCAACAAACGAGCGGAATACATTTCCAGAGAAATCTGCGTAAAGCACTGAGTTATTACCTGGATATATTTTATAGTCGATATCGAGATTATAAATCAAATTACAATCATTCAAAACTATCTTTTCAACGGTCGCGGGAATCCATGGTGCGATAGTAAAGCTTCCGCTCGAGGCATAGTATGTGCACTCCGGTTTTTCTTTTGCCAGTTTTCGAAGGAAATTTTCTTGTATGTAGGGGCATGTCGACGTATTCCGTAATAATGCTTCTCCATTTAGCTCGTCCGTACCCTCCAATCTGTACATCAACGGATTAAAGGCATAGTTCAGAAAACTACTATACACCATTTTAACATTACTGACGCACCCCAGCTGGAGGAGATATGGTCCGAACGTAAATTTATTGTAACTTACATGAACGAACTGTAGTGTGTTTGGAAAAAGTATCAAAGCATTTGTTTCAAACATTTCAAGCCGGTTGCCATCCAAGTTAATATCTTCTACTGTCGTATTCCAAAGATAACACAGATCTTGTTGATAGATTTTGCTTCCAATACCAAACGTAGGGTACACGTGAGCTATATTAATGCTCTTTATATTTGTGAATTGTAGACCAAAGGTTACATTCTCAAGAGACTTAAATCCTAATTCGCGATTGATTGAAAGGTCGAGAAATTTGAGGCGTCCAAGGTGTGCAAAGGCACCCGCATCGATTCTTCGAATGCCACACTTTGACAGATTGAGCTTCACAACGGATGTGAACGGAGCTAATGTTTCATAAGTGATATAAGGTATCTTGCATTTAGCATCTAGTCGTAGACCTGATAATGACAATTCTGATATTGACATGTCTTTGTAACTGCTGTCAAACGCAACTTCTAGACCATCTAGCGATAGTCCTGTCAGAACTGTCAAATGGGATAGATCAGGATACCGGTAATGTTTCATATCGGTGTTCTTATTTCCATGTAGAAACAAGGTTCTCAATGGCCGTGGGAGGAAGCCAGCATCCCATGTCATATTGTATACCTGAAAATAATTCCGAGAAATGTCGAGAACGGTGAGGTTGGTCATTTTATGAAACGTGGCGTTCGCAAGTTCTCGGATTTGATTAAAGTGGATATCAAGCTCCGAAAGTCCAACGCATCCATGCAGTTCAACTGACGTAATTTGGCCAAAATTATTTCGTCCCGCCTTTAAAACATTGATCCTTTGTGTTTCATTGACCATTCGAGAACAGATGTCGGATATTTTGGATATGTGTCTGGCCTCACAGTCCATTGTGACCAAGGCTTCTTTCGACACGTGGCATGAACATTTGTTATAAGGTCCACAAGCAATTTCCGTGATAGCTGTTGTACTCTTTAAAATAAGCTCAAACACTATTAAACATTTAATTATTGAGAAAACCATTTTACGTCAAATTAACGTCAATCCAATGCAATACAACAGTCATAAATGAATGCTCAAATTGTTAAGGAATATATATCTTTTTGTGTGGCCTTGATCAAATCTGTCCTTTCACTCAACAATAAACATTCAAGTATGCATGTCCATTTTATTTCCGAGTGTGCTTTGGACACATGTATTAATACAATGCTCAAACAAGTAACACTTAAACATCAAAATGATTGTGTTGTCAATTATTTTTTTTTATTAATTGTTTTCATTGGTCTCAATGTATTGATAATTGTAGAAAACTCGATTGGCCACTACAAATTGGCACTTGAATTATAATTTGTTGCGTACGGCTATTTTAATGAACAATCAATGTGAGGCTTTCAGATATACTGCTTAAGCGCAGCATTGTGTTCAATTGTTATGTGTACCGTATGATATTCAATATGCGTATTATTTGTAAATAACTATCTTACGTACCAGCAGTGCAAACTTGCACACCTGCTATGTGTTTTATGGACATTTCACATCATCCTTCTCGTGCTGACATGCAAAACAAGTCTGATCGTGACTTGATATGTGTTACAGGTGTCTGATTATTGTCCCATTACGATCCACGTTTACAACGGGGAAGGAAAAAACTTTATTTACGATGGGAAAGAAAACCACCATGTACACAATAATCGTATGTTCATAATAGCTCTCATAATGGTTCCCAGCCAACGAATATCGGTGCAATTACGACATAAGTGATAACGCTAATACAATAACAGCGAATGCCTAATATATGTAGTCTTAGTACTTCCAGGTTAAGTACACTTGATGAAGAACATTTGGTTTTAAAAGTCAGTTTGTTAACTGTTTAGGATTTATAGTTCGCCTCAATACCGCCGCGTATGTTGAATACAAACTAAACGTTTCTAATTATCCGTCTACAAATAGAGGTATGTGGCGCGCTCGGGGTCCGTAATCACCAACCCATTCTTAGACAAAAGAATAAAGAACATACTTAGACTATAGAAAAATACGTCTGCGTTTGCAAATGTGCTGGGTACCATGGCCGCTTATGTCAGTAACAAATCATTTTAGAGTTGGTGAATACAAACAAGATTCAAATTAACAATGTTCCTAAGACAGAGCAGTTTAAACTATTAAGGCATGTCGTGTTAAAACCGGGCTTAATGCATGTGCGTCAAGTGTCGTCCCGGATTACCCTGTGCAGTCCGTACTGGCTAATCCAGGACGGCACTTTCCGCCTACAGTGGATTTATGTTTAGAAGAGACTAGTTTGAAACATAAAATATAACATAAAAGGCGGAAAGTGTCGACCCGGATTAGCCTGTGCCGATCCGGGATGACACTTTACGCACAATCATTAATTCCGGTTTCCCCAAGACATGCCTCTTAAATTCATTATTCTTACGTCTTAAAAGGACAGTTTCACAGTTGGTGTTTGAAAAAACATTTCTTTAAAAATTGAATTTACAAACAAGAATTAGGAGATTATATTGAAATACTGTGTCTGCTTTGTTGTTTAGGTTGACAAAAACATGATAATTTCTGTCATGCCTTTTTATGTAAACAATTACTAGGATATTTCTACCAGGTAGCAAATGTTTCTCGAATAAAAACAGGTATTCGTGAAAAGTTTAACTTTACAAATGCAATGCGCTTTTCAAACATTGAAATATGAACAATTAATGTATTAAAGAACAGGAAAAAGTAAGTGTTGGAAAATTATTTCTCATAGCCTAAGTCTGTGAAACTATCATTTAAAGTCTAAACATAGGTTGTTAAATACGGTCCCGGAAGGTATTTATAGAATGGGTGGAATTACCATGTGGGCATATGCAATAGGCACACACTCATGCCTTTTAATTCCCAGGTTAACGCTTTTACTTCCTTGTCAATACAGTCTGTCAAGGTGCGGTATGCAGCAGGCTTAAGTCTTATGATAAACGCTTCTTTAGTTCATTTATTCTCACAGTTAAAACGTTATGCAAATCAGGAAGTTATTCCTTAGATTCAAAGCAGTGCAGTGATGATGGCATATTCGTTGCTTCATATTCTCGTGGCAATATTTAGCTTTTCATATGGATATGTATGCTTTCATACAACAAGTTCGTGTGGTCCTGACAATAAATGTGAGTGTGTTTTGGAGAATTCGCAAGTTTGTGCAATGGATTGTGAGGCACACGGTATAGATAACCTGGAAAAATGTTGTGTTTCATTTGAAAGTTTTCCAAATAAAACTACATTGAAAGCTGGTTGAAATAACATTGGGAACATCAAATGAGAGACACTGCTAAGCTGTAAAAATCTTTCTTCTCTTGATTTACATTACAATCAAATTAGAGAAATAGAAAATAATGAATTTAAAGGCATAATTTATCTAAGAATGCTCGATTTATCACGAAACAGTTTGCCTGTTTATGACCCAGCATGGAAAACTTTCGCACTGCCAACTCTCTGACACAGCTTTTTCTTCACGGAAACTACAATGAATCGGTTGCCATTAACAATTAGCCTAATCTTTCTTATATAAAAAGTTTACAATTTCTCTCCTTTGACGGATTAGTTGTTGGCTTTGGAATAGATTACACAACAATGGACATTGACCACTTGTCTTTGTCCGGATTGCCCTTGGGAGCTTACTGTAACATTACTTTCGTTTCCAGCGAAACCTTCGTCAACATGCCGTCGCTTCGGTCGATAAATTTGTCTAATTGTGGAATTCGTCGAATTTCTGCAGGTGCATTTATGAGTCTTCGAAAACTGGAAGTGCTGGATCTGTCATTTAACAGGAAAGTAGGCTTTGCATCCTTTGAAAACCTAAGCTACAGTTTGCAGTACACAAATATCAAGAAGCTGAATGTGTCATATCTGCATCCTACATTTGGAATGGGCAACAAATTGTACAGACAAGATCTCTGCTACTTCTGGAATACCACAGTCGACGAAGTGCATTTAGATGGAAATAAACTTGAAATGGTCGAAACCAATGCCTTGATTCTATTCCCATCCTCTTTGAAGACAATGCAAGTGGAATACACCCGATTCACATTTGTATACCTGTTGCAGTTGGCGTGTATTGATAATATAGAGACTTGTTTCGGCAGTTTTCTGAACCATGCTTTCTGGCCATCTAGATACATAGCAGAGCAGACAGAAGATGATGGGGGAGATCCACTGTGGAGGGAAAAGTCAACATGTCTTTATATACGCGAATAATTTTTACAAGAGTTATCTAACTACCGACCTAGATGTTTGTATTTGAACAGTACACTTAACAATCTAGTACTATCATTCGACGTTCCCTCTACGTTAGATACTGTAATATTGCACAATTGTCATTACATATTCAACTTTGGTATTAATAGTGTCATTAACCCTGTTAACAATTCCATTCGTTACGTTGACATCTCTCGCAACATTTTTCAAACATTTCTAGGGAAAATTAGTCCGTTACCAAAACTTGAAGTGCTTTATATTTCAGAATGTTCAATAACAGCATTATCACCGGATACACTGCCTTTGATTTATCAAGGAATGAAATACAATATATAAATAAATTAACACGTGATCAACTGAGAGAAAAGCCGAAAACACTGCGTCTGAATTCTCGTTAGACTTGAGTTGCAATCAATTAGCTTACAGTTGCAGTAAAAAGGACTTCATTCAGTGGTTGTTGGAATATGAAAATAATATGCGTCATTTTAAAAAATATACATTTATTACTCCACACGGAAATATAATATCTGCAAGAAAGGTACGGGCGGATTTTGTGCACCTAGAATCCCGTTGTCGATCATATACACCTTATGTTGTCGTTAGCTCTATTCTAATTGCTGTTTTCCTTGCCTTTCTTACCAGTGGAATGGCGTACAGGTCTCGCTGGAAGGTGCGATATTTTCTTCACATGGTGAAACGTCGGCATTTTGGATACACAAACATTGAGAACAATGCAAAGTTCAGCTACAGTGCTTTTATTTCGTACGCAGAAGAAAATCGAAGATTTGTACGTAATGAAATAATACCTAACATAGAGAAAGACGGTATTTCTCTCTGCCTGCATGAAAGGGATTTTTTGCCAGGAAGTCCCATTGCTGATAGCATAATTCATGCTATAACAAGAATTCGGAAAACTATCGTGATCCTATCGAAAGCTTTCTTGAACAACAAGTGGTTCATGTATGAATTCAACATGGCTCGAATGGATAACATCTTTTCCAGGGATGGTCAGATTTCATCAATTGTTGTCCTGTTTGAACATGTCCCTCACACGTTAATACCCCTGGAATTAATTTAGTGGATTCAGCTAAACAATTACATCGAGTTTACTGCAGATCCAGAAGGAAACCGGCTTTTCTGGGATCGGCTTGAGTCGGCCATTACTCACGATGTGTTTGGTGTTGGAGAATAATTATGTTTGTTTTTGTCGGCATATGTGTGTAGTAGGTTCAGCTATATTCAAATGTACCAAACGCGGTGTTTTCGCTTGCTATATCCCTAGTAATTATGTACGCTTTATTGTGGACCATAGCGTGAAATTACTTAGCAGGATTATAGTAATAACCCTGGGTTTCTTGCCAGAATAGTACTCACTGGAACCGCAAATTTAAAAGCGTTTCGGGACATTTCAAAAAAGAAGAGTCAATCGATTATATTGCTAGTAATAAACCATATTATTAGGTATTTAAATAGTTGTTTAATGAACAAATGTCAACTGTGTTGTTGTGTAAAAATGATATTTTCTGTTTTATCCCATCATCACGCCTGCATTGACGAAATAACACCCCATGAAATAAACTTTGCTTTATTTAAACACTGTGGTGATAAAGCTGTCACGCGCAGAATGATGATGTCATCTTGTTGATTTTGTGACGTCATTTTTTTAAATTTAGTGCGTTTTATTTCGTTTATTTTCAAAATGATGACGGACCATGATGTCTTAAATAGACTACTAGGTAAGTGTTGATTAAAGATACGTTTATTTGCTCGGCACGAAAACGTGAACCACACGCCAAAGGCTCGTGGTTCAGGTTTTCTAAGCCTCGCTAAATACAATCTTTATTCAACACTAACCTAGTATTCTCTATGTGTACACACACTGTTGACATGTTTTTATGACTGATTTTCTGCAAATAAATATCTTTCAGCCATAAGCTTATGCCAATTTATCATTTGTTGTTCAATTCAGTTTTATTATATCAGTTGTTGCGTCAATATGCGGTGTTGATAGGTCCGGTTAGTGTGTTATAATGTGCAGCCACAATGATATTGTGGCAATAATCTATGTTGTATTTATGGGTATGTTTATGTGTCTATGTAAGTAGTGTATGTATATATTATTTATTATTGTGTCTTGTGAACGAGTGGTTTTGCTGTTGTGCTTTTTTATATTAATCAAGAATTTCTGCTAAGAATGCATTACTCCCGTAACCATGTATCATCTGGATTTATGGTTTCTATGTATTATCATTAATTATGTACGAGACGCATTGTCAATATGAGGATTTATTGCGATCTCATGGAGACGCATTGTCGATATGCGGAGTTATTGCGATATCATGACTTGTACACGAGACTCACTATGCGGAGTTATTGCGATATCATTACTTGTACACGAGACTCATTGTCAATATGAGGAGTTAATGCGATATCATGACTTGTTCACGAGATTCATTGTCAATATGCGGAGTTATTGCGATATCATGACGTGTGCATGAGACTCATTGTCAATATGATGATTTATTGCGTTTTCATTACTTGTGCACGAGACGCAATGTCAATATGAGGAGTTATTGCGATAGCATGACTTGTGCACGAGACTCATAGTAAATGTGATGACTTATTGCGTTATCATGATTTGTGCACGAGACGCATGTCAATGTAAGGAGTTATTGCTTGATCATGACTTGTGCAGGAGACTCTTCTCAATATGAGGAGCTATTGCGTTATCATGACTTGTGTACGAGACGCACGTCAATATGAGGAGTTATTGCGTTATCATGAATTGTGTACTAGACGAATTCTCAATATGAGGGGTTATTGCGATATCATGACTTGTCCACGATACTCATTGTCAATATGCGGAATTATTGCGATATCATGACGTGTGCAGGACAGTCATCGTCAATATGAGGAGTTATTGCGATATCATGACTTGCGCACGAGACGCATTGTCAATATGATGACTATTGCGTTATCATGACTTGTGCACGAGACGCACGTAAATATGAGGAGTTATTGCGTTATCGTGACTTGTACACGAGACTCATTGTCAATATAAAAAAATATTGCGTTGTCATGACTTGTGCACTAGACGCATTGTCAATGTGTGGACTTATTGCGTTATCATGATATGTGCACGAAACGCATATCAATATGGGGAGTTATTGCGATATCATGACTTGTGCATTAGAAGCATTGTCAACATGCGGAGTTATTGCATATCATGACTTGTGCACGAGACTCACTGTCAATATGAGGAATTATTACGATGTCATGACTTGTGCACGAGACGCATGTCAATATAAGGAGTTATTGGGTTATTATGACTTGTGCACGGGGTTATTGCGATATCATTACTTGTGCACTAGACGCAATGTCAATATGCGGAGTTATTGCGATATCACGCCTTGTGCACGAAACGCATGTCAATATGAGGAGTTATTTCGATATCCCGACTTGTGCACGAGACTCATTGTCAATATGAGGACTTATTGCGATATCATAACTTGTGCACGAGACGCGATGTCAATATGAGGAGTTATTAGGCTACAATGACTTGCGCACGATACTCATTGTCAATATGATGACTTATTGCGTTATCATGACTTGTGCACGTGACTTTTTGCCAATATGAGGACTTACTGCAATATCATGACTTGTGCACGTGACTTTTTGCCGATATGATGACTTATTGCAATATCATGACTAGTGCACTGGACTCATTATCAATATGAGTAGTTATTGCGATATCATGGCTTGTGCACTAGACTCATTGTCAATATGAGGATTTATTGCGATAGCATGACTTGTGCACGAGACTCATTGTCAATATGAGGACTTATTGCGTTATCATGACTTGTGCACGAGACGCATGTCAATATGAGATGTTATTGCGATATCATGACTTGTGCACGAGACTCATTGTCAATATTAGGACTTATTGCGTTATAATGACTTGTGCACTAGATTCATTGTCAATATGTGGAGTTATTGCGTTATCATGACAAGTGTTCTAGACGCATTGTCAAAATGATGAGTCATGCGATATCATTGCTTGTGCACTAGACGCATTGTCAATATGAGTAGTTATTGCGATATCATGACTTGTGCACGAGACGCATATCAATATTCGGAGTAATTGCGATATCATGACTTGTGCATTAGAAGCATTGTCAACATGCGGAGTTATTGCGATATCATGACTTGTGCACGAGACTCACTGTCAATATGAGGAATTATTACGATGTCATAACTTGTGCACGAGACGCATGTCAATATAAAGAGTTATTGGGTTATTATGACTTGTGCACGAGACGCATTGTCAACATGAGGAGTTTATTGATATCATCACTTGTGCACTAGACGCATTGTCAATGCGCGGACTGATTGCGATATCATGACTTGTGCACTAGACGCATTGTCAATATGCGTAGTTATTGCGATTTCACGCCTTGAGCACGAAACGCATCTCAATATGAGGAGTTATTTCGATATCCCGTCTTGTGCACGAGACTCATTGTCAATATGAGGACTTATTGCGATATCATAACTTGTGCACGAGACGCGATGTCAATATGAGGAGTCATCAGGCTACAATGACTTGCGCACGATACTCATTGTCAATATGAGGACTTATTGCGTTATCATGACTTGTGCACGTGACTTTTTGCCAATATGAGGACTTATTGCAATATCATGACTTGTGCACTAGACTTATTGTCAATATTAGGACTTATTGCATTATCATAACTTGTGCATTAGACTCATTGTCAAAAATATGTGGAGTTATTGCGTTATCATGACAAGTGTACTAGACGCATTGTCAATATGATGAGTCATGCGATATCATTACTTGTGCACTAGACGCATTGTCAATATGCGGAGATATTGCGTTATCTTGACTTGTGCACGAGACGCATGTCAATATGAGATGTTATTGCGTTATCATTACTTGTGCACGAAACTCATTGTCAATATTAGTAGTTATGGCGACATCATGACTTGTGCACGAGACGCATGTCAATATGAGGAGTTATTGCGTTATCATGACTTGTGCACGAGACGCATATCAATATGAGGAGTTATTGCGTTATCATGACTTGTACACTATACGCATTTTCAACATGTGGAGTTAATACGATATCATGACTTGTACACGAGACGCATTTTCAACATGAGGAGTTATTGCGATATCATGACTTGTGCACGAGACGCATTTTCAACATGAGGAGTTATTGCGTTATCATGACTTGTGCACGAGACGCATGTCAATATGAAGATTTATTGCGATATCATGACATGTGCTCGAGACGCATTTTCAACATGAGGAGTTATTACGATATCATGACTTGTACACTATACGCATTTTCAACATGAGGAGTTATTACGATATCATGACTTGTACACTATACGCATTTTCAACATGAGGAGTTATTGCGATATCATGACTTGTACACGATACGCATTTTCAACATGAGGAGTTATTGCGATATCATGACTTGTGCACGAGACGCATTTTCAACATGAGGAGTTATTACGCTACCATGACTTATGTTGTTGTTTTTTTTTGATTGCCACATCTTTATTCGTATATATATCATATACACACAAGTGCATATTACATATGCCATAGTACATTGCTATACAGTGATGTACGCAAACACACACTCTATGTACATATGACTTATGTTTTATATTTCATTTCATTTATGCCAAGCATAAATTATTTATTATCTAACCATTCAGTATAACAAAAAACAACTGTGTTTAGGTGGTCTGGCAAGCAGGGTATTTTATTTCATGTGTCTCACATATACTAACACTGGTTCCATAAAAAAACACGCTGTCATATAAGATTAATGGCATGTAAAATGTCGTAAGAGTGGCGTATACTCTCAATGTCCGGAACCAATGCCACTCTCTATCGCATAGTCATCCGTCTGCTCTCAGAATACTCACTGAAAATATAGAACGCACCATATAATCCATTCCTTACCAATCAAAACTTAATAAAACAATCAAAAATTAAACGTTTCAAATATGCACGTCAAATTCCTACCCTGCTTGCCTATCGAATGACCAAACCTACAAGACAGCGCACGAGGAAATGTTGATTTCCACATCATTGAACATCAATAGACCCGTCTACCTAGTGTATTCATTCAAACATCTATAATAAATATATTTGTTTACTCGACGCATTGTCAATATGAGGAGTTATTGGGTTATAATTACGTGTGCACCAGACACATGGTCAATGTGCCGGGTTATTGCTTTATCATTACTTGTGCGGTAGACTCACTGTCAATATGAAGTGTTATTGCGACATCATGACTTGTGCATGAGACTCATTGTCAATATGAGGAGTTATTGCGATATCATGACTTATGCACAAGACTCATTGTCAATATGAGGAGTTATTGCGATATCATGACTTGTGCACGAAACTCATTGGCAATATGAGGAGTTATTGCGTTATCATTACTTGTGCACGACACTCATTGTCGATATGACGAGTTATTACGCTACCATGAATTGTGTACTAGACGCATTGTAAATATGCGGAGTTATTGCGATATCATTACTTGTGCACTAGACGCATTGTCAATATGAGGACTAGTGCGATATCATGACTTGTGCACGAGACTCATTGTCAATATGCGGAGTTATTGCGATGTTATGACTTGTGCACGAGACGCATGTCAATATTAGAAGTTATTCTGATATCATGATCTGTTCAGGAGACCAATGTCAGTATAGGGAGTTATTGCGATATCATGACTTATGCACGAGACTCCTTGTCAATATGCGGAGTAATTGCGATATCATGACTTGTGCACTAGACACATTGTCAATATGAGATGTTATTGGGATATTATGACTTGTGCACGAGACTCATTGTCAATATGAGAAGTTATTGCGATATCATGACTTGTACATGAAACGCATTGTCAATATGAGGAGTTATGGCGATATCATGACTTGTGCATGAAACGCATTGTCAATATGAGGAATTATTGCGATATCATGACTTGTGCACTAGACGCATTGTCAATATGAGATGTTATTGGGATATTATGACTTGTGCACGAGACTCATTGTCAATATGAGAACTTATTGCGATATCATGACTTGTACATGAAACGCATTGTCAATATGCGGAGTTATTGCGATATCATGACTTGTGCACTAAACGCATTGTCAATATGTGGAAGTATTGCGATGTCATGACTTGTGCACGAGACTCATTGTCAATATGAGGAGTTATTGCGTGATTATGACTTGTGCACGAGACGCATTGTCAATATGAGTAGTTAATGTATATAGATACAATGTGCGACATTGTATAGGTGGTTTCTTAATTTCTAAATAACGCTTCGTCTGTATTAGTATTATGAATGTCTCTAGAATTCATGACTGTATGTGCATTTTAATAAGATTCGTCACATGCCATCTTGACATAGTAATGTAGCTCTTGGAGACAGTAAACTGACTTCTACACCAATTTGTGCACATACAGCATAGGCATATCTTACCATATGCTGGTATAAAAGCCAAGTTAGTTTATATCAGCATATGTATCGCTTGAACTACCGCTATCTATCGCCTAACCTATCTAGTCTTTTGCTCGACCAGCACTCCCAACATTGGCCACCGCCTAAAAGCTACCATAGCTCTCTTAAGCCTCGGTCACAACCCACTGCGGTGGCCGCAGACCGCAGACCAAACGCACGATATTCACTGTCTTTCATTTAACACATACGGTACATGTGTGAAAAGAGGTTTGCAAAATGCAATACAAAATGGCAACAAAGTTTGAAATTCAATTTCATACCCATCAAATTAAAAATGTTTTTGCATGGGAGTAAAGAAATAAAAAACATTAACTGTTCCTTTATCTATACCTTTATGGTAAAATCCTTTAGCTGCATGTATGAATATAATTATGTAAATTAAAAATACAGTAAAATATAAATATTATTATATAAACGGATTGTTAAGTTCATTAAAAAATAAAACATACAATTTTAAACAAACACGTTTTTTGTTCGCAGACGCTAACAGATAATATTGATTATTATTTAGTTGGCAATGGCGTTTTAAAATGCGGTTTGCGATAAAAAAGAGTCAACCTTAATACACAGGCCAACAATTAACCCTCCTTATTTGAAAAAAATTAAGTTAGGTTTAAAGTCTTTTAAATACCCAATTCAAAATAGAAATATACAATCTAGTAAAATATTTTTCCCAGCATATCAACTAACAGAGACATACAGGAAATGGAATTTAAATAATTACATTAAATTACATGATTTTAGAACACAATTTCTATCATAAATTCAACCTAGGATGTGTTTTTGAATATGACAGCGATTGCATATGACATTAGTTGAACTTTATTGTTTGTGCACAATAAACATTTCTTTATTCCGTTAACACATAGAATGTGCGTGTACGTATGAATGTAGTGTCTTGCAAGGTGTGTATACACACGAATGTAGTAACTTGCATAGTGTGTGTACATACGAATGTAGTGACTTTACAGTCTGTGTGCATACTAATGTAGTGACTTGCATGGTGAGTTTACACTTGACGAATTTCTAATTGAGGGTTTCGCCCCGTCCTCCCTCGAATCCAGCGTCTAGTTTAATTTTGGCACTAAATCCGGAAGCCAGCTTAAAATTAGAATGGAATCCGGAATCCAGTTTAGTGCCACGGAACCCAGCTTCATTTAATAGCGGGATCCGGCATCCATTTTAATTTCAGGACAAAATCTGGAAGCCGAATTCGGAATCCAGTTTAATATCAGGGCCAAATCTGGAATCCAAATCCAGTTTTAGGAAAAACTAGAATCTGGCGAATCTCGGGGATCTCACGCTTGTTATTCATCAGTTGTGCGTGGCCATTTCATACAGTATCTTCACATATATATTATATCGATGACGACAAGATGCTGTGCTGTAATTGCTGCAGCAGGTGAGAGTACACGTTTTGAAACGAAATCAAATACAGCGTGATTTGATGTTTTTTTTGTTGTTTTTTTTACGTGGTATGGTGGTACGTGGTAAGTTTCCGTAAATGGTGAACGCCCGATATTCCGAAGGCCCAATATTCCGAAGGCCCGTTATTCCAAAGGCACGATATTCCGAACTCCGTTTCCAAAATGAACTCCCTAATAAAAAATTAAATCGTCATTTGTTCGCATATTTGCCGTCGGAAGTGTGTGAAAACAAATTGTATTATATCGCACAAAGCAACTGCACCCAAACTGCGTTTTTCTGCTTTTTGTGTTTAGTTATTATTATGTGTTTTCATGCTGATCGAATATACTTTCAGTATGAATTTGATCTGTCTGTGCCTTTTCCTTCTTTGAAGTGTGAAACTAAAAAAATTATTATGTCTGTTTACTTATAAATCAAATGCGTCGTTATATTTTTAATTTTATCGTTTTCTTATCGTTTTCTTTTTCTCCGATGTTCGCTTTGGCAACTGATTAACAAAACATTGGATGTCAAAACTAATTTGTTTGCTTTAATTTTTTGAAGTACTGTGTTAAAAATAGGGAAACTCTAGCTGAAGAGTTGGCATTATTCCGTATTTCATCGTTTAGAACGTTTGCCGTGAAATCAGCAGGTAGCGCGTTCGATCAACACATTGGAAGCCGAAAACAATGTATTAATGTTGACGTTGGTGTATTTTGCATCGTTTGTGTTCGATATTCATTATGATTTAACCAAACAAAATTCTTTCTACAATGATTGTCTTGATATACAATCTTTTATCCCTTCAGTTTGTCAGTTTTACACAAAACGTTTTGGGCAAACTAGCATAAGAATAAGAACAAAGCGTTTGCAAGATCAACATTATAAGTCCACTACCGGTGAAAGCAGTTGCCGAAGGATTATAGGTTTGCGCGTGTCCTTCCGTCCGTTTTTGGTCCTTTCCGGACGGATTTTGAAATAACCTGGCAGAAATGAGACGATGTTTCGCGCGCAAGATCCAGGTCCGTACCTCCAATGTCAAGGTCACACTTAGAGGTCAAAGATAAAAAAGGGGTCTGTTTTTCGTGCCCGCTCCATACTCTATCATTTTTGGATGGAATTTGAAATAACTTGGTGGAAATGTTCACCATCATGAGACGATATCTATGGGTGTATTTTTATTCCTTAATTTTGTTCTATAGATCTACCTGTAATAAATATGGACTTCTGTGTTTCATTCTTTACATTATTGAATTTATTAACTTTTTCGGCGCAGCTATCGAAGCCAACTTTGGACCTTTCTCAACATCCAATCAAATGTAGTGAGTAGTACCGAATGAATAAATCCTAACGCCGCGTCGGCTTATTTGAAAATGTGTGCAATGCAATGGTCATCAAGGAAGGGGTGCAACATCTCAGATAAATGGAGCATAGATTCGTATCAAGTAAGGTTACATGGCCAAACAAATTAGGGTAGGTAAATAGGGAATTTAAAAAAAAATTATTTGGTAACTGGTCAACTTGAAGATTATAAAACTGACTGAATATTCAAAACATGTCTATCAAAACAAAACACTTATTTATCCAAAATTTAATTATTGGAAAAAGTAAAATAAACACTAAAATATCTGACCCACTCAATAAAATGTTTTAGGGTCGTGTTTTTTTAAGGGCAAATCGGGTAACCTGAAACAAACAAATTGTTTACGCCTTACCGGTTGCCATATACATGTACTGCTATGAAAACAGTTTGCATCTAATTTACATGTTATAGAACAATACATTTGTCATTTTGCAACGATGTAAATGAATACATTTTACTACTTTCGAGTGCCGCTTCTATATTCGTACGCAATAGGCACACAGTCTATAAAAGGCAAGACAATGCTTCCACATTAGCGGCGTATATTATTTTCCTGACCCTGGACTTCAGGGTCAGTGTGAGGTCAGATCTAATGATACAGCTGAAAAGACAAGAAACTTAGTTTAATGCCTGACCGTGTATGTACGTATATACAATGTATATACCGTCTATGCATAATTTGCGTTCCTTTCTTTCTCTTGAATATTCTTTTAATTTTATTAGGAAATCCTTAAGAAACTGAACTGCACATATTATATTGCTTATGTTTTAAAAAAAACAACATTTCAGTCCACAATCCATGTGGGCACTTTTACTGCGTGGAATCATCTTAAGTTATTAACTTATGATTCCAAGTAGATTATCCTGCGAAGTGAACATTGCACCCTAAATGACACTAAACATTGAGATTTTCGGAACATTGGGCCTTCGAATATCAGGGACATCGATCGAATTTCGATGTTTTTTTTTTTTACATGTGAGGAATAAATTGTTTTTAACTTATAGTTGATTATTTGTAATGTTTCTCCGAATAATGTTCCTGAAATATGATAAAAACAAGGCAGAAAATTAGAAATTCGTCGAAGTGTACATACACATGTAGTGACTTGCACAATGTGTATACATACATATGTAGTGACTTGCATAGTGTGCAAACCTAAATATGTAGTGACTTGCATTGTGTTTACATGTAGTGACTTGTAAAGTGTGTATACATGGGAATGTGGGTAGATATATCTTGTATTTCCTTCGATTACAGAGAGCATAATTATATACAAATATACGATCATTTTGAAGAGAAATATGTTTTAAGCAAACTAGATTCTTCCAAATAAATGAAGGACGACCCAAATATACGGAACATTCATTTCGTGCAAGTTAAAAGGAATGTTGAAGTAAATGTTAAATATACTTGCTCTAAACTGATGTGTTATTACTTCTGGCTTTTCCAAGCGAATCTTTAATTTTAAGTAGCTGATAAGCCCGGTTTCATCTGATTCCCGGGAATATCTTTTTTGCATTAACATTTGACATCTAAACAAATTTTAACTAAACTGATACACGAGTTCACAGATATGTTTTATTATTTCATTCTCGCCAAGCTCCATAAACATCATGCTTATCAGTGATCCGTGAATTGTTTTGAGGTTGAACTTTCAAGTATGTAAGATTCATTAATCGAATATTTTAAATGACGAAAAAGATATAATATGTACTTAAACAACGTATTCAAGATAAATTAAAAATATCATTAAAGCATCAACGATTTGAACTCAATGTTAATTGAAAAGCCCCCCCCCCAAAAAAAATAAAAGCCTAAATTTCTGTATTCGACGATTCTCTAGTCGCCCGGTACTTGCCTTCTCCAAATCACAAATGGCTAGACAAACTCAATGTTAATGAAATACATGTATCACATAATGAGTGGGAACGTGTATTCGTTATTGTGTTCAGATGCTCAAATGATACCGATATTAGTAGTCTCCAATACAAACATCATTTTAGAATTATTCCGTCTAGTAAGTTTCTACACTAACTAATTTGTTCATTGTTGGCACAGAAAAGCTTTATGTATTTTCTGTAGTTTAAGTGTAAACACACACCTGGTAATGTAACTGGCCGCTAATGGTTTCGAGTTATACTATGCAATTCACAAAGTTTGACAAATCATGTTTTAATAAATACATCCAATAAGTGTACAGTGCAAATACGTATCTATAGTGATTTATGAATATGCCTGTGCAAGGAATGAGCCAACATAATGCCATCGTGACTCGTGTTTTTCTGTGGGAATAGGCACTCACGGACTCTACATTTAAGGATGTAATTGCAATTTTTTCCCGCTAAACATTATTCTTCACCGTCTCACCGTTCATTGCAGCGACTATACCTATAACTAAAGTACTGTGAGTTATTACCATTTTCTTTAGCGATTCGAGTGCAGACGATATATCATGCATGCTTCTAGAGATATGTCTGGTGTCGCCTTGGAAACAGCGTGACGGCCAGGGATTATGATGTACGTTTCGGGTTTGCATACGCTGACAAAACGACTTATCGGGAGATCACGGGAGTGCGCTATGCAGCTTTTTACAACGTGAATTACAATTAAAAAATGTCTTCACACTCATTTTAATGATAAAAAATACTACTCAAATAATTTAAAATTTAGTGAACAGTAACAAGACACCAAGCACGGTTATATTGTTTAATACATATATCGATAGAATAAAAGAATGGTCTATAAAAAGCGCTTACCATTGATTCATAATTAGATCGTGAGATTCCGCCTTATATCGGAAGACGTTTGTATGCCATGGACATCAACTACTCAAACCGAACGCCATGGAGACGATTTAGTATTGCTTTCTTCGTGATTTCCGTGGCTAGCAAAAGTACTCCGGAATAACACGATTACACGCAATGATGATGATGGATGGAATACCTTATTTTTTATTTTTTTCCGATCTTTCGTTCATGGACATTCCCCTGCTTAAGATTTAATTTCAAAATAAAGATCGCAACTATGTTAAAGGTAACAATGCACACACTTTTTGGAAAATAATTTTCATTTACATGGCCATCATAAACTGATATTATATGTCTAGACATGCATACAATTATTAAATTGACATATCTTCACAAAGCAAAACAAAAATGTTGCTCAAAATCGGTAAAAATAACCATACATTTTGAGTAAAATCTATGGACATTCATTTTCGTTCTAAAATCGAAATTGAATATTCATTTTAAACACATATATTTTACTCAAACTGTTTTGTAAAATTTACAGATTTGTGCTGAGAAGTTTGCAAATTAGTGTTTTATTTTATAAAAATCGTTATACGTAATTGAGTTGCGCATGACAAGTTACAACACATATATTTTCTGACATGTTTATGCTTTGTTACCTTTAAATGTAAATATAGGGATTGGCACAGTAGCAGAAATTGAGATATAGTTTTATTGCACCATGCTCATACGGCCTTAGCACATGTACATTTACAATACAGACTTGTACAATAACAATAACAAACATTAAAAAAAACGTCCGTAATCTAATAGCAATGTAACAAGGATAGGTATCAAACCACTGAACATTAAATGATGTCTGATCGAGGTGTTGCTAAATGATCGTTAACTAACTCAACTTTGGATTAAAGAAACAAACACGTTAATATCAATGAAAGAACGTGAGTATTTTATCCATTAAATTCAATTACACATTTAAATTATTGGGATTTTTTAAATAAATATTTCGGCAAGAACGTTAAAGAAAAGAACGAATGAATGTTTTCACGCCTTTTTATTTGCAAACTAATATTTATTGGCCAAACATTTAATGGTTATTTTTGTGTGAAAAATAATGGGTAGTCATCTGTAGGTTCGACGAATAACTGTGGTAATTACCTCGTGTTTCAATTAGCGTTAGAACAGCCAACCGACAATTCCAAATGCAGAACTGTGGTATCTTGCCTCGTGTTTCAGTAAAAGTAAAAGTTATGCGCCGATTATCTAAAGCTTCCTGACACTTTGTGTACTGTTTATTGATCAAGATCGCGGCCCTAGGTCTATCGAAGCCGCGGTCCCAATCGAATTGCAGCCTCGGACTAATTTTCTTAACAGCCGCAGACCAGGAAGAAATCTTAAAGCAATGTTAATTTTCGAAAATATTGTTATGCTCCCCAAAATATTGTAGCCGCGATCGCGGCTCCTGCGGCCCGTGCCCGTGTGTAAACTGTTTCTTAAAAGTGTGAAGTTTATTTTATGTACAAGCATATTT
Organism: Congeria kusceri; assembly: GCA_027627225.1. Classification (NCBI taxonomy): domain Eukaryota; kingdom Metazoa; phylum Mollusca; class Bivalvia; order Myida; family Dreissenidae; genus Congeria; species Congeria kusceri. Next base: position 73,856,270 of record CM051030.1, read on the forward strand.
CTATCCTTTCAAAAGAAATACCTTTCAGATTGTAAGTTATCTGACTGATGGTAATGCCATGGGCGCACCTAGGCCGAATGTGAGTATACGCCTAGTTCCAGTTTTAACTTAAAAGTCTACTTGTAAGTAATTATGCTAAGATATTGTTAAAAAAGCTAAATAAAAAAGTGTTGTATTTTTTGTTTGAACTAATTACAGTATTTTTTTCAGATTCAGTAATACAATACTTTTTTGTACGGTAATTCATTTATAACAGAACAGAACAGAACATAAATTTTATTACACATAAACTTTACAGTTTCTAGTGTTTAACAATAATACATTATACATTATACATTATAGTAAGTGATAATTTATTTTAATATTTCTAAAACTGGATGAACTTGTCTAAATATAAATGAAATTTGCATTTTCACTCATAAGAATAGTACATCTATTTAAAATGGAACTGTTTTCGTATGTCCATTGAAGTAGACAACAATTATATAACTATAGCCACATGAATATCAAATTAATTAAGCAGTAGTGGTATAGAATATGTTTACAGATATACATCAATATGCACATATATGCAAACATCTGTTATTAATTGTTCATCATAATATTTTGGCGAATACTTAATGCCTCTGATATGTACTTGCTTAACCTAAACATTTCACTTACATGTACTGCTGATTGTGTGCCAAGGTTCTTTCTTAACTTTTTTCACATTCTATTGTTATGTATGCTTTCCAATTTATTCTCACGTACGTACAGGAGTATGCATAGTTACGCACCTGAATGCATGGGCAAGATATTTTCATTATCAACTTATTTGAACAGTTTGAAGTTTTCAGCTCTCTTTGTGTAAGGTACTTCGCTCCCCGATTTTGCGCCAAATTCGGAATTTTTTTAATATGTGTATAAAAATCATATATACTACTTTGAAATGGTTATCAATATACGATAATATACATCAAATGTTGCTATAAATAATGTATTTTGAGAAAAACATTTATTTGCGAAAAAACAATTGAAGAAAATGAGGCTCGAACTCATGAACTTTGGATCTGCACGCTAATGCGTAACCGCTGGACTTAATTGCTAATTATTATGACTGTATACATGAGCTATAAACAAGTACATTAAGTTACACAAGTGTATTGGTGATCCTCGGCAAACCTATGCGCATCCACGACCCACCGACAAAAGCAAATGAATGCCAGATCAATGTTGTCGGATCATACTTTTCTAGCTCAAACAATAATTAAAACGACTTAGTTTATATAGGATTTTATTATTTTCTTAATAAAACACGTTTATCGACAGCCCGGCATCACCCGTTATCCATATCAGCTTATGGATTACCGGTTCCGCTTAACGGGTTTTATCATCGCCCAGGTAATTGGAATTGAAAAACGTAGGATGACGTTTTAGGATTTGGAATGACTAAAATAAAAATGACGTTTTAGGATTCGGAATGACTAAAATAAAAATATAAACAAAATGTCATCGTTTATCAACTAATCCTGAATGCAACTTATCTTTTTAAGTTGTGCTATACGTTGAAATAAGAATGCGTGTTTTTTTGAAAACTTTCTTTTTTGACGTTTTCACATTCTGGAGCGCAGTACCTTTAAATATTATTTTATGTTTTAATAGGGTATTTGGTAAAGATATCTAACTTTGTCAATGTATTCCAATGTATTTGGACAGTCTTGATGCATTAAACTTGATGACGCTTCGATGTTTATAGAAACATTTTGATAATTACAACGGAATGGTTGACATTTAAATGTTTGTCAGTAACACATCTGAAAATGTGGACAGCTCATTAGGAAATGGTATTCGTCTCCAATGTATGTTCCACATTAATTATATTGTCCTATTAAGTGTCTGTCTTGTTGCATGTACCCGCAAACTTCAATAGGAACGAGTGGTAAGCTTTTCTAAATTTTAAAAGGAACCCCCAAATTTCAGACCTGTAACTGAGAATGGTGAAATTGTATTATCAAATTCTCTAATTGTACGTCAAATGGAATATCGAGATTTTGAACAAGTGCGTATATAAAATAAATGGCTTTGTTTGCCTGATCTAATAAGTGTTGCTTGAATAAAGCGTCCAGTAGTTATATTTTGAGATTATTTTCAAGTAGTGAGTTGTCTTTGAAAATATGCGTGTGTACATGTAGTGGGAAAATATGTGTGTGTACATGTCGTGACAAAATATGTGTGTGCAAATGTAGTGATTCACCTCCTGTTTTTTCAGAAGCGTGTATGTAGTCGATTGCATTGTAAAATATAACTATATTAAAATACCTTAAATTAAGAAAATAAAAACATCGTTCAGTAAAGCAGCCCATTTCACATAATATTTCCAAACATTAAATCGTTGGCATAGCTAGATCTAGTGGTAGTGGGTTTCCGGGAGAAAATGTAGTGTAGTGACTTGGCACAAGTTACACGTATGTGTGTGTGTGTGTGTGTGTGTGTGTGTGTGCGCGCGCGCGCGTGCCTGCGTGTGCGTTTAACTGCTATTAAGAATTATTTTGGGTTGTGCATTTCAGTTTTGAATATTTATCGAATGAACTTCACATTTAATGTTTTAAATTTCATTTCCTTAATAATATATATAGAAACCATCAATATATAACTTAATTCATATCGACTTTATTCTATACGAATATAGAAGCATTATAATTATGTTGAACGGTCGATAAATTGTGCACGTGGTGCACGGATGTGTGTGTGATATTATTGTTTCCGAAATCGTTACATTATTATGTTTAAAGTTAGATTTTCATCATTGATCTGTTGAATTATCATCATCAGCAAGAAGTTATAAGTAAAAGTATCATAGTTATTATAATCAACAGTATTATTTACTTATCGAACAATACCTCAAACAGTACAGTATTTCCGGAATATATATTGTAAAATGTTTTCTGAATTTCACAAAACCGTCACGTGCATTTTGGGTGTTGTCTCCCTTGCTCAATTAGAAGATTGCGTTAGACACAATATTCAAGACGATGAATATCATTTATGCAATAGGAAACATGTTCAGAAGAAGATCTCCGCCACAATTATTCCTCATCACTTAAATAATTCATGGATCTAGACGGTGAACCACTTGATCTAAATCACCATGGAAATGTAATAACTTGTTAATGACCAATATCTCCAGAAAGCGCTTGTTTTCACGTCCGTTATTAACTGTTTGCACTTACGAAAAAAAGAACAACGCCGGCTAAGACATTGGAGAAGGTATCAACTATAATATAGTATGCTATCACATGACGTGTTAACTATAGATAACCCTTATTTTGAAAAAATATATTAAAATGTTTAACCCCAAAGAACTGCGTAAGTGTAAATATGCAAAATTGGATGCTAAAACGTTATTAATACACTGATACAGTCTTTACAATCAAAGGGGCATAATTTGTCTATACTCAGTAACACCTGCCGGTTAGTATTTGATAGAGAATTTCTCTTAACAGTTAATAATTTATATATTCTAGTTAGCTAAACATATTTAGATATACATCGAATTAAACAGTAACAGCTTTAAAACCTATCCCCTAACGCGTTATAACACATTAGCAATTAACATGGACACCAAATATTAAACTTAGTATTTGATTAACGTTTTGTAGAATAAACAATTTTTAATTGCCTGATTGGATAAGTACATGTAGTAATGATCGTTTTAGTTTAATATGAACTACTATATCAATTATATTAAGTATAAATATTAAACACATACAACCAGGCTATGTGATCTGGCCTTTTACACCTCGTATTACGGCTTCTTCCTGTGATTCACGACGATGATCTGTGCTTTATACCACAAGATGCTAGGTCTTGAAATCTTGTCAACAAAAACGAATTTAGCTGATAATTGTATTTATTTCATTTCATCGTGCCTCAGAAAGTTGCAATTATGTTGCTCTGGTAAACATTAAACCATTCACTAATTAAATTATAATCCAAATTGAATTAATATTCTTTTATATTACTATTGAATTTGAATTGCAATGCTGTAAGGTTAAAGTTTATTTACGAGTGCGTGTTTCGTGATTAATTCTGGGCTAAGTGTGAGGTTCGGCATGCCTTTAAACCGGTTTAAACCCCCAATGCTCTGCATTGACCGTTCCAGGGCGTTGACCCCAGTTTTAATCATTTTTATGTTTTGTGTTGTGTTGTATGTATTGTCTTGTATTCTATTGGCAATTGGTCACTAGCCTCAAGTAAAGCACCAGCGAATGGTAACAAGGGTTTCTCTCCAGAAATGTCTCTGGCGTTTCATTATTCCTATATCAGATGATGTTTTTGACCAATATGAAACAAAATAAATGACTCGTATATTTCAAGCATGTTGTCGATGATCATAATGATCAAATCACAAGCTTTCAACACAAAGCAATTATACAAGTTCACTAAATAATATTTATGTTAAAGACAGACATATAGTGTTTTTACAAGACATTAACAGTGTCCGATATGTGCTAATAATAATACTTAATATATTTTCCGGCGAATCTAACAAATTAAAATGTAGTATCGCATTAATTCTTCAATGTTTACGTTGTCATTCCCAATGCATCAATCTGAGGATAATCTTGCTCTTTGTGGAAATTGTAGCATAACCATCTGTCGAAGACAAATATCTGTATTTGCTACGTTAACTCCAAACTGAGTTACTACGTTAACTGCAAACTGAATGTATGTAATGATACTACTATCCATTATATCATAATATCGTAAGGTTATTGGACAAACATACAATCCTTACACTTTGATTTTCAATCTTACTCAGATATCTTTCTTACGCCTTCACTCACAGTCTTATTACCATTATCGGTAAAGCTCACCTTGGATAGGCCATGATTCCCTAGTTCTTCTATAGTTCTCGAAAAACAAACAAAGCGGAATTCGAAAAGGAGTTAATTTGTTAATCATATATCATCTTTTCAGATTTGCAAGACAATAAACGTCGCAAAGAATTAGAAGAATTAGAAGATTTTGAAAACAAAATGAAGAAGAAATATGACCAAGAGAACTTGACAAGGTGTGTGTTAACTTTCGTTTTAAATTCAGGGTTTCAACTTCATAAGGCCTTTCACAGAGTATGCATATGTGTCAAGACTCGTATTTTGTTTTAATTACAGATAAAAACAAAACACATAACTATTTTTTGATTGCATTTTTTTTTTAATTTTGTCATAAACGCCTTGAAATACATGGTATGTGGTGCTCGACTCCATGTATAAAAGTCACTGATATGTTATTGGATACCATAACTACTTTAGGGAGAGTGATCCGGTACAACAAATTGTAACACTGATTGCCCCGACAATTGCTAAAGATGCACTGATGGGTAAGGAAATTTAAGAAGCCACTAAAAGATGCTATCCTCATCCGCGTGTTAAGTGCGTCTGATTTGATTGTGTGTGTTTGGTTTTCCGCGAATATGTGTATTGTGTATGTGCTCATGCATCATTAACATGAAAACACATAAATCCTGTATTGTATTTTATAGAAAAAAATTAATATACATACAAGTTCATTTTATTCTTGACTTTAATTGCGTTCCAGAAGAAATTAAATGAACATTTGTCTGCGAAAATATGCATCAAACCAAGGAACCAAAATGTTGAGGACGACATTTAATTTGTTGCCGAATATAACACATTGTCTATGTTGTATGTATTACATTTTATATCATAGAATGAGCGACCTGAGATCTGTAATATGCACTGTTATGTTTTTTTTTTATCGAACAACCGTTTCGATATACATGTACTCTCTTTATTGGAAACAAAGTGTTGAGTTTATGTATAACACATTATAACCTATGTACATAAAATATAATTATTTTGATGTCATTGTTGTTGCTTTGCTGTGTTGGTTTGTTGCATTGTGTTTAAAGTTATACACACAGCAAGTGTGATTTAATAAAGCCAATTTGCAAACTAGAAAAGATACAATTTTACAAAATTAAAGTCGTAACAAATATATTAACTTATGTTAAACCTTCTTGTGAATGATATCTATTTTGGCCTCTAGTTGTCAATTTAATTTACTTAGAAAGAAAACTATTGCTACAAACATATTAAACCAAATAAGGATACGAGCGTATATAAGAAACATGGAATTATGTATGCATTAATCACGTTCCAAAACGGTTATTGCTCTTTAGAAACGTTATATTTACTGTATACAGTTTAGTTTTATTATAAAGTTGGTTTGCTATTTATGTAATTGACATGCCATTAATACGACATGAAATATTATACTACTTTTTCCAATGTTTTATCTGTAACATGTACATAACATATACATTGATTTATTCTTGTTTTAGATGTGTTTAAATGTTTTGCAATTTAATTCGACTTTGCATATTTTCAATATCGGTACCGGTTATCTCATGGGAATAATTCAAATTTTAACATTAATCTGTTTTGTATTTTTAACCTGACTAGTTCAACGGTATACCTTAGAGTCTCATGTACTAATTGCTATAGCGGTAAAGCTGACAGAAAAACTGTTTGCACTCACACGTACTGTTATTGATAAGGTGCTTATACAGAATATTGCACATACGGTTAGAGATGATCTTGTTCTAACTGATGACCATTTGTTTATGTAGCCATTGTATAATAATTTAACAACTTTAGGACTTACTGTATATTTAAATGTTTATTCTACTGTGACTGTAACGTTTGCTAAATTGTAGCATGAATGTGCTCTTCATAGTTTCATTATTTACTTTTGTATGCATTATTTATAAAACAATTATTTCCATATATTTGTTTTCTTTATTTTCGTATTCTCAGTTTAATTTTTAGACGTAATTGTATTTTTCAAATATGAGAGTGATCCACAAACAAATAGTTTGCAATATTGCGTATACGCACATTGAAAAACTCATCAAGGAACACAATCTAATGTATGTCACTAATTAACATAAGTACTATTGATAGAATGCTTGTAGGTAGTTATTGAACACAGACACGTAATATAAACACTATAAAGGTATACCTGTATTTTAAAACCAAAGTTTAGTCATTAATTAAGAGAGAACAATGGAGTTTGTGTGATTTATACTATGTTTATGTTGACCGTTCAAACGCATGCGAATGTCTTCATTTATTATCCCAAACTCTTATTTATCTGTTAATCCAAAATACTTTTTGTTAAACAAGTGTTCATATACGGCACTAAAATAGCAGTCGTTTTCATTTAAGATGACACAATTACACTTTAAACGGCCGCTTACAAGGTTGAAAATATAATAGCATTGCAGATAAAACTCAAACAAAATAAGCTCGTCACACACTAACATGCATATAATTATTTATCACTTGAATTATTGCTGTATTTATCATCTGCGTTGTTACGCAATTTTATCCCCAATTGACCAGTAGAATCAAAGATAAAGTTGACCAATTAGGGGTTTATATTTCGGTGGTCAACAATAACACATGGCTGCATAATCCAATCAATTTACCTCAACTCCTTGAACAAACAGACTTACACAAACAGAAAGGCGGAGCTATCTGTGTTTTCGCTACTGGTTAATTGTCATTTTAACAACTGTTGTTCCAGCTATAAATGTAGAATTAACATGATATTCTTAGCAAAACGAATATTTTCTTCTTAATCACTATATAATATGTAACTGCACATGTATGGAAACATGGTATACATTAATAATAGAATACTACTTTCTGTAACTAGTTTTACTATTTTACAGATTTATAATGAGGAATATTACATTTATATTTATTAATATTAACTGTAATTGAGCTCCAATAAGGCCAGTATTTACGAGGATTATATACCAAAACACATGGGAAAAACACATGGCTGAGAACAGTTATTATGCAAGTGTATTTAATAAGACAGGAAAGAAACATTACAAACATAATAAGTAGTCATACAACAAAATCACAGATATAAAAACGTTAAACAAATTCGAGGTAAACAAACGTACAAATTCACATCAATTGCTAGTAGTATTCGTTATGAATAATAACGAAATATTCAATATGCATTTCATACATAGATAATAATCAACCTAACACATGTAAATGCCAGTATCACTGATTTTTGAAAACTGAACATTTAAAATTGCCATTCCACATTCATAAAAACACTTACTTTTTATTAATTATGTTTATAGTATATAACCATATGAACTTGGTATTATGCAATTCCGATTTCAGAAAAAAAGAAGGTTGATAGGTTGACTGACTTTCCATGAAAATGACTCAACATATATGTACTGGTCGCCGCCAGTCTATTTAATATGCTGTCATATTAACAACATTATTTTGATACATGTTTATTCTCAATGTATTGGTTGTGTTTCTATTTAATCCTTTAATATATATGCAAGAACAACACACAGTTTGTACACATGCATGCAGTATAATATAAAGAGACGTAGTGGATTCTGTATCCAATATGATCTCTGGAATGGTGCAAATTATGATTGTTTAGACAACTTAGAGAACATTAATACAATATTCCATAATTCTGTTCAATCTTTAGGCTGATGAATTATGCGTATAGCTTTTTTAGGCATGTAAACATTATTTATTAATATGAAAGATAATACATAATAAATGTTTGTGTCGCGCTTCACTTTGTTGTTTGTTAAAGATCAGATTCGTAATGTTAAGAAAAAAACAACATGGGCCCTAAGTCCCAATGTCCCAACAATCCTCTGCCGGAATATCGGCTTGTTCATGAAAGAGAACGCAGGGATACACGTGTACACAGGCGACACTAGGAAAGGATGGGGGCAAAGCATGATCTGGAATCGTTCTTTTAATAAAACGACACAACAGTGACACAAACTCATTAGGGTCCATATTCTAAACATTTTCAAGAATTTTATCTAAATGATCTTCTACATCTGAACTTTAAGCTTAGTAATTGTCTCAGAACAATTTCAACTTTTAAGACTTTTGCAAAACTGTTTAACAAAAATCCGCTATCTATAGGTTTGTTCTATGTCAATTTAAAGAGAAAGTCAAAACATGTTTTTTATTTTAGAAAGCCAAACTTTTCCAGGTTGTTTTCAACAGTGGCCAGAAATACGGCGTATGCATGTATTGTAAAGTCGTACAAACAATACGCTTGTAGCGTACAGTAATAATCACATATTGCAGCAGCATATTATAATATACAATAAAGATAAAAGAGACATACGTTGCATACAATACGTATACATGTAACAGTACTAATGTGCTTAATAATGCATTTGTTAAAATACATAAAAAACAACGATAGAATCTAGTAACAGAATCACGTTCAAGTGGTATCAAACTCACGCAGATGTAGCAATAAGAATAATGACAGTTGAAAAGAGCCCCTTTAAAAAGGCAGGCTATAAGAGTATGAGAATTATGACTGTAAAATGTCAGAACTGTTATCAAAGAAAGGGCCAAACAAATATTCTTTGGCATCAGAATGCGTAAGCCACTATTTCCTTTATATGAACCTGACTGCACCATAATTAAAAGCCGGTGTTAATATGTTCGTGCCAGTCCTCCCCATTGAGAACCATTTTGTATTTGCATTTCCTGATTAATTAAAAGCTATGTGATGTAGTTACACTGCATTATTTACAATAATATAAACTACTAGATTAAAAAAAAATTCCAGAAAACATACTAAAATAGTTTGCTATTTCATAAATATTAATGAGTATATAAATTCAATCTTATGACTGACAGGCGCAATTGTTTCAATTGACGTTAAAAAGAACTTCATTCGAAACACATTTGAATAGACAAATAATGCAGACCGATTGTCATACACACTTGTTTGCCTTATGTGTACACATTGCAGTTATTTTCGTATTGTATGTGATCTTAATAAATACTATATTCTGTTATATGCGCTATAATTGGGAGTCCGTTACAAAATCCTTTGTACCGGTATTTCGACAGTTCAGATCAATTAAGCATTAGATTTAATAAAAAACATACGCTTAAGAGATTTTTAAGTATATATATATGAAACATAGTTGGTGACTTTACTCATAACATAATTGTATAGATTAGTGTATTAATTATATCTCATTGTTTCGCGTTCAAGTTCTGCTGTAGATACCGCTCAGTTGCAGCGTCCACAAATTGTGTCAATGTTTCGCTGAACAGACCTGTCTTATCCTTCAGTCCTGTAAACCACAAGAAGTGCTGAATATTAGCATTGTGTTTTAATATAATACATATACCTACAGTCCTGTATTTAAGGCAAGTGACCAAACTGCCAATTCAACACCGCACAATACGAAAAACTTGATTTAACACACACCATAACTATGATCAAACTGGTCTAAAAGCCTTTGAGAAAAGCTTTTTTAATTGTAAAGCAAATACAAAGATAATACTAGGTTCGTGTTGAATACAGTTTATATAGCGAGGCTTGGAAAACCTGAACCACGAGCCTTGCCGACAAATAAACTTATCTTTATTCAACGCTTACCTGGTATTCTACTTATCCCATCATTTTCTGTCTTTATCTTGACACAAATACGTACGAAAGGAGATCACTTAATAACACGATATAAATAATATGATGCCAAGAAACTCAAGAAAATGACGCCATCATAATGTGCGTGTGTGTATGTATTTCACAGTGTGGAAATACAGCTAAGTTTATCCCACGCGTTGTTATTTCGTCAATGCAGGCGTGATGATGGGATAAAAAAAAGCGTTTAAATAATACATACATTTATAATACATTTAACACAGTAAACTGTTACTTACGAAATTCGTTATCCGTAATGCGACCGTGTAGGTCACAATATACTAAAAGATTTCCTTAACAAATTCAATGTAAAAGCAATAAATTCAACAAAAAATAAACTCAACATTTTGCGCGTAGAGACCCTCATAACCATACCTTTTCTTAAAGAGCATTCTGAGCCGAATTGAGTTAGACAATAAAAAAGATAGGTCATGTGATATGTAAGAAAGAACTCAACGCGAATCAAAGTTCACTGTTTTACGGCCATCTTTTTACCGGCTACTCTCCAGTTGAAGGTATACTGCCAACTGTCAAAGTCTCGTCATGTAGTCTCCAACCTTCAAGCGAAACAGTGAATTTTTAGTACACAACAATGTTTTTCCTACCACACGTACAAAGAAATATTCAAAAATAAAGTCATGGCAAGTGACTATACAGAAAATTGTGTCTTCAAATAAATGGTGTTGATTTATTTAGAGAGTATAGCATTGCACACCTGAAATATTTAGTATACTGTAACCTATAAGAGAAATTTGTTCTCATTAAAATTAGTTTTTCTTGCATATAATTATCTTCCCATGCATATTGCACCAATATATTAAGTTTGGCTTGTATATCTGTCCATTTGGCCATTTTATTTCATATTTTCAAACACAGGTGATTTTGGTCGGAAGCCGGTGATTTCAAGCGTCTTGAAGCTTAAATGTCCCTCTAACAATTAAAGCTGATATTTGCAATATTTGTGACAAAATACCCAAACAAACCAAACAAACATGTATGGGGGGCTTATGTGGGGTGAGGAGAGAATGACTTTGTTAGATATGTTTACTCTAAGCCATTTTGATAATGTATTTTTTGTGTATTTTTTAAAAAAAATCACCCCAAAAATGTAAATTTTATAGAAAAAAAATTCCAATTTCATCCAAGACAATTAACAAATTAGTCAAAATGGGAGATCAAAGATACTTTGAAGTGTAGAAATCAATCAGCTTCCAGTAATTGCTTGTTTCAAACCAATAAAGTGTAAAATCTTTAAAGCACCTTGTTTGTCGCAGCCTCTTTAATTACAGGCCACCAATTATATATTCTAGTATATAATGTCATGAGTGCCTTTAAACTGCAGCAGGTGGTCAATTTGCATTGCCTGCTCACATTTAGAGGTTTAAGGGAATACAAAATTGCATATTTTGGGCACAAAATAAGTACTTTGACTTTTTTTAAGGTGGCAATCTGGTCAAAATGGGGTTCATAACCAAGCAAAAGAAAAAGTTGCTCAATGTTGGTTTTAAACGAGGTGGGACTAGTCCGGTGAAGGGGAAAAAACATAATTATGAAACAAGGTCAAATTCCAACACAACCTATGTAAGGTTAGAAAGGTCATCCTTTGAAGCACGGGTAGCTTACAATGACAAGGTTCTTACTTTTCGGGATGTAGACGGCTCTCAAACCCCAGCTAAGCCCTTGCGTCCGAGAGCGAACAAGATTCGCTATGTAGACCTGTTACGGGTTCCTGCTCCATCAAAAGTCCATCCCGACTTACTTACGAACAAGGTCTATGTCCCCGCCCTACTCCAGTCTATGATGTCCTCTGAAAATAGAAAGCATAGGTTAAGAAGTGATAAATGTAGGGGCGACTTGGTAATTGACGGCAGTGCTTCCATAAAGTGGGGCTTAGGCTGGGAGGAAAGGTTAAAATGTACAAGATGCAGATATGTAGGCAAGCATTATAAGCTTTACAATGAGGTTCCATCAAGTACCAGGGGCAGAAAGGCAGCTCAGATCAATGTAGGCTTCCAAATAGGTGTTGCAAGTACTTCTATTGGGAACACAGGTTCCCGCAGAATTCTCAACACAACCAATATCATTGCTCCCTCTCCACTTGCTATGCAAAAACAAGCAAATAAGGTCAATACTGCCCTTAAATCCCTAAATGAGAGAAGCATGTACCAGATTAGAGAAAACTTAGTTGCTGAAAATGCCAAAATTGGTCAAAAAGATCCCTCTAAGGTAAATGTTGAAGGGGACACTTGCTACAACAATCCAATTTTTTACTCTGACGCGACACCCTTTCAAGCCGGAACTATTGCCATAAGCACTATGTGTGAAAACAATACCAGAAACAAGCAAATTGTAGGGGTACAAGTAGCAAATAAACTATGCAGGACTGCATCAATGCTTAGGAATAAGGGTAAACCTGTTCAGTGCCCCAATCATATGGGGCATTGTTCTGCAAATGTTTCAGAGAGGGAACCAATAGGTGATGAAGGCAAATGGAATAGGTTGTTAGGTGACCAGATCTCTAAGGACATCAAAATAGCAAATTTCACTTGTGATGGGGACAGTAGGGCATTCCAAGGTGTTCGTAACTCTCACGGTCACAATGTGGGTCATCTTAAGGATCTGAGGCACCTAGGCAACTCGCTGAAGCGCGAGCTCAACAAAGCGCCTTTCTCAAAGGGCATGCTCAAGGGTCATTCCAAGTCTAATATCAGGAGTCGGTTCGCTCTCTCGGTCAAAGCTAGGTGTATGGCTGAGCTTAAAGCTGCCCACACTAAACACCAGGGTGACATCAAGGTTCTAAAGAAGGTCATGGTTGATGTAATCGCAACCATTGTTCTATGCTTCAGTGGTTACTGCGGTACTCATTGTGCAAAGTACAGTTATGTCTGTGCTGGTACAAATAGGCAAGCTAAGAATTTCATGCCAGACAATGTAAAGGTTAAAATGGTTGACAGTGACCAACAAGTCCTTAAAAAATGCATTGAAATGGTTTTAGGTCCAGCTGCTCTTGACGCTACCAAACTTTTAACCACAACCCAAAAAAGTGAAGCAGTAAACAGGTCGTACCAAGCTGTCAATCCTAAAACTGTCACTTTCTCACGCAACTGTGTAGGTCGAATTCACGGGCAGGTTCACAAATTAAACAATGGCTATGCTGACTCTGTAATTGCAAAAACCACTGAACTAAATGCTAACCTTACCCAGGGGTCAAAGATTATTAAGCAGATAGCATATGAGGACCGCAACGACCTTAACCGAAAGCAAACATCCGCTACCAACAAAGCACGAGCTTTACGTGCCAGGACGCGGAATTATCGATACAAACTGCATGAGGAATTACACTACGGCAAGGGCATGAGTGACCCCAAACCTGATTATGACAGTCTTCCACACCTTAAGCATCATAAATATGCTTAGTTGATTGTGTACCTGATAATAAATTGTTATTATTACCTGTTTTGGCATAAGAGACCTCTAACAAGTGGCCCTCGCGTCAGCATCAGGCGTTCCTCTACCTGAAAAAGGCAAAAATACCCAATAGAAATAGATATAAAATGAAAAAAAACATGCATTTATGTATTTTAAGTGTATTTCTATGAATAAAAGGAAGTGATAAAGCTTGTTGTATTCATGTTTTTACCAAATATGCAGGCTGGCTCAGTTCCATGCCCGCTGCACTGTCCGAACTGTAAACATGTCCGCCGTTCCATGTTGGTGGAATGGGGCTCTATGTTTAAATGTTCAGGCTTAACACACAAGCTATTGTTGCATAAGTGGCTCACAGAGTCCCTGGCGTTCAATGCTGACTTCATGTAGCACATTAACGCTACACGGTGAACCAAGTATGTCTCTGATTTTATGTCCGAAGGCAATTTAGCCCTCATTCGGCCATAATAGGGTAAGGAACTATTTGAAATACAACCATTCCAGACCAAACAATCTGAATTGATGCATTTAATGCACTTATTTTCTACTCTTTTGCTCAGAAATGACCAAAAATCTGCTTTCTCATCCATATTTTGCACTTGCAGACGATATTTTATTTTAACCCAAAGTCAGTTTAGGTCACAATATACTAAAAGATTTCCTTAACAAATTCAATGTAAAAGCAATAAATTCAACAAAAAATAAACTCAACATTTTGCGCGTAGAGACCCTCATAACCATACCTTTTCTTAAAGAGCATTCTGAGCCGAATTGAGTTAGACAATAAAAAAGATAGGTCATGTGATATGTAAGAAAGAACTCAACGCGAATCAAAGTTCACTGTTTTACGGCCATCTTTTTACCGGCTACTCTCCAGTTGAAGGTATACTGCCAACTGTCAAAGTCTCGTCATGTAGTCTCCAACCTTCAAGCGAAACAGTGAATTTTTAGTACACAACAATGTTTTTCCTACCACACGTACAAAGAAATATTCAAAAATAAAGTCATGGCAAGTGACTATACAGAAAATTGTGTCTTCAAATAAATGGTGTTGATTTATTTAGAGAGTATAGCATTGCACACCTGAAATATTTAGTATACTGTAACCTGTAATCTTTTCACCCCATGGCGTAGCGTGCGATATATATGAACCAGGATTATCAGAGGAGGACATAACACTGGTCTCTCGTAATATTCACGCACAATGCCGTACCAGTAGAATTTCCAGATGTGGTCGGATTTCTCCTGCACTCGTTCGAATGTGTAGCTACAATATACGTTAGTATTAAACAATGTGTTACCAATTAAAACCAGTGTAATGTTAATATAAACACGTGTATGACGACTCGGATAAAAAGTATAGTTGACACATTATTTAAGTTGGAACACACCATCGCGAGTTTAATTAAATGCACTGTAAATAGACAAAACTCGTGTTGCTTTCAACAAATTATAAGCAAATATTCAAATATCGACATTACAAAACTAAATATTTATTGATAGTATGCCTTCAACACAGCCATACACATTTATGTTACCTAAACATGGCAATCAGCAGGTTGACAAGAACAATGTGAGTAAGAATGAAGTAGACGGCCCCAATAAAAATAACTAGGCGGGTGTCTTCAGGGCAACGATCTTTTCCTCCAGCCGATCTCCAAACGCTCTCGTTCTTTGTGCATTCACCATAGGGATCACCTACAGGATTAGTCCCATAACTGGCATATGTTTACATTAATTGCAATTACCACACGGATCACCTTAAATACAATCCAACCAAAGAACCGCCGTACTATAAATTTTGGTGCAATCATCATTCATGTCACCTTCAAGATCACTCACCTATCATTACTCACATTATAATCTATTTGCCTAGATTAGTGTTTGGAAGAGCGATGTTTTGTGTTTACATTTTAAACAAAGATGCAAAGATTTATTTATGCAAAAGTGAAAGAAACTATTGCAAAACTTATCTACAGCTTCAACATACAACGTTTCTTTTTTTCTAATTTCAAATTTAAAAACATACTTACTGACTCAAAAATATGTAAATTAAGAACCGCGCTCGCACGCTTTGGAACTTTGTCACATAGTCTAGAGTTTGAACATGACCGATGTAATAAACTTTATGAAATACAATGAAATAAACAAAAATGTAAAATATCAATGCAATAAATTAGAAGACGAGTTTCATTTTCTTTGAGAATGCCCTCTGTATTATGATCTTAGACGTCAATATATTAAACGCCCAAATATTCCTCAATTTATCGAATTTGTAAACACAGAAAATAAAAGCAGCCCACGTGGATCTTCGATGTATTAATACAACAGCTTTCGACGGCACAAACAGATGTTGATTTACTATACGTAAAAAGTAACATATTTTGCGTCTACGCACATAAAACGGTTCCGAGTGTCTGTTTTTCTTCCATTTTCAAATAATGTTACTCCCTCAATATTTTGCTGTATTAATATTTATATATATGCAACGTTTACAAAACCGCTTTTAATAAATTATGTAAAATTACTGTATTATTATCAATAAATTTTAACTATATATTCTTCTGTGACAAATATACGTACATTACTATAAAACCACAAATATGTTGTTATAAATATGTTCTGCTATTTCGTACACACAAATACGTTATTTGTTATTGTGTTTAACACTCAGAAATTATTTATTTACGTAAATTCGTTCCAATTGGAACTGCAAATGTATGTATATGTAACCAAGACTGTTTAAACTCATAAGTATACATAATGTATTAAATAAAGTTTCTTTATAATTTCCTTTCGTTAAACAATAATACTTTGAAATATATGTCAGTACTAAAGGTTTTATTTGCTATTTTGTTATTTCATTAGAACAGTCTTAAACCAATTTAACATACCTTTCGTGAATAGATAGTATTTACATTTACCTGACATTTCGTCTAAAAAGAGTTCTCCAAAGATCTGCCAATATGGCTTATAAACAATCTTTTTCAAGAGCGAAGCAGTTGGTGGCGAGTTTGGGTACAAGTTTGCTTGGTACATAACACTAAAGCTGACAAAAAATACCAGGAAAATACCCAAAAATGAAAGCAGGTCAACCATCTGAAAAAACAACAACAATAAGTTTTGTACGTATAATGTATTAATAACAACATGTCATTAAGGCATTGGAAAATATACCAATACAACAAAGAATATAACATAGCGTCGTACCATTTTCCTGATCATAATAACTTTAGGACCAATGCTTTTCGCAACAAGAAATGCTTGCAGAAACCGCATGAAGTACAACGCCACGGTGATGCTGCAAATGCAAGTGCAATTCATGTTAACATGTATGTGTGCCGGGTCCAGCTAGCTCAGTTGGTAGAGCGCTAGACTGTCAATACGGGGATCGTGAGTTCACACCCCAGCCCGGCCACAAACTTGTGTGGGGATTGGTCATATAATTATTTCTGCGGCCAATCTCCCCCTACCTCTGATTCAATATAGAACAGTTGCCAGTTACTGGCATAGGGATGTGCACTTAGTACTGGTAAACCGCTTAGATCGACCAAGCTTGCCCAGGAAATGTGTGAGTAGGTTAATTGACAGCCGTGATACGACTGAAATACTACCAAAGACGGCGAAAATCCCAAACAAAACAAACAAACAAAATAACATGTATGCGCAATGTGTCTTGTGCATGTATATGTTACATGTAATGCTTTTTTCAGACGTCCTTTGTAGATTTGCATGAATCTGAATTGCCACAAGGTTATTATATTTATTATAATATACCATAGGAGGACCAGATGCTTTGACAATTATAACGTTTACTGTTACTATTTAAACATACATATTGCTATGTATTTATTAATTTATAATTATGCAGTTCTGGAAAAAGTTAAAGGTTAGTTTTCTTTTTTAGCTGTGATAGGATATTACCCTTTTTTTAAGCCATGACATTATTAAGTGCACAATTTTTATATTTTCAAAACCAAAATCATATAGTCATAATAAATATGCGTGCTTTGATTAACATACCTTCATGGCTTTAAAATAATTATTATTTACTATATTTGACTTTATATTCAGTAATTTGCACATATATGTATAAATATTACATTGTTAGTATAGAATTTACGTACCTGTATAGGAATCGGACATACTGAAAATCATTTCCCGAAAGAGAATATCTCAAAACAACAGTCGTGATAAAAGTGCTGTTAATCAGGAGATCAAACTTGTTCCAATGTGATCCTAACCAAACTTGCATTCTGTCGACAATTCTAGGCTTTTTATTTGTTATCAACTGAAAACAAAGTATATCAATAATTTACGTTTCCATTTCATCTGGCAACCTGAAGATCATATGATTTAAATTTATTTAGAGGGATAGAAAGAGAGACGGAGAGGGTGTGAAAGAGATCTGCTGTTATTAACAAAACCTAAACTTAGTGTAAATAATAACTATTTACTTGTCTCATTTCCTCATTGAACATTGTGATCGACCAGCCCCAGATTGTGTACTCCTTAATGGAAGTCACTTCATTCAAGTCCACGATGATGAAGTACGAAAAGTAAACCATGAAAATCACATACGATAGCTGTAAAACAAATTCAGTAAGATAGAATTTAGATAACTGTAATTTTTTTAATTCTGCAATCACATAATCATGTGTCTCCAGAACAGTTGTGTGTGTAGGAAGCTAGTGTAACAATTGCCCCATTTGATATACATTTGAAAATAGATGCTTAACATACTAAAACACGCAAACGTATCATGCAAACTTACCATGTTTAAAGTGTAAACGGAAAATGGCGCTGAGTACAAATAATACATTGCATCAGAAATTTGTATTACTCCATTTTTTTCATCGCAACGCAAACCAACAGTGTACAACTTCGGTTTAGATGAATCACTCTTTGTTATATAGCAGTCAAGTTCGTTCTTTTGCTTTACCAGGCCCACCTGTATTATATAAAAACAGTTCAAAACTATTAGCTATGTGTTCACATTAACACCATTATTGACTGATACAGGTAATCTTCAATCCCTGTTGACATGACATATCGCTTTAAACACTTCTAATATTCTACGCGTTATTGTCATTTGAAGAACATAACACCATTATCTAAATACACACAAATATAAATTGATATTAAACGGTGAGATTTACATTTCTATGATCAAACAAAAATATACAATTTTTTGTATACCAACCTTGTTTCGTTTTTGAACTTTTCCGCAAAATTTCTTAACAGTAAACGCTCGTTGGCAAGTTGTGAACTTGACTATATAGATAAAAATCGGCATGAAAAGCGACAGGAGGATCTGAAACAAACACATTATTATTGAAAACTTGACCAACTAAATGTTATTTCATACTTGAAATACATATGCATAATTTAACGATGTATATATTGCTATCTTTAATTACCCAATTAAAAACGATTTCTACATTTTTTTTCTTCCATTAAAAAATTCATTTCAACATATTTAGCAGATCATCCAATGCCCCATAAAATGAAATTATAAAAAATGGAGGTACCCAAATTTGATTTTGTGAAACATACATATAATTACCTACCCGTAAATGCAATTTTAGACAATAGTTTGTTGTTTCAGAGACAAAGTAATATTGACCATTGACTGGTCAAACATAGCTGCATTTTAGGGGTTGAAATGGCTACTGTAAGAAAACAATGTTACATGGTGAAAGTCTGTCAAGCCCCTTATATTGAAGTGTTAAATCAACTCCACTAATGCGCGAAGGTATGCGCAGAAAAAACTATCGAAATCGTCTTTAAGTTGAGTTTCGATTAACAAAATTAGAATTGTATTCAATCCGTAATAACACGAAATGTCAGCCGATCACAAAGATGCTGTTATGCTCAAATCAATCAACGAACAATAATTAAACTAAATATTATGTTGTTTAGCAAATTACCTTCCACCAGGGTGTATGAACTGCAATCTTTCCTCTCCAAATTATTTTGAGTTTCGTTTGACAGCATTGGTGGCCCATGAATTCTTTAAGATAGTTAGAGTCCGCCAATGCTAACGGAGTTATTGAATCAAAATGGCTTCACAAGTTTTCGGATCAACAAATCGTGAGCCCTATTCTTGTCTTGATTGTAACATTCAGTGAGCACACCAACGGCTTTTTGTTCGTAGTCACTGCAACACATACAGTACTGTAATGTTTATATACATATTTATATCCACGAATCATTTGTCGTCATTCGTGCCACGTGACTGTCTAATATTTTGCCATACTGGACGCGCGTGCGTACAGTATTTTTCGTATTGGACGGTCTGCGTATAAACATACGATGTCCGAATACTCCAAAACTGAAAGAATATGCAACTTTAAGTTTTATCTCGATCAATTATGACTCCGATCCGCTTCTTCGAAAACATAGTTTTAAATCCAGCAACAATAATTTCAATTATTTTTCATATATATGCACGGAGATTTTTCTCTTGTGAACCGTGCTAACCAGAAACACGATTTGTTTCCTAAATCGCCGTGTCAGGTCAGCATGTATGCTCTTTGGAAACGTTAAGTTGTCTCCAAACCTCTATCCGATTAAGAATGTCACCTTCTACAATTATTTACTACTGTAAAACCATTATTATTCGTCGGACACTAATTTTCGTGGATTTTCGTGGGTCAGCTCAACCACGAGTTCAAATGTACGACGAACGTTTATGTCCGAAGTCTTATATCCGAAATCATTAGTATCTGCACTACTGTGACGTCAGACTAAAGGGGCGCAACTACTTTTGACCCATGTTTGGGTGATTGTGTTACCTCCCTTGATAATTATTTAATGTGAATACTGACATGATGTTAAATTATACTTAAACTATGTTTGAACACATAAATAATTGTATGATGTTTCCTTCTTGAAAGAACAGATAATACTGACAGAATAATTGAAAGGTACAGATTGCTCAATTGCCACCTATCGATATTCGCAGTTTGTCACTTGTTAATTGTGATGCGCTTAACTGGCTTTGTGTCAAACTGCCGTTAATGACCCACTGTTTTATTACAATTATACAAGACACTATGGGTACCACCATTATTGGATTGTTTATTGCAATACTGGTATATTGCACCTATGTTTATTCCCGCTAATTGGTATGGTGTTGTCATACTAGGGACCACGTTATCGCGAGATTGAGACGATACGGACAATGCGGGTCAAACTGCCGTTAAAGACCCACTGTTTTATTACAATTATACAAGACACTATGTGTACCACTATTATTGGACTGTTTATTGCGATACTATTATATTGCACCTATGTTTAATCCCGCTAATTGGTATGGTGTTGTTACACTAGGGACCACGTTATCGCGAGATTGAGACGATACGGACAATGCGGATAATTAACACGTTGTTTTAGCGGATGATAGAGCGCAAAGGTTGTTAGAATAAACAAAAAGCACATAGATTCAGTCTGTTTTGGGGGTTTGGGCAAAAAAATCGAAATCCACGAATTTAAGATCCAACGAATATGCCCCATTTAACGAATCCACGAAATTTCATGTCAACGAAATTATATGAATCCACAGTAATACGCTCAGCAACATCTGGTTTCTGACGTCACTATCCATTTTTCTTTTAAACTTTACATGTCTCATCACTCATGTAGATCTATTTTGCGTTATTCTAATTCTGAATATTCATGAACTACTTTCAATCAGCTGTAAAATATTCAGTTCGACAACTTGTGTCAGTGTGTAATACTAATTTAAACAACACGCTGCGGACTCTTCCTATTAATCACGCCACATTTTAGACATGACACGTCTAAATATAGTTTCTACACACTAAATGTTACAATTAAAACAACGTCATGGTCGCTTTTTGTCAAATATATTCTCAAGTACGAAAGCTGTTTCAGCAGTTTAAATTAATCAATTAATTAGATGTTAGTGCAGGTTACATAATAACATATTGCGAATTATTTATTTGCAGAGCGACGTCATATATTATTATTGTGAGCGAGCGCACTGTTCCGCGGACCGTGAGTTTTAATGTGAATATTATGCAAATAATACACAAATATAAATAGGTATATAAAAAAAAAGATTATTACAATACCATGATATATTTGGACTCGTACACAGATGAAATACTCAAATTGGACTCGCCTGTCAGCTCGTCCAATACATGTTTGGTATGCCAACTTTGTACTCGGCCAAATATATTACCGTATTGTAAAGAACGCTGTTAAATAACCTAATTGTCTGTGTGAATGTGGTTACCTTATATATGGTAACACAATACTTAATATTAAACACCTGCATATATCTCATAAATGGCATAGGTAAAATATTGTATATATGAATTACAATTATGCATCTGCAATTAAAGACTCGCAAAGCTTACTTAAAGTGCTTAATATTCTAGCGGCCCAGTGACACAGTCCATGTTATTTTTGCATTCCTTAATCTTATTAGTAGGAGATACTCTTATTAGTAGGAGATACTAAGTCCTAATTAGGCGATAGAGAGTCCTAGCTTTAAGATAGTTAGTCCTAATTAGGAGATACTAAGCTCTAAATATGAGATGCTTAGTCCTAATTAGGAGATACTTAGTCCTAATTAGGAGTTTGTATCTGCTTATTATGTATCTCGTAATAAGTATTTTGTATCCCGTAATTAGGAGATACTTTCTCCTAATTAGGAATTAGTATCCCGTTATTAGGACATAGTATCTCCTAATTAGGACTTAGTATCTCTTATTATGACTTGGTGTCTCCTAATTAGGACTTAAAATAGCGTAATTAGGACTTAGTATCTCCTTATTAGGACAAAGTATCTCCTAATTATGAAACCATGTGATACCAAAATAATAAAGACCGTGGCGCCATGGCATAATCAGTTTAAAACAAACATTATGTTTCGGATGATACGTTGTTTATCGTCATAATATGATGATTGTATACGTACCTTATTAAGAAAACAAGTGCGTATATATATTCGTACTTCGTTAAAGATATACCTGGCATGATTCAAAAGATCCGTTGACAATTCTAATTCCAGGCTTCGCTTTGCAGTCTTAGCAAATGCTTTCAGAATTGAACTTGCAACCAAAGCTGCGCCTGTGATATGCAAGTTTTTCTGTTAAACTATGCAATGTATGCAAATACATTTGAGCATAGTAAATTACTCTTGAACAGAAGGAAAATTACAAAAATCATGAACATTAGTTAATACGTTTATGTTTTATAACTAACCGAGTTTGTCTTGACAATTTCTCCACATAATCTCTCCCATCTGTTGACGGTTAAATAATATGGCAAAGAGAAAAAGGTCTATAAATGTAATCGACGTTCCCTCGGCTGCGTAAAAGCAAAGAAAAACTGTGATTATTATTCATAGATAAAATCAAAACGGTTTAATACAAACACACTAATTTCTAATTAAATACCTATTTTTGTAAATCTCGTAGTTATAAAAATATGAAATATGTAGTTAAATTTACAAAATAGATATGCAGCAGGCCCCGTGTTCACAAAGGATTAACTGCAGGATCAGGATCAGTCTTAGCTGATCTTGATCGTTTAGCTCAACTGAGTGGAATATCAAACATGTTTTTTTTTCGGAATAACGTCTCTACTCGATAAAATCACATACGTTTTGTTATTTTTTATTGAAATCTTCATATCAGAGAGCAAATGTACGTTGCTAAGAGTTTAAAATATTGTTGATACTAATATATATTTGACCAAAATTTAAATTGATCCTGATTTTAGTGAACATTATTTTTGAACCTGATCTTGAAATATCTGGCTCAAGTTCATCTTGAACCTGAGAATCAGACTCAGCTTGTTTTGAAAACACGGGGCCAGATTTGTATGAACGAATATAATTGTTGTTCGATACGATGAACTGTATTTAAAATCGTTAGCATCACTTCTAAAAACACAATAACTAGTTCATTTTAACTCTATCGTTGTAAAATATTTTAAATAATCTGATATACGTACGTTCAACAAGATATGGATTGCACATGTCATCTTTGAGTTTAGCACCTATGAGCTTTCCAACTCTCAGGATCAGATCCAAATTTTCTCCATGGCTAACAGTATTGTCACTGTCAAGATCACATGGTGTGCTACGTTGATATTTTCTATTTGTATAACCGTTAACAGTATCTGCGTTGTTCCATCTTATATTGGCAACAACGTCAGATTTATTATGCTCTGGACCGATATGGCCGATTGTTTGTGTATCGTCTTTACTGGTCTGAAAATAAAATTAATTCTAGTAACTAAATACAGCATAAATAAATATCATGGTTATATTATTCCATATGGTAATGTGTATTATTGTAATAGTGTTATATTGTTTTGGCAAAAAAAAAACAGCTTAAATTATACGTCGGTTTATTATAATGTATGAGTTGTACATGCTTTGCAGTAAATTATATTCCGAAGTGCTACATTCTACAGGAAACCTCAATATTTCAGCAAAAAAGTCAAACTTGCATACTATCTGTAAGAGAAGTGGTGTATCATATTATACATGTTCAGAGATCTACTTTTTTATCAGACACTTGTGACTGCCATAGCGGTTTCGCGTTTTACCTACGTACACGTACTATTGTTGGTGCCTGTGTCCACGACAGTTGAGTTTTAATAAAATTTGTCATTGTATCATTCACCGAGTTGTGATCCAGCACCTTTGTTGAATAAAAAAAAGAAATTACTGTATTCAAAGTGATTTTACCACCTAAATGAACATAGAAAACATAGCATCAATTGTGGACATATTTTGGTAAGCGAGAATTTAGAATATTAAAGAGCTATTAAATCAGTCACTGTTAAGAAACTTTTACGATGTCTTACATATATGTATAATTCTTGCAGTGTGTGTATTTCTAAGAACTCTGTGATGTCTACTTTCAATTCCTTTCGAAGCAGCAGTTTGACAAAGTCCGCTTGATCATTTGCCAACGTTGCAAACAGGGTAGCATATAGTGTGTCCTGCAAGTATGGTGTATGGGCAATACAATACTGTAACCTTTAAAACCCACGGCATTTCAGCTGATCAAAATCCAATGCAAAAGTTATATACGTGTACCTTCATGTTAAAACATGCTTTTTCATAGTCTGACATTCAACTGTTTGGGATGCACAAACATAGGCTAAAACAATTATGATTCGTTTCTCCGGCAGCGCCGCAATGTTTATTTACTATTTGTTGACGATCGCGCCCGGGTTTTAAAGGAGCAGTCCAGAAATATGTAAATAAAAATAAAACTTTGCAGATTGTGTTTCTAATGGGCATGTTACCGAACAAATACAAAAACTACGCATTGAAATTTGTGAATTATTAACATTTTGGTAACTTGCTATCGTCTATTTTCTGTATGCGATAACAGGTAATGACTCTGGACTAAACAAGCATGTGCATTATAGTATATTCCGTTCTTACCAAGTGGTTTTGAACAATGCCTTTCGTAAATAAGAAACAGATTTCGGACCAACAAACACCATAAATGTTCATAAGCAAAATTGCAATGTATTGAATTAGGTCACATGGACTTGTGACCTGCTTGACTTGCTTCTAAAATTAAACGAATCCGCATTTTAACATAGCGGAAGAAGAGTAACCCGGTGAAGATTTCGGTATTTCCAGTAACTTTCTTCCTGTCTGATTATATAAATCGGATATACACAAACTGTGAAATACTGTGAAAAAATTGACAAAAAAAAGTCATATTCGATTGGGAACCTTTATTAATATCGTGTATTTGTTCTTTTAAACTTTTGTTTCGTATATGCTTTTGCTTGTGTAATAGCATTCCATATTTTTTGAAGAAAATCTGTGTCAATAAAAGTCCTATGGAAACAAACGAAAATTTCAGCTGCATTGACAAGTGTTGATTTTCCAAATATTATTGGTGATTTATTGCAAAAATAATTCATATTTTTGACAGTTATGAAAAATAAGAATTACAAAAGGTTAAATTATATAAATAGAAGTACTTTAATTATGATGGTATATTAATTTAAAGGCACTTATGTTAATTATGAACATTCAAATCGATTGTCTTATTACGTCAGCTTGCATACATGTACATGACCGTTGGTGAATAATAACTCTATATTAAAAATTTTATAAAAGGGATGCTTATGTTGTTATTAAAACTTAAAATTGTATTTAATCTGTACTTATTTTCTTGTTTTAATAAGCCATTTCAGAGTGCCAATAGAACAGAGAAGGAGAAAAAAAAAATACTTCAATAAAAAAAGATTGCCCTCCCTTCTGATTTTTGGAACAAGTGCCTGAGAAACAATTCATTAATTTTCTTTAGCCTTAAATGAATAATTTACAACTGTAAATAATGCTTATCTTTATAATTTACAGATGTTTATAACTGTTGCAGGTATATTATACCAGTAATTTAAAATATTATTATTGTCACCAATTCGTAAAACAATCGCTTACCGGCGTTACACATTTGACTTCATCTTCTGAAAACATCGGTTCTTTAAACAATATCTCATTGCGAGCAAAATCAACTTTGTCCCACCTCCAAGCAAGAGAGAGCTGAGTATGCAGATTGTTGGGATGTGCTGTTTCAACAACAAAAAAGCCAAACAAACTTTCGAAAGTTTCATTAAAGTCCAGACAGCATTGAGGATTTTTAATTACAACGTTTAATAATAAGCATATTCAAAGTATCTTTTTAAACATTTTAGTTCTGATTGTATGTGGTAATGGAATTTTAATTCATGTATTAATTATTTCAAATTTGTAAAGTTTGTGTTCATGTGTGAAAAAATTAAGAACTTACCTTTCTTCAATGCTAAAAGAATAATATCTTGTATGTCAGTCCGGTCCAGTTGATTGTAAATGTTAACCTATAATAATAACAAGAATAATAATAATAATAATAATAATAATAATAATAATGTACATGTTTGTTGACATGCATTTGCAATACACTGTTTTCGAATGCTATACACAATATATTTAAAATAAAATTGAACACGTGAACGTTATTGAGGACCATATTTATTTGAGGAATATGTCTTACATAATTATCTTTGGCGAGAATTTCTTTGAGCATGTGAACGCATTGGTCGATTTCGTCCTTGTCCTTGGTTATGGCAATTTCTTCATTTTCCATGCAATATTGCATACAATCTACAAACCTTATAAATTCTTCATTGTTATTTCAGATTGATTATAAACATCTTCTGAATTGTAAACACTACTAATTGCATGTACTTGATACATATGTAGTGCATTTGATATTTTTAACAGACATTACTGTACTACGTTGCATAAAATTGATTTAAAATAATAAGCGATATTTAAACACAATTGTTTTATTCACATTTATAAAGCATTTGGTAGAATCAGCTATGTTATGGATAGCTTAGGGAAAGAGTTTACCGATCTGAGAATAAAGGAAATTCACACACAGATATAAGTTTCTTTTTGATGTAAACACATACTTGTCGGTTAAAGGCCGGTTATGCCCTGCTGCAATTAAGTCAGCCACCGATCCCGATCCTCTCATTACAACAACCGGGATGCCGTGTGTTACAGCGTAGTGGACCGTCTTTAATACAGACACGTCGCCTCCGACAACAATTACAACAGCATATTTTCCTACAATGTGTATAAGTCAATTCCTTTTGCATTTATTTTTGTATTTGTAAATTAATATATTTACATTGCATAGGCATTTTAATAGGGAAGGGCTATGCATTCATAATCGTATGAACGCAATGCCTTATCACCGGCGTAGTAATATCTGTGAATCCTTTTGTATGCAAGTTATACTTTGACAATAATATTTTCATTAACTAAGATGTCTTATGCTGTTAAATGTTACTCTTTTTTGCATTCATTGTTAACGTTTGATTAAATGTGTTTATAAGTAATACACATGAACATTTCGTTCCAGTTCTACTTCTGCAATAATCAATTTGACATTTTTTTCACTTTTGCTGGATAGGATTCTATCATGCAAGGACAGCAAAGTCTACAAGTGTTATTATTAAACAAAGCCATTTCGCTAGCATGCAATCTGTAGATATTATGGTATTTACTTTTCTTAGAAGCGACCACAGAAAATCTTTATGACGTAACATCGGTTAACGAACGTAGCTTTAAAATGGATTTGATTTCACATTAATGTGTCTATTTGCTAGATGCATGTAGAGCGTCTTATTTATTGTGCATTTATATCACAGTTAATAATGATGAATTGTTTAACATGCACAATAAGAAAAAAATTCATTTTGAGATTTATATTAACATGTTTTCCTTACTAAGTCAAGCTATGCCCAGGCAAAGCAAAGACCTTAGATACGCCCGTGTCGATGCTATCGATCGATGACCTAGCTTACACGTCATCACTTGTTTAGTGATGTAATTTGTGGATTGTTTTGCATTTTTCTCGCTGGATACTATGGTGTGGATTTAAAGCATTGAAAGGAATATAAATCTTCGTCTGTTGTATTAATAATCACACAGGATTATCCAGTATCTGTTAAACTCTCAACCTAGGAATTGTGTGATTAAAAGTGTCAGAACTCAACTGTCGGACTGTATAGATGTATTAATGATGTGGATTTACTGTAGTCTTACTAACAAAGCACCTCTTATTTTATACCTAACATTCTAAAGCATTAATTATGTTTGGAGCTTGCTGGCTATACCGGCCGAAATAGCAGTTCTTCTTGATTTCACAGGTATTTTTGCATCGGTTTAAGTTACTTTTTAAGTTTTGTAGCGATATGATTTATGCAAGGAAAATAAAATGTTATTACTTATAATGTTTACATTAAATTTCATTTGTCGCAGCAAATTGAATACAAAATAAGGAAAAAATTACATTTTTGTAGGGAATTATTTTATTAATCGTAGTATGCATTCTATTTAATGTAGTTCGTTTACAAGAGGCGGTACTTCGCCGTTCCGATAAGAAAACTGTTGTGCGTGATATTTCTCTTAGAATGGCAATTAAATGCATGTTAAACAAAACAATATATATATAAAGGGATGCAATGAAATCATCCCAAATATAATGTAAATATAAGAATTGAAATTATTCATAAAGCGCTAGCGATCATCATGGGTTTGCCAGTTTGACCATTGCGTTTCATAATCGCATGAACGCAACCAGAATTAAATTCAATCCTTAATTGATGACATCGATGTAAATACTGATGAACTGGCTCTAACCAAACGAGTCCTTTTCATAAAACGTTAAGGCAAAATATGTATTGCCATAATTTAGTATTACTGCGTTGTATTAACAATACAAAGTGTTTGATTAGAATCACTTCCTTTCAATTCTTACTTTTTGACACGTCTGAAATGAGTCTGCCTTTTTTACATTGCATATATTTCTTTTCGGGTTCTGTCTCGTCAATAACTGAGAGGAAATAACTGGTTGTTGAGTCCATAGTATTGTTTCCCTCTTGATCCTGTTACAAAATAAACATATACTGCTAAGGTGATAATGTGATTAAACCTTCATTGAAAAAGACCTACCCACTGACTAAAAAAACAATGACAATGTCCAATGGCTTGGTCACGGAATTAATAAAACCACAAATCGCTCCAACCACACAAACAATGAATGGACATAATCAAGGAAATACATTATCAATACTATCGGAAAGATACATCTATAATTAAAAACTTACGTTTATCACATGAAAGCCTTGTACTGTTCAATTATGCTAATTATCATAAAACATTGTTCTGTAATATTTAAAATTAAAAACAGACACCGCGAAACTTAAGAGGGGCTAATCAGACGCGTTGTCTGACAGCCATCAACTTTATGTCAGACAACCACTGTGAAAGGAGTCGAACTTGTAACAATTCTGTCAGACACAATGTCATGCAATCGCTTTGGATCTGTCAGACATTTTCAAATTGTGTCATACATGTCTGACAGTCTGACACATTCCGCCGTGTCTGCACAATTATATTGAACTTTAGCTGCAAGTGGTCACTTGCCTGAATTGATTCCGTGAATGATTGGTTAAAGTAGCAGTCCAGAAATATGTTAATAAAAATATAACTTTGCAGAAATTGTTTCTAATGGTCATATTACCGATAAAAATACAAAAAACCGCATTGAAATCGGTAAAATATTAAAGGTATGGTCACTTTTTATCGTGCAATGATCTTTAAGCGATAACTGGTGATGCCTCTGGGGTAAATCAGCATTATTGAACATTAATGTTTATTATACCACACTTTGGTCTACAACGATAAAATCCCGTTACCCGAGAAGAGATATTTTGACTGTCAAAATCATTTCAACCTTTTTGACACATGACCAGGAAAAAAATGACTGTCAGGTCATGTGACCGCGCTGACATTTTGCATGCAATATAAGGGCAAGTAACTGCGTCAGTTTTTTTAGCCGCATCGTAATACTATTGCCTCCCTTGTCGAACGTTATATAGTCATGACGTCACTATTCTATGTTTAAACAAGCGATTCTCTTCAAAGTTAACTGTCAGAGAAACAGTTTACAAGTACTTCTGAAGATCAAAGAAGATGTAGGCATTCTTCAATCTTTATGAGAAGAATTAAGCACATGTTTACGTTTTTTATTCAATTGTGTTCGCTATAATAAAATAAATAACATATGGCAGCGGCATTCGCCTCGGGTGACATTCTGCCTTCGGGTTGACAATATCAATGACACACTCGTTGCCATATGATATTTATATAACATTCCGTTCGTATCAAGCATTTTCGAACATAGACATTATACAATGCCGTACGTGAATTCATAGGAAACTATTTTTAGTCGCATAGTCGTCATTAACATTCATTAGAACTAATGCTAATTTAAGATGTATTTAATTATATTCTATGGACTGCGGCTTTTTCTATAGACTGCGGCTTTAAGTTCAGAGACCATATTTAAACAGCAATCAATTTATTGGTATAAGCCTTTGTTGGAAGTTGGCGAATGGAACATGTGCGTAAGAATATAACTGTGAACAGAATGGCATACAAATTAATTATATGCCAGTAATCTGAACCATCAACTCATCGTAAAAAGACATGCCAAACTAAACAACTACATTTCGTTTGTGCACAGGTGTAACAGTTTAACAATTCATTGTGCTACCAGTGTACATAATTTAATAGTGATGTGATCCTGAACACCGTAGCCTTACCGGTGTAAGCATGCAACCCCACGCTGCTTCTCCAAGTACAACCGTTTTCTCGTTTGCATTAATCCTGCTACGTGTCATCTTCATAAACTCAAGGGTTTCCTCTTTGCTTCTAAAGCTGATAATCCACGTGCCTAAATATAAAGCAATTGTTTAATTCTAACAACGGCAATGTATCGTCATGCATATGCAAACTAAAATAATATTTAAACTAACTGTTGTTTTAAACTAATTATAATTTACAACGCCGGATCGTTTAATTTGTTGTTTCTTCATTTTAAAATAACCTCTGCTATCTGCAATCTCTGCAAGTGACGTTTGGAAAACTTGTTTAAAGTCATAAGATTCGTTCTTTGTCTGTGTGTCCCCGAGAACATATATAATAAGGTTGGCATCCGATTGCTTCTTGGTTGATGAGGCCCTCATTCTGTGTATGTTTTTTGTCTGGAATATATTGTAATGTTCATTAAAAAAATGGAAAGTTATTCTTATATCTCATAGATATGTAACCATTGCAATCGCATAGGATATATAAACGATATATTTTTATTTGCATCTCATATTTGGGATGTGTCTGTATACCGATTGTATTATTATATTTTGAACTCGTACATTCTGAATTACCGATAGGCTTAAGTTTAGATGTAATCTTATTAAAATAATTCCCAGTCTGACGCTTCTATACTTTGCACTGATTGTGTCAGATGACTTTGCATTCGGGGTCACGTTTAGAGAAGCTTTTTCAGGAGCCAATCGAATGGCTGCGTTCAAACTGCTGTAGAATAATAAATAGGGGAACTGTGATGTTCTGTTTATAAACACGCTGTAATCGTCTGTATTTATAAATCGTCTGATTTACCGGTATCGTTTAATCCATGTTTATTATGTTTATCACTTGCATTTTTACCGAATGCACATTGATCGCGAATATTAACAATAACGATAGAAATAACAATAGTATTAATAAATCCTTACATTTGTATTTCATTAAATTAAAGTACATGTAGTATTCGGATGTCGTCTGCTTGGCTTTTTTATAGTTTTTATTACAGGAGAAGTTAATAAGTGATTGTGTAATCATCAATGTACTACGTTCTGCATAATATATATTTACAATACAATAAAATAAGGTCATTAAAGTGCGCTTGTTATTAATCTACAGTTCAGTTAGTGTCAATTATATTATAAGACGATTGTTCGGTTACACTGAAAATTGGTTCTACGTGTACTTACCATACTTTTTGCGCAATTAATTATCTTTTTTTTTTTTTTTTTTTTTTTTTGGCTAAAACAGTTTTGGATCTTAACGGTTAAGGGTATACACATGATAGTTAATGTCAGGCTTAATGTTAACAGTTATTCTGTAATAATGTAATATCTTGTTTTATTACCTTGGCTGTTTCCTCGAGCCTCTTAACTGATCTATTTGAATCAAGTTCCGCCCTTGTCTGCATGGTATAACCATTTGATTCTTTGGAATGTTGACTGCATGTGTATGTGATCATTCGTTTATAAAATGACATCCAGTATTGACATAATGTTATGTACGTACTGCTGGAAATAATATTAATTTTAGATCTACTTGACATATGCGTTTCTTTACATTTCTTAAATAGCATTGTCGTACAACACAGTGTTAATTGTAATTAAAGTAATAATTGCAAAATTATTTGAAAAGTGAGGTTAAACTCTTTTTTTAAAGTGAACGAATAATAACGTAGTATTTGTTATCATTCGTTTAACTGAAACGGAGATAACCCTAAATATGTTCATTACCAAATAAGTCGTAATAGAGTTACCGTCCTTATCCATATTTACGTAATATCGATGCGTTCATTTTATAAAAGGGTACTGTAAAAAGTCCGCATATTTCTAAACGAATGTAATATTCATGTGCAAACAGTATAGACGGTGATTAAAGTATTGTACAAGGACGCGACATTTATCAATAGAAACAAACTGAAAGGCCAAGGAAACGCATATTATGATGGCGTTAACTTTTTAACCATTACAAAGCCCCAACGTTGTTTAGTGTTTAGTGTGTCATCGGAATTAGAAACACATTTGAGATGCATGATTAAGGTTACTAGCAAAACACTTCCCAACTAGATGGGCATGTCGGCGTTATGTTTTTCGAGAAGTTCAACTCGCAATGAAAGTGTAAAATCTGGAACAATTTTCGAGCTTAAGGAGATTGTTCTCAATAAATTGATAGTTTTCCAAAATTCTGAATCGATGTTCTTTACACTCAAATTTCAACAATGGTCTGCATTAATCCGTTCACTTTATCACTTAATCAGCTGATCAACAGCTATATTCTAGGTTTGTGCATTTAACGTTGCATGTTTATATAAATGAGGCGTGTCATGGGAAAACCAGGTTTAATGTATGTAAGTTAAGTTGCGTCCACAGGCTGACGCGGGACGACACATTACGCACATGCATTAAGCCTGGTTTTCCCACTACACGCCTCAAACTTTTATATTTAAATACATGTTAATGTGTCGAAAAAGAAATTACCTTCTAGATATAGTTTCTTCTTTGTTACTGCTACGCCCAATAATAACTGACGAGTCCTCTGACTTGGCATGGGAGTCTGAGGACGCATCACTGGATTGATCCTCGCTCATGACTAGAACGATTTTAACAAAATAAAATTCTTTTTAAGTTCACGTTCTTCTTTTGTGAACGTATTTATGTAATGAGTTTAATGCATAAGGTTTGATCGTACAGGCATTCATATTCGGCATTTCAAATATTCAGATAATTGCAAACAATGGTTCTTTAAATCATACGACTGAAATAATAATTGCAAAACATGCATGTCTCTACATGACACGGTGATTTAGGGTTTGGGTAACGAGGTATGTAGCCATTGCTGTTTTAATGGAGTAAATTTATAAAACAAATTTGTTAAACTATAATGAATAAAAAAGCAACGTGAACACACCATACATAAATTAAATTGATCGGGCGACATTAACATACCTCACTGACTCGTAAATTAGCAGCTTAACGGGCTCAGCAACAGCAACAGTAACTATTGGCAACAGAGGCGCTATAATCTTTACAGACACCACAACTGTTTGACAATCAAAATACAAGTTCAGAAACGTCATAGCCGAGCAATATCAGATTAAACCTAAGTTCAGAAACGTCATAATCGAGCGATGTCAGATTAAACATCAAACACTAAACTTCACGTTTAATCAACTTACGTGAATGTGCATGTTATTTAATTTAATGTTTATATATGAATACAAAACAAACAAACCTTCAACATAAATATGCGATTCCAATATAATATTTTCACTCACATGACATTGATAACCTAGCAATGTGTCGAACAAAGAAAGCAAATAAAAAGTAAACTCAACGTTTTCTACAAAAATAATTCTGCTGATTTTCAAGCAGGACAAATACACTTAATTAAGTTGTACAGATAGTAGAAATCAATATAATGGATTAGGTATTTTTACAAGCGTAAGCATATTTTAGCATTTGAAAGGCTAACCGCTATCGTATCTGCTAAGTCAACGACATTCGACTGACTAAAGGAATTGAAATATGTATGAACATAAGGTTTTTGTATGAACGTGTTCAAATAGCACACGTGTCTGTTACTGCAATACCGTTACAAACTTAAACAAAAATATTATTACTTTAAAATATCAGGAGTGCAAATGCATTAAGCCCGGTTTTCCCACGATATGCCGCATAAGTGTTTTAAATGTTGTTTATCCCGCTGCCAAGCCCTGGAGTCCGACTATGTGAGTGCCCATCTCTATATGTGGATAGATCTGATATATATTTCGCCAGCTGCATCAGCAGTAGAGAACACACAATTAAGCCTATTATGCTATTACAGTTTATACTATTAAAAGTTAGAGATTTTTTTTTTAACTTACGGATTTGTAATTTTTATATCAACAAACACGATTAAACAAGCAAACTGTACAATATTTACTTAATCATAACACGTTAGTAAACGTCTATAAATAGAAATTGACAAATATCAACTGCAGGGAATACGTCATAATTTAGAACGTCTACCTTAAAGGCGTTAGTTAGGTAATTGTGTTTCTGTTTTCGATGGATCATTAAGAGAATATCATCATGACCAATTGTTTGATAAAGAGGTTAATATATTGCACGTCTATTTTAAACCGGCCAAAAATGACAACACGTATTTATTTTATATTAGACAATAGGACTTTAAAACAGACAATGCAACGCATTCGAATTTTAAACAAGTTTAAGGACGTATCAAACCTCACTTTGGACGGTATAATCGGTTCCAATACAAATGCTAATGTATTAAATATCGTAGCAATGCATTTAAGAATGTTTTTAAATAAATAACGTCAATCTGTTAAAGCCGCCTTACGTTACATACCTATAAAATATGTTATACATCTATTATATTTAAATTTGCAGTAAGAAATTTAGCTTGTAAAGATTATTAATTATCATTTAAGATAATTTTATAAAGGTATTCGTATTTTGAAAACAAATGTCATTAAATGTATTAACTGCAAGAATATACTAAAGCATCTCGACTAATCAAAACCAAGTTTTACAATTATTATGAATAACATACAGGCCGGGGTTCTTACTTCTGCTACATCATTATCTACGTTCTGCTTTTAAATTTTCAGCTGTTCGAGCTGCGTATATTGATTATGTGTGGAAGTATATTTCCGCCATCGGAATCCGATGCATTCTTGTCCGTACGCCTTGTTCATCCAATGCATACGAGTTTTTACGCCTTGCTCATCCTATGCATTCGTGTTCTTACGCCTTGTTCATCCGAAGCTTACGTGTGTATACTCCTCGTTGATCCGATGCATACGAGTATATACGTCTTGTTCATCCGATGCATACTAGTATTGACGCATTTTCATAAAATGTATACGAGTATATAAAGCTTGGAAATAACATGCATAGGAGTATACATAATACACGTCACTTGAAACCCGCAAAGGTCGCAATATGCGTTGAGCCAATTTTTATCGCGAAGCGCAGAGCATTCACTCGTGATATCACGAAATGAATTTTCGCTTATTTTCACGACGAAAATACGCACGTGTTCATTAAAGGGACACTATACAGTTTCTCGGGCCTCCGACTCGGCCTGTTGGGGTCTGGGTTTTTTATATTGTTGCGGCTTTGGCTTCACAAAAATGTAGGGAAAATAATTATCCACACAGTTCCACTATAATTTTAACATGCATAATCAGCCAATTATGGGGTTCAAATGTCACCTGTTTTCGTGACCATTTCAATTATTTTCAACATCAGTTCTAAAACACTGAAACTGCTGCTCAGTTTCGCTGTATCCCTGTGTATTAGAATTTTCTGCTGAAAGTGTAAAGTGCTCTTTATACTTGACCATTCCCAATGCAACCATTTCACCCAACCATACTTTGACCTTGACCTAATTTGGAGATACAATAATTCAAATGGGATGTGCAGCACTTACCGGGTACATGTGTGTAAATCGAATACAGTGTCTTGTTTTTAATTCACATATTCCCTATCAGCAGACATGGCGGAAGATTACAGGCCCTTCGCAGATTGCCGGTAAAAATGTCAAAAGTCCGGCAGTAAATCGAAGATGCCGGATTTATTGTCCGGTATTTTGTTTTGTATCTGTAACTATAATATGTATTTAAAACTTGATTTAGTGCGGTGCAATTTACAACTGGCCTGTATTTTTTCCATTTCGTAGGACAGTCTGGCCAGTAAATTTTGACGGTCTTTCGCCATGTCTGTATCAGGCTTGTAATTTAACATGTTTGAATAAAGATTATTGGATAATATTCCAAAAAAACGGTTAAGTTTAACGAACAAAACATTTTAAAGGTTAGTAAAGTTGAGATGCGGCTCTGACACATTAACATAGCACTAACTGTTTGTATACCTGAATTAAATGATGAACCTTAGTCCTTTGATTATTCTCAAATGTTTTATACGAATGTCATATGCAATGACATGTATCAGATTAACAAGTTTACCTACTGAAAATAATAATGTGTTTGTAATTGCTTGATAATATTTTCATAATAAAACGCCTTTGTTAGGTTATTTGTGCATGTCAGTGTTTTTCTAAAGGCCAATTTGGGGCCAATATTCGGCCGCACTCCCCTGCTTAAAAGGTATATATTTCCCTCTATTTTTACATCAAAATTTCCTTCAGAATGTAAGCTTTATTTTGAAACAAAACTGAACAAAATTAAACACAAATCGACTATGAGGAATTATCGTTAAATATACCAGCAATTATTTTATCAAATCACGTTAAAGCAAAATCTAAGTTATCATTGGTTACAGCAAAACAATTGTTTAATTAATGTTTTATAACAAAGTAGGATATAAGCATGTAAATGTACTAATAATGCTTTTCTCAAACAAAATACCATTTTGCCTTAAAATTCCCCATATGAAGAACCCCGCCACCTTTCCGTCAAAGTTGACAAAAACACTTACTGTAAGATTGGTATATCTACTATCTATGATAATACCTTAATACCAGTAAAGGCTGTGTGCTATAACGTCACATGAAGTGTTTGTCCTCATTGTACGTGATTGGCTTTTAAATGTCTCTGAATTTACTCATGATGTGTTTGTTTCTGTTTTATTGTGCTACGTATTTGCAGTTCACAATCATGCTTTATTTCCAGAATTGCACTTTTCTAGACTTGTTATTGTGATCTAAATAGTAATGTCCATTTTTGTAACACATGCCATAATGTAATTATAAATATGTGTGATATTGTTTATTTTTCCTTTTTACATGAAGAAAACAAGTGATTGATTGTACATGTACATACCTGCATTGTTCGGTTATCATTATACATGAAGGAACTAACACATCTATTGAATACCCATTCAGGACAACATACATGTCTTAGTTGCTAGTAAGTGTTATATTCTGCAAATGGCAATCCAATTAAAATAAGAAAGGATTACATGTGTTATTGTATTCAAGAATAAAATAACTCATACAATTTATATCTATATGCTTCACAGCTTGTGAACAACATTCATTGAATAGTAATTGTTTATTGTATATTGTAATACATCAAGTATGTATAACAAACAGGATGTTAATATAAATGAAATCCACATGGGACACACTTAAACGGTGTTAGCAAAACCCAACTGGGTCCCATATAGGATGCCCATATCAAACCAGGATGGGACCAATTTGGGCAACCCATATGGGGCCAAGTGGCATTTTGCAAACTTCTTATGCATGGGTCCCATATGGATAGCCTATAATGGGGCCCATCTTGGATCCATATAGAACGCACATAGGTTCCATATCGCAAACCATCTGGGATCCATGAAAAAACAGATTGCATAATCCCACTCTGCCTTATATTGATTGGCCATACAGGGCCCCTTTTGAAGCCCATACTGGACATATATGGGTATCCCATATAGGACCCCCTTGGGTCCACATGGGAGCCACATAGGTCCCATATCGCAGCCCATCTGGGACCCATACAAATACAGTTTGCAAAATCCCATTGGGCCCCATATGGTTAGCCCATACAGGTCCCATATGGTGGCTCATATTGGAGCCATATGGGTCCCATATATTCATGCTGGCTGTGGGGAATAAACAGTTCACAGTTCGGGTTATTTTTCGGATTTTCAGCAAGGGCCGTGGCGTCAACTTGGTACGAACAGTCTTCAATGTCATCGGATGTCCTGAAGTGAGGCTGCACGGGTATGGTGTTTGTGCTGACGTCACACAGCCCTGTTGCCCTACATTTGCTCATGAAAATCAAATAAGATTAATGAAAGACTGATTGATTGATTGATTGATTCCTTTATTTCCTCCATATATGACGAGTTGAACATATGTACACAGTAAATTAACAAATTAATACAGCATGCAAATATAAATAATGCAATTTGTGTGATCACAATAAGAGTTCACACTACGTACATTCCAATAAAGAAAAATAAATCTAAGATGTTTTATCATATACAACGAATGTGTTCAAAAGAATATCACATTTCCAGGTAAGCAGTTTAAAATATAACAATGCAAGTTATAGCAAACATCTCATAATAACAACACAATGTATCCTGCTTCATATTAGCATTACCTACATAATATAAATTTGACTTGGTTACAAAAACAAGACAAATTAAGTAGGAAGCTTATGCATAATATTTTATAAGGGTTTAGTCTCATAGTGTTAAGCCTTAAACGAAATCGAAATTTAAGACTAAGTTACGATCTATCACACTTTAAAACCAGATCAAGCATTAACCCTGCGTAGCATTTTAACAAGAGCAATTGTTAATGTATGGTTGATAAAGCAGCCGTCGCTGTGCTCTGTACACAACACGAACAGTTCTGAGCACTGGTCGTTTACTGACATGGACATAATTGCCCTAAATTTGTCATGGCCACATTGTTCAATAATTGCATCCCACATTTTCAAACGGTTATACTTGTGACAAAACATAATTGAATGCACGGTTAAATCGTCCGTCAATAACTGACAAGATACACATGTTTGTATAAAGGGTTTAGATACAAATAGCCCAATATTGAGCAGCAGTACTTTGCACACATGTAGTAATTTTGGTTTTCGTTTGGCAATCTCCCAAAGAGGTGAGCAGCAACGTTCACGTATCACATTTCGGTATGCATAATTCACAAATTCACAGTTTTCAAAAGTTCTGTGATTAGTAGGGATTATCACATTATAGTATAATATTTTCTTCCATATATATTTAGAAGGAAATGTACCGGATTCAACGTATTGTGTCAAGTGTTCAACAAGATTGTATTTTTGCAACAGTCGATACATTTCTGGCACAAATCCAATAGTTTGTTTATCAAAATTTAAAAATCGAACGAGTCGTTGATTAAAGATTTCTTTTGCTATATACTGACATGGTAATCGGCACAACTGTCCCATGAACTGCAGCTTCTTATAGTCAATCATAGTTTCAATGGGAGTTATGTCGAGTGTTGATAGCACGTAATCGGTATGTATATTTCTCTGGTATCCTTGCATGTGCTTAATACAGAACCGATGCGCAATTTCTAGTTTAGTAGTCTTTTTTCGAGTAATTTATGCACAGTTCACAGCCGTATAATGCCTTGGGTATAACGGCTGACAGATAAACTGTTTTAAGAGTCATCGCACTTATATTATCGGGGCAAACACCTTTGTTACACACATTTAAGTATGTCCCTCTTAATTTGTTACAAGCGTTATCAATAGATTCTTTTACAGACAGTGTTCATTACTGATTATACCCAAATGAGTATATTGAACAGTATTAGAAATTCTCTCTTCTCCCAAATAACACGACACCTGCTGAGTTGGTGAATTAAATAACATAATAGCACATTTATTCACATTATATACAAATCTCCATCGCCTTGAGTATTCATTGCATAGTTGTATCATACTGTCCAGGCCATTCTTCGAATAGGAGACAAGTACCATGTCGTCAGCCACCGTAGGCGAGCACATATTAATGTCATATATACAAAAGCCGCTCCCACTTCGCGTTAACTGGTTGATTAAGCCGTCGATGAAAACTAAATAGAGAAGCGGCGAGCTTTTACCTCCTTGCCTGGTTCCCTGGTATATCGGAAATTCCTCGGAATAAAGTCCTCTGTATTTTACTTAAATACTTTTTAAATTAAAACTCAATTTAGTGGCAGACTAAATTAGACACAATTTACATTCGCCATTGCGTGGGATTTTGAGTTAAAAGTTATTTGACATCTGTATAGTCAGATAGCTTCAAAAACGCTCAGTGTTAACCCTAGTTTTCAACGTAAATAATCATAATCGGTGAATAGCAAAGCAATATCCGTTACTTATATTGAAATTTCTTCGGCTTTTCAGTAAAAGTAAATTATGCCAATACGTAGCAACAATATGTGAGCTTTAAATGTGATTGTGGAACCACATACCTAGTTCTTGTCAAGGAAACATCTTACTTCAGTCTCATGCTGGTGATCAATTTTGTCTGATTTATAGCAGAATTTGCAAGGGGGTGGCCGAATATACTGGTGTGGCTGAATAGATAGGAAAGACGGATGCCACTAATAAGTTTGCCTTCTATAGCCTTTAGTGAAAGCACAATGATGGATACAAAAAATCTTGAAAAATACAAATTTGAAGCAATCTTTTAGTATTTATTACGTATGAGCATTTACTGAAACTTAATTAAAATCACTTAAAATGATCGTTTCATTACGGTTGTACGACACTAGCGTCAGGTATACGGTACGGTTACAGACGATTACAGACGATTGTTAACGTTTCTCCTAATATTGTAGTAAGATTACAGAATATTCATCACGATAAACCTACAAGCAGCCAATAATTCTCAGGTTTCACTACGCTTCAAGGCGATTTGGACACCACGATGCCTCGTGCACCATCGTGGCACCAACGCAGTAACATCGCGATAAACCGTACAGGCAACGAGCCGAATACCGTGTCGTTGTCGTAGTCCATCGTGTATGTTCGTGAGCATTCAAGTAGTCATTATAGTTGCCGCTAAAGATCCTACTGGAATCGTATCTTAACCGTAGGGAAAGCGTAGAAAACCGCACAATATACCTAGAAAAACTTACTATAACGTAGTACGGTCTTGTAATATATATGTTATAAATATGTCACGATTAATTACCATCCAATAGGAAAGGCCACACAAGTCTCTACGATGACTGTAAGAATAAGTCAGATTGAGATTCGATGAAACTAGGATTGTCCTACGTTTTGGAAAAATCGTTGCGGCGCTATGATAAGCCGCGAATGTTTTGAACATATTCAAAACTGTCGAAGCGCTTCCCGGTCGATACGGATAACCCAAGATACTTCAAGATTCACATAGATACATGTACGTATGTGGTCAGGCCCTACCGCACTTCACCAAGATTTTGTTAATCGTGGGCAATCGTAGCCAAACATCGTGACAGCGTGACCGAGGCTTTAATGATAAAGAATTCTATAAATAGATATCAGTGTTAAATTTTGACAATTTTCAAACTTTTCGTGAAAGAATTAAAACTGTGTTACAATCAAAATGCATATGTGTATTTCTAGTTCTTTTATTTATTTTTTTATTTGGGTGGGGATTATTATTTAATGTGTTTACTTTAGAGTGGTTTATATCTGATTTTGTGTTCTCGTTTGCCACACTAATTGTTAATTAATGGATAATATTATCGCTTGTTGATCCCGTTGGCAATAAAAAACTGAGCATTCTAACACGATTCTCGCTAATTTGTCTATAGACAAAGTACAAACTTATCTTTGTTAAACTACCCAATAAACAACGCAAAAAAATTTCAGATTCTAAGCGGAGCATAGTAAAAAGAAGTTCCAGTTACAAATGCCAAAATGAATTTTCTCATTATCGTTGTTTATCAGCCGAAAAACAATTCTTCTGATGCGTGGTTATTAAACAACTGGGGCTTTCGCCTTCGTGGTTTAATTCCTATGCATCACAAGTCCAAATCGTTGTTTATTGGCCGATAAACAACGATAAATCGAAAATTATTTCTTGATTCTGCAATAGTACTCATGAAGAAGGTTATAAATAAGTACGGATTTCTGTATGTTTTAAATCATGAAAATCATGGTTTTCATAGTCGGTAACAGTAATATTCTTTTCATTTAGACAAAACGTGCATAATCACTCATTGAAACCAACACATGGATTCCTCCCTAACAATAACATTTAATTTATGATTGGTATATCTAACATTAGAAAAAAAAATTATCTTTAATTATATATTTATATTCTTAATACCGTTCCGTATTTAACAGTGCTTGACGTTTGATTGATTAATGCATC
This sequence comes from Congeria kusceri, assembly GCA_027627225.1. Lineage (NCBI taxonomy): Eukaryota > Metazoa > Mollusca > Bivalvia > Myida > Dreissenidae > Congeria > Congeria kusceri. Next base: position 73,899,257 of record CM051030.1, read on the forward strand.
AACACACATCAAATGTACTAAAATATTTACATCGACATTTGACACAAACACCATCTATATAAATTATACTCATGCTATTTTTGAAAAATCTGAAAAAGAATATTCATGAGAACATTGTTTAATTGAAGTGATTTAAAACATTTTAAACAAAACATTTAGCGAACAATTAAACCACAGACAAAGAGTCATTGAGTCCACGGAAAAACAACACGACTGTTCTAAATATATGAACACAAAAGGAAGCACAGACCCTTAATACCACTTCAGAGCAAAACGCAACAGACGCTTTAGAAGTGTTGCCCCTTGCCAAACGCCTCGCGTGTCGTATTCTTGTTTCCTGTCGTCTCATTCAAAGCATTACGGATTTGCTTTTCAACAAGACATTTTAATTGAGAACAACAGGACAATGAAATCCAAAGTGAAACTGAATTGGGAATTTTGGGGAATTATTCTTTATTTTTCCTATTCTTCATACGGATTTCCAAGTTATTCATAATTGATAAGATTGACAAGGGCTTCTACAAGCTCAGTTTTCGGAGCTTCATGTCTTTCCAAATAAAATTTAGAAACCGTATATCTTCAAGAGACGCTAAAAGACGGAGTACCCATTATTTAGTCATAACACAAACATGAAATAAACATACAACAAATAGCAACTATAGTTGTCTGCTAGACCATTAATTCTAAATAATGTACTGAGACTCGCAATTAGTATAATAATAAATAATGAAAGTAGGGTCGCATTCGATTTCAAATGTTTGAGTTTGTATACAATTAACGTCAGTTGATTTTTTACAATTAATATCAGTTGATTTCATGTTTTACTTCTACGAAGTCATATTTTTCACAATAGTTTGCTGATTTTTAATAAGGTGTGCTAGTTACTATGTATTTACTTGCAATTGTATTATATTTTTTAATGTCACTTTAATTTACCGTTTTGTAAAATAGTGTAATAAAGTACCTACTTACTGCTTAAAATTATATTAAATAATATTCATTGATGTAACATACGTCTACTTCTGTCTGTCTTTCTGTATGTATGTATGTCCATATGTCCGTCCGTATGTCTATTGGTCCATCCATCCGTCCGACCGTCCGTCCGTACTTCCATCCGTTTGTTTGTTTACGAAGAACTACCTACATATATTACGTGTTATTTGGACCTATTCCCTAGAATGCTGGCAATTGCAGGTGGAGACTGTACGGAGTTCGAGGTCCTGCGATGCGGAGACGGCGCCCACCAGTGGATGTTCTGCTCGGCAAAGAAGGCCAGCATGAGACGCATTGCTTCCGTCCACGTGGACTTAAGGTAGACTTAGGCAATGGACTGCGAATATCCGTGATGGCGCTATAAAAACAAATTAAACATTTACATGTTTTGACCACATTTATCTATACATATACCTTTAATATGGACAAGAAAATAGAAGCCTCTAAATCCTTCATACAATAACATAGGCATCAACTTTAAAAAACACGAACACTGAACATGCTTTAACAACATTACGTTAAGTAACAATACAATGTAACAAACGACACAGGTATTACACTCAAATTGCAGGTTTGAAACACGTCACTGCCATGACCGTGGTAAAGCTCAGAACTTCGGGCTAACATCACAGGCTGACCAAATATGGACTTCGGACTGGTGCTATGGGACATTCATTCTTTGCTATAAATCTGGTAGTGTCAATGTGTTGATTCTCTCCCTCCTTCTTTGCTCATGCGTTCATATATCAGCATTTATTGAACAAACCATGTATATTGGACAAGTTTAATAATTATTACTTTTCGTCTATCAATAATTTATGAGGTTCATTTATTGGAATCTTTATATACACATGTATAAATAAATCACCCTAACGTTTTGATGACTATTTTTGTTTCCCATCAAGTGTCAACCGAAGGCAGAACGAACACCCCAACTGCAACAAAGCCAGTTTCTGAAAAAGAAATGTCTGGATCAGTACTTCCGGCAAAGAGTTACATTGAAAATATGACGTCACCATATGTTGCCTGGCTAGGAGTCAGCAGTCCTCGGACTGGTGTCGAAAACGAGAATCTTCCGACCAGTGTTGCGCCTAAGGTTGTTGTAGCTGTCGAAAGTTGGCGTCAAGAAAACAAAACCGAGCGTATGGATGATACATTAAAATGTGCGTAGATGGAGTGTATTAAGAACGTATATACTAGTATAAAGTATTCGATCGAGTTTCTCAGATTCTCAGTTGGTACATAATTTTTTGATATGATCGATGTTGAGAAAGCATGGAATAAGATTTGTGTTAATCACATGTTTTGTTGTTTTTTTTTCAAATTATGCAAACATGTACAGGACGTGTTATTGTTTATATTTCAGTCTGGCTCATGGTTGGGATTTTGGCCGTTGGTCTGATCATTATAGCTCTCATTGGCGTTATTACATACGCCGTCGTCAAATGGTAGGTCATATTGGCACATTTTATTTGTATTCGCAAATCATCATACCAATAAATAGTAGTTAGTACATGTCAAATGTATATCGATTCCACATTTTGATTTGTAAACTATAAATCAGATCAAACTTCAGAAGTATCTTTAAGCAAATCGCTTATTTTGCTTAAGTCAGACAACTGTGCAAATAACATATCGTAACATTTACATCTTAATGTCGAACAATCGACGATTTTTATTTGATTGTTCTATGTGAATGATTAGTTCAGAATTTTAATAGAAACGCTGATCGCATCCAAAACAAACGTTGGCGAGAAATGGAAAGAAACCCAAATCTAGAGTGCGAACATTTTTTTATCAGAAAAGACACATTTGTTTGAATTAAATTGACTTTCTGAAACGCATTTTTACTCAAGAAAAATTCAACTTCTCATTTTTATACTTACCACATTCAACATCTTGGTACATATATACGTTTGTATGCAAACTACGTAAGAAAATAGCAATCCTATGCGTTACAGTTAGCGTGTCGATTAATCCTGAACGGGCTAAAAGAGCCAATAGGGCGTATACATTTGCGGTATCAGTTGTTAGTGCTTTGTAGCCTGCAAAGTAAAAAGTAGGTCACGCAATTCAGTCTGTCGAAATCGCCCTACTAAAGACCGTTGGCTTCCGCCAACAGTCTAAAACAAAACTTGCATCGCTTAAACAGCAAATTAATGAACACAATTTTGGTTCAAGCAAATGCAATACGGAGTGTCTAAATCCAGATGCGACACTAAATATTACCGAGAAGAACGACCTTCGATAACAGAACTGATAACAGCAGAAACCGACCAAAACATATATGCTGATATTGGAACTGTTGTTAGGCTTCATTGTGAAGAGAATGAAAATGACATGAACAAGACCAGAAATGAACACGTGATCGGGCAGCAATGTATTTGCGACAACTCAGTGTATTCAGAGAACAACTACGATCATATCAGCGTGTTTCCAGTACAGAGGTGCTATATCGGCAATGTTTACAATCACCTTTCCATTGGGGATGATTCGAATGAACGAAATGTGTCTTTCAAAAGGGAAATTCAACCACAATTTGATGGTGTTTAATGTAAATACACGCTTGACAGTAAAAAGTGACTGTTATTGTTTAAGTATGCCTGTTTTCTGAATTCTTACGTTGTAGATAGTATTCCATGTTTAAATTTGTTTACCTTTTATGTCACTTGTCCGACATTTATTTATATTTGCTATCCATATAGACGTCACTTATTTTATAATTGCTAGATGAAATTATTATACATTTGCCTTCATGTTTGACCCAAATGTTTGTATATATTTACATTGTATGTTCGTGTGTGTGCGTGTGTCTGGTGGTTCTCTGGTGTTCTTTAAGCTATCGGGCATACGTCGACAAAACATGTCTATGCGTGTCAATTGTATAATGCGTTTCTCTACTCCAAAGGAAGCAGAAATTCCTGTATCATATGAAGCGTGTCGTGGAAGAACCGGGCTTAATGCAAGTACAGTCCGCACAGGTTAGCCCAGGACGGCACTTTCCTCTTTTATGGAATTTCATGTTTCAATGAAGTATCTTGTAAACTGAGCAAGGCTAATACGGGACGACACTTTACTCATATGCATTAAGCCCGCGTTTCCCACGGTACGCCTCAATTTCGTTATATGCTGTTTGCCGTTTGATAGTTACTCTATGTGTTCGAGTAAATATTACGATCATTACTCTCCAGACATTACATAAGTCGTGTGTCATCGAATTGTTAAACTTGTTGTTGTTGCTTCAATAAGTACGATCAATACTCTACAGACATTACATTAGTCGTGTGTCATCGAATTGTTAAACTTGTTGTTGTTGCTTCAATAAGAACGATCAATACGCTCCAGACATTACATTAGTCTTGTGTCATCGAATTGTTAAACTTGTTGTTGTTGCTTCAATAAGTACGATCAATACTCTCCAGACGTTACATTAGTCGTGTGTCATCGAATTGTTAAACTTATTGTTGCTTCAATAAGTACGATCAATACTCTCCAGACGTTACATTAGTCGTGTGTCATCGAATTGTTAATCTTGATGTTGTTGCTTCAATAAGTACGATCAATACTCTCCAGACGTTACATTAGTCGTGTGTCATCGAATTATTAAACTTGTTGTTGTTGCTTCGATAAGTAAGATCAATACTCTCCAGACGTTACATTAGTCGTGTGTCATCGAATTGTTAAACTTGTTGTTGTTGCTTCAATAAGCACGATCAATACGCTCCAGACATTACATTAGTCGTGTGTCATCGAATTGTTAAACTTGTTGTTGTTGCTTCAATAAGGTCATGCTGGAGTAATTATTGATCTCATATAACTCTAGAGTTTGCTAGAGTAGAATTACAAGTTAAGGTGAAGTATGTGACATTACTTGCACTAAGGCCCTTTGTTATTTTCTTCCTATCACACTTATCGCTATTATTCAAAATACGATATGTGTCATATTCTTACCAAATTAAAGAGCAAATATTGCAATTAGTAAATTGGGTCTTGAAGTCTACGTAAGAGGTGACGGTATTTAAAAATAATAGAGGCGGGTCGTGGGAAAACCTGGCTTAATGCATGTGCGTAAAGCGTCGTCCGAGACCAGCCTATGCAGTCCGCACAGGCTAATCCGGGACGGCACTTTCAGCTTGTATGGTATTTTCTGTGTCAATGAAGTCTCTTCTAAACATAAATCCACTGTAGGCGGAAAGTGTCGTCCTGGATCAGCCTGTGCGGACTGCACAAGCTGATCCAGGACGACATTTTACGCACATGCATAAAGTCCGGTTTTCCCACGACGCGCCTCAATTATTATAGTAGTCGAACAAACTATAGACATGTACCCTCTTGATTCTTTCTATGCAAATGTCGTATCTGCCTTTTCTTTAAATTGTGAAAACAGGCAATGTTGTTTCAATACAGATCAAAACATTATTTGTGTTATCTTCATATAGTGAGCATTTAGAATTGTATCAGATGTAGGTTTAGATGAACCATGGTATTAACTTCTGTAGTGCGGTTCATGTGCACAAAACCATGCAAACTGTTCATGATGAAGTACCATCTTTATTTAGTCTTTATTTATATCATCACAATAACGCAACATTTATCAAATAAAATACAATTTAAAAAAAGAAAGCCATAAGACCTGCAATTGATATACTGCTTTACAAGCTAATTACATGTGACATGTTATCCAGTTTCTTTTCAATCTGGCAAATTAACCGTGGGTAAGTCAATGTGATATGCCATGTGGTTATGACAAAGGTACCGTTTTAGACCCTAGCGTTCAAAACACTACAATCAAGACCTGTACACTGCTTACAATTATACGGTAATTTAGCAACTGACCGTGGTAGAAAAATACAATCCATTCAAGAAATTTTCATTATAAATAAAGATAACAACAATGTAACAATTTTATAATATATTTTGGAGAGCTAATTTAGGATGAGAGTGACAGGGGCAAGAAAGCAAATAGATACATTTATATACACTATTTAAATAATCAATTTTTTTCTTCTTTTCTATATAGAAACACTATTAGAATAGATGACAAACACATTGTATGCAAAGGTATCATACATTTGAGGCGTGTCGTGGGAAAATCGGGTTTAATGCGATCGAGTAAAGTGCCGTCTCGGACTGCACAGGCTTATCCAGAACGGAACTTGCCGCCTAAAGTTTTAGACGAGACTTCCTTGAAACGGGAAATACCAAAAGGCGGAAAGTGTCGTCCTGGATTAGCCACTTTGGACGACAGTTTACGCACATGCATTAAGCCCGATTTTCCAACGACACGCCTCGTTTGAAGTTACGTTATTAGCCTATGCAACTTAATGCAGTTTCTTCTGGTACATATGTACAACACAAGACATAACGACAAATGATTAACTGCGCACACAAAAATAAAATTATAATTATATTATGGGTTGATGATATTGTTTTTGCCTATGACAAACAATATATTTTTAAACGCAATTTCTGGAATATACAACTCGAAATTAGTTTATTCTCCAACTCAAAACACGTCACGAGCAATTGCCGAATCAAGTCGATCCCAGAAAAGCTGGATTCCTTCTGGATCTTTAGAAAATTCGATGTAATTGTTTTGTCTAATCCAGTCCATTAGTTCCAGAGGCATGATCGTGTGTGGGACGTGTTCTAGCATAACAATAATTAATGAAATCTGACCATCCCTGGAATAGATGTTATCCAATCGAGCCATGTTGAATTCATACATGCACCATTTGCTGTTCATGAAAGCTTCTGACAGTATAACAACAGTTTTCCGACTGCTTTTTATGGCGTGAATAATGTTATCAGAAATAGCATTGCCGGGTAGAAAGTCTCTGTCGTGAAGGCAGAGAGAAACACCGTATTTCTCAATGTTAGAGAGTATTTCTTCACGTACAAATATCGCGTTGTTTTCTGCGTATGAAATGAAGGCATCGTATTGATAGTTCCCTGAGTCTTCAACAATCCTGTAACCGAAATGACGTCGCCTGACCATGTGAAGAAAATATCGCACCTTCCAGCGAAATCTGTAAATCACACCAGCCACAATGACAGCCATAGAACCAGCTAGAAGAATTGAAACAATAACGATGTGCAGTGTGTAAGATTTGCATCTGGAATGACCAAGATCTGCGTTCACTGCATCTGTTGTCATTATACTTCCTTCCTGTGATACAAATGTATATTGTTCAAATCCGCCCATGTTTGACTGGTGTCTAAATAGCCAGTTCACAAAATGTCTATTATCACAGTTATAGGCAATCGAGTTTTGTCTTAAATCTACTGAAAATCTCTTGGACGTTTCTTTCGCATTTCTTTCCAACTCTATTCGTATGTATTTTCCAAGGGTATGAATGTAATTAATAGACAAATTAATATACATCAGATTCGAAAGAGATTTCAAACTTATATCAATAATTTCAATTTTGTTATTACTGAGGTCGATTGTTTCTAAACTATAAAGAGGTGCAAAAGTGGACGCATACACTGTTGTTATTCCGTTTGACGACAAGTACAGTTCTTTAAGCGATTGCAGATTTTCAAATATATGCGATTGTTTTTCATCCGCAAATTGTGGCCCGAGTATATTCGCGTCCAGTCGCAATATTCTAAGACTTGTATAGTTTAGGGTATCAAGTCCGATTCTGGATATTGAGCACCTCGAAATATTCAAAACTTGAATTTTGGGCGCTGGATTATATTTACCAACAAACGAGCGGAATACATTTCCAGAGAAATCTGCGTACAACACTGAGTTATTACCTGGATATATTTTATAGTCAATATCGAGATTATAAATCAAATTACAATCATTCAAAACTATCTTTTCAACGGTCGCGGGAATCCATGGTGCGATAGTAAAGCTTCCGCTCGAGGCATAGTATGTGCACTTCGGTTTTTCTATTGCCAGTTTTCGTAGGAAATCTTCTTGTATGTAGGGGCATGTCGACGTATTTCGTAATAATGTTTCTCCATTTAGCTCGTCCGTACCCTCCATTCTGTACATCAACGGATTAAAGGCATAGTTCAGAAAACTACTATACACCTCTTTAACATTACTGGCGCACCCCAGCTGGAGGAGATATGGTCCGAACGTAAATTTGTTGTAACTTACATGAAGAATCTGTAATGTGTTTGGAAAAAGTATCAAAGTATTTGTTTCAAACATTTCAAGCCGGTTGCCATCCAAGTTAATCTCTTCTACTGTCGTATTCCAAAGATAACACAGATCTTGATTATAGATTTTGCTCCCAATACCAAACGTAGGGTACGCGTGAGATATATTAATGCTCTTTATATTTGTGAATTGTAGACCAAAGGTTACATTCTCAAGAGACAAAAATCCTAATTCGCGATTCATTGAAACGTCGAGAGTTTCGAGGCGACCAAGGTGTGCAAAGGCATCCGCATAGATTATTCGAATGCCACACTTTGACAGATTGAGCTTCACAACGGATGTTAACGCAACTAATGTTTCATTAGTGATATAAGGTATTTTGCATTTAGCATCTGGTCGTAGTCCTGATAATGACAATTCTGATATTGACATATCTTTGTAACTGCTGTCAAACGCAACTTCTAGTCCATCCAGCGAAAGTCGTGTCAGAACTGTCAAATGGGATAGGTCAGGATACCGGTAATGTTTCATATCTGTGTTATCATTTCCATGTAGAAACAAGGTTCTCAATGGCCGTGGGAGGAAGCCAGCATCCCATGTCATATTGTAAACCTGAAAATAATTCCGTGAAATGTCGAGAACGGTGAGGTTGGTCATTTTATGAAACGTGGTGTTCGCAAGTTCTCGGAGTTGATTAAAGTGGATATCAAGCTCCGAAAGTCCATCGCATCATAGGTTGTCAGTGTGTCCATTAAGGAAGTTCATATTTTTATATACATTTTAGTACGAATTGGTAAATACGTTATTATTGATCATATATGTAATATACATTGAGGAAGTAAATGCTCGCCTGTGGCTTTAAAATCTTAAATATGTATTCTACTCGTATGTACATGTACTTCCTTATAAAGAGCTTGTGTTTTAGTTAAGTGTCGAGGTGTTATGTCTTTTACATGTGTTTAATTTCAAACCGCCTAAGCACAGTTAGCAATTCTAGAGAATGCTTGGGTAATGTCACAGTGGATAAACGAACTGTACGCCGACCGGATATTGCGATTGAATGTCAATAGAACAGTGTAAATTTCGAAACATGGGTAGGTGAAATCTGATAATTTTTGCATTTTTCAAAACCTTAGAGCTATGTGAGGTTTTGTATTATATCAAGGAATAGTTTATTTATCTATTGAGATGCATCGAATGTATGTCGTCGTTCAAACATTGCCGAATTCGCTTACAATCATGCTAACCTCGTTTTGTCGTTTTCATATTGACCGATTTCATGCTGATATTTTTCGCATTTAAGTGCATATTCGTATAAATATTCAACATAAAGAAGCTCACAAATAATATTTACTTGCCAAACCGGTCACATATACTGTCTGAGTCTTATAACGGTCACATATACTGTCTGAGTCTTATAACGGTCACATATACTGTCTGAGTCTTATAACGGTCACATATACTGTCTGAGTCTTATAACGGTCACATATACTGTCTGAGTCTTATAACGGTCACATATACTGTCTGAGTCTTATAACGGTCACATATACTGTCTGAGTCTTATAACGGTCACATATACTGTCTGAGTCTTATAACGGTCACATATACTGTCTGAGTCTTATCTTTGAACACAATTTATTGTAAAGTATGCAAGGTGAACAATTGAGACACTGTACAAAAGTACACACGAAAGAAAGCGCTGTCAGTCCTCCCTGGAGTAGATAGACTGGAATACGCGTGTAGATCTATCAACAGTGCACTTCCTGAAGACACGCAAGCAGGTTGACCCACATTTGTTTGAAATTAACACAACTATGTGTATGAAGTGCCCAATGATGCTGCTTATATATTAATCAAAAAGTACACACAAAAGAAAGCGCTGTCAGTCCTCTCTGGAGTAGATAGACTGGAATACGTGTGTAGATCTATCAACAGTGCACTTTCTGAAGACACGCAAGCAGGTTGACCCACATTTGTTTGAAATTAACACAACTATATGAATGAAGTGCCCAATGATGTTGCTTATATATTAATCACAGCTTCAATGGAACGGATCAGCAGCGCATGGTCTTCAGTCCTTTACTGCGTTGACACTGGATTGAGACTTTTTCGAATTTCAGATGTTTCGTTCATTGTGTAGTGATGGGCTGATTAATCATTTCGTCAAATAATTATGACGATCAGAGCCATGACGTGACTATGACCATGGGAAAACTTAATCGACTAAATGTGTACATATTACTGGTACTATTTGTTACGTATTATGTAGTAAAACAATAGTTTTTTGTAGTTCTAAACTGCTAAATATACCTTTATTATAAATAAAATACATTGTATATCCAATGCTAAAAAAAATGCTATTTCTTCATAGGTTGTCAGAGTGTCCATTAAGGAAGTTCATATTTTTATATACATTTTAGTACGAATTGGTAAATACGTTATTATTGATCATATATGTAATATACATTGAGGAAGTAAATGCTCGCCTGTGGCTTTAAAATCTTAAATATGTATTCTACACGTATGTACATGTACTTCCTTATAAAGAGCTTGTGTTTTAGTTAAGTGTCGAGGTGTTATGTCTTTTACATTACATGTATAACCGACAAATCACTAAAATGTCAAGGGGGAGGGGTGCTGGGCGCTGTACACTACATCTTCTCTATAAAGTGCCTTTGTATATATATATGTAAATATTAATCAATGATTACCATTTCTAATCTAATTAAGTCAAACAGTTAAAATTCCATTATTACTTTTTTTGTTTCAACAACAGTAAATCTGCAAATTCAATCCATTTTGTTTAAACTAAAACCAAGTATAACAAAATAAATTGACAAACATTTAAATTAGTAAAAAATGAATGGATTATATATTTCTATTGAACAATAAAATTCCACATATTAAGTCATTATATTTTTATTAATCAGTCACTTTTGGCTCTGAGTTTTTAGGACTGCTTCCCATCAATAGTATTGTGTAATCATTTTGTAAGCAGTTAATCCATTCTTTGAATGTGAAAACATTTGTTTATTATGCAATTATACAATAGTGTCATCTAAATCCTGATGATAGCATGCATAACACAATACTTTATGACCAGGTTAAGTTCTTCTACAACAAAATGCCGTGTGGGTATTTGATCAAACATGAACTGCACCCATTGTTTGACAGCGACACCGCACTTTATCACACTGAAATCTTCGACAAAGACTTACATTATCTTAAGATTGATGAAGGTAATCCATTATTAAATAACACATAATTATCCGAGCGATGTCATACGATAATATTTTCTTTAAATTATGTTTAAATTTGACATCTCGACAAATATCAATCCTGAAAGTTAAAAACGCGAGCCATTTCGGTCTTTAGTTGCTCTTTGGTCCAAACACGGAATTCTGTTCGAATAAAACCTTCTATTAGCTACTGTAGAGTGTGCAGCATTTAGTATGATGATTAAATTTGATTAGAAGCATATGGCGAAGTAAATGAACCGCCAGCGTTATTGTCAAATTGTTATTAAAATTTGATAATATGTTCGTTTTATATAACGTTCTTTTCTTTGTGTGTTTTCGTATTGTCTTTGGAAATATAGCATTTTTGTATGGAAATTATATTTGGAATAAATATTGAAATACACATGTTTGATCTGTGTTTGTTATTGATTTCCATTTTATTTTGGTTCAATTTAAACTGTCTGGACAACATGTCTAAACAGGTGGGATCATGTCGTAGGGTGATTATTTAATATTTATATGAACTTTTAGTAGTATTATATAGACTAAATATATCATCAAAGTACCACATATCCATCGTTTGCATAGTGTAGCCTAGTCTAAGTAGTGATTGGTCTAGAAATGTTTTGGTATTACTGAGCTATTCTAACAAACAATTCTATTCTAACACTGGTTTATGCACGTGACACTTCATCCTTTCCGCCACTTTCAAACGCCAGATTTATGCTGACGGTCAGACGCAATTTCATATTGTGCATCAATTGTATGCAGTAATAAATACATATATCTGCAGATTAATACTTTCATCTGAAATAGTATGCAAGAGAATACAGTAGCAACAAGGATATCAGTGAACTGATGGCTCCCAAATGCGCTTTGCTAAGTAATGGGAACGCAGTCAGAAGGGCAGCATAGTCCAGTCAATACTTGTGCTCTATATATTAATTTCAGCAATCATCAAAGTCCAATAATTGTTTGACAAGAAACGTGGAAACTCCACGAAAACCAACTTTTTCGAATGAAATGCATAAAAGTCAGCACAATAATAAAAGAAAGTGTGGATGCAAGGGGAAGGTCATGGCTACAATTTAAGTTGAGAAATTTCCTTTTTAGTTATTTTAGGAACGGTGACCTTGACCTTGGCCCCACCCATCCCATATGCAATCGGATGCGAGGTCTCGCTATAAGGTATCTATGTTCGGAGTTTCATTACATTAGCTCAATCAGTTCTTGAGTAAGAGAGCAGAAAAGAAAAGTTTTGTACTAAATACTTATTTCAGAAAAGTACCATAACTCTAAGAAAAATCATTAAAGTGGAACGTCCTGGTTCAGTGCACATCCCTCTAGGTAATGGAGCTTCCTGTAAAGTTGCATTAAATTCCAGCCAGTAGTTGCATAGAAATAGACTAGACAAACATTGTGCACTCAATGCTTATTTCAGAAATCTTCAAAGTTACATAACTCTTAGACAAATCAATGAAGCGGAACCTCCAGGTTCAGTGCACACCTCCTCTTGGTAATGAAGCTTCCCATGAAGTTTCATTTCATTCTAGTCAGTAGATGCTGAGAAATACTCTGGACAAGAAACGAGACGGACGGACGACCGGACAGACGAACGGACGGACAAAGCGGCGACTATATGCTCCCCCGGAAAATTGTTCGGGTTGCATAAACATCTACAAGTTTGTTGCTTGTTCGTCACCCACGAAGGGTTGAGTAGGCCGGCGACATAAACAATAATATTGTGTTGTTGTTTTTTATCAAAAAAATAAATATAAAAATATGTTAGTATAAATAAATATTAGGTTATTATATTTGTGTACTTAAATTTATCTCACTCGTCTCCGAAAGGCTCATACGACTCGCCAAGTCTCGCCGTGTAAACCTTTCTTCAACTCGTCGGATAAACTACCAAGAGTGTTCTTGGCAATGTGCATGCCTGGCGACGCGGTCGGTACCATGTTAATATGGCCGGAAGAACAGTCTTCGCCACCGTTAAATCTGAAACAAAAATACAATTCATGTTATTGTTATAGCTGTTGCTGTAGCAGAAAAAATAGTAGCAAAAGTAGTAGTAGCAAAAGTAATAGTAGCAGAAGTAGTAGTAGCAGCAGTGGTAGTAGCAGCAGAAGTAGTAGCAGAAGTACTAGAAGCAGCAGTAGTAGTAGCAGAAGTAGTAGTAGCAGAAGTAGTAGTAGCAGAAGAAGTAGAAGCACAAGAAGTAGTTGCAGCAACAGACTGCGTATGCAAGTTTTGTTAGTGGTCGCCATACCGGAAAGCTGAGTTTGCATAGGATATTTCGGTATTCACCATCAAACAAGATAAAAAAAAATATATATATATATCATTTCCGTAAAAAGTATAAACTGGAAATTGCTGATTCAATAGTTTGTTCAACCTCAGATTGGACGAGTCGATTTCTAAGTGAGATCTTTTCTAAGTCGATTTTTAAGTGAAGCAACACACTAGTTGCAGATATGGTATGGTATGCGCCTTTCTTTGGGGCGGGCGTGGAGAGAGGCGGGCAATTTGGATGAGGTCAACACGTGCAAGCTAAATTAGATGTACGGCAAACGTCAATTAACTTATTAACTTATTATTATAATTTTTTTTAGTATTATATTTATTAGTTTACTAACGTAACATCCATATATGCCCCACAACATAAATATAAAGTAAAACATATTTTGACATAAATTGCCACTCTAAACTTAATGAGCCAATCATAGCCACAACTCCAGATATGGCAATGTGAAGGTGAAGATGAATGTCCCTAGGTGAGCGGGAATCTGTCGGATATGTCATTTTGATTGGCTCATTAAGTCATTCCCTCGACCAAAATAGCTCGTTCCCACGACATAATATGTCGTTACCACGAGTTTATTATGTCGTTCAAACGACTAAATATGTCGTTCCCATGAGTTATTTATGTCGTTCCCACGAGAAAAGATCTCTTTCCCACGACTTAAAATATTTTTACCACGAGTTCATTATCTCGTTACCACGATTTAAAATGTCTTTACCACGACATAATTGTGTCGTTCCCACGAGATAAGACTAAATATGTCGTGGGAACAACAAAAATGAAAACATGGACATGTCACATCTATGCCAAAATGGTTATACGAATACAGTAATTGTTACGAACGTTTATCAAATAATGTAAAACCACATTATATGAGGGTGTTTCCAAATCTAAACATAGAATTTTATTTTAAGCATATTTAGGATTTCTCCTTTTTTACATATAAATTTACAAAAGGTATCACTTTAATGCCTGTACTAAGTACCTATTTGCCTATTCTCGTTTTCACGGCAAATCCGACACAAAATTCTGTCCATTTTCTTAATAGTATTGATGTGCTCAGTTGCTTTCGGATCTGCCCTGCCATAGTCTCTTGTTTGCAAGCAAAATCGTGAAGTTTGATAATGCGAATATGAAATTATATTCGCTGTACGGCACACCCTTGTTCAATGAATGGCACATTTGAAGATTGATCGTTGTGACTGTAGAAGTACAAAACGATAATATTTGTACTTGTATATGCCATTTATGTGCCATTTGTTAATTCATTGCATTATGCCTTCGTATACACAACAGGACTGCTTTCAAGCAAGCCAACCATATCTTGCTCTGCGTTTGCATGTTATTGTGTTTTTTTAATGTAGTTTAATAACATTGACAAGGCACCAGTACGATAAGCACATTTTAGCACGAAGACATGCATACGATATCTTTTCGACAGTCGAATACCTGTATTTCCGATAATGTACGAGTGTGGATGAGTCCGTACGACTTGTGAGAACATGAGCACGAGTTTCTGACGACATTTAACGAGAAACCGTCGAGCAGATGTCGAAGGTATCTCCAAAATCGCATCAGACTCGTGTTTTATCATAGAACAATAACGCAAGGTGTCAATGTTGAAAAGAACTCGAACAAATGTCGTCTTGAAACAATTCCGCGACCAACTCGTCCATTTTACTGCGAGTTATAACTCGCCAGAACTCGTACAGAACTCCGAGCTCAAATTCGCCACAGTGTGACAGGGACTTTACGTAGCACAACAGAACGAACAGAACGAGAGTCCTGTCAATTGATAACATTATGCTGCGTTATTTGCCACGATACGTCACGCATCACTCTCGTTATTGTTACGCTTTGCTGCGCTGTAAACTGCGTTCTTAAACGCAACGCTACGCATTGACACGTTGTGGTGCGTTGTCCAATGTAACGGTTGCGTAGTGATAGCGCTGTAAATACATATTACATCTGGGTACAGCTTAGTAAAAATTGAAGAAAACTTGGCAGAACGCGAGCGTCACATACGTATTAAAACGGCGCGTAATAACGTGACACTATGACTGAGCCATTAAGGAAAGATCATAAGAAACTTTACGAACTGGAGGTCTTTCAAATTTGATAGGTTATGCCGTATAAATATAGATTATAAGTGTTGGCATGTAGTGCAATGTTAAAGTTGGAACAGGACAAATATTTTGTATATTAAATATTTCTTTTGTTAGTTGGTGATCTTTGTTTTGTTTGTGTTGTTTCTGGACATATTACTTTGTGAATACTAGCCTCGGGGTAAACCATATGATCGCATGAATTCATTAAAATTTCAATATTTCAATGCAAATGAATACTTGTTAAATAATTGTTAGAAGATTACAGCAATAAAAATGTATAATGTTTGCATTAAAATCATCAGTTGATAGAATTCTTCCTTGTCCAGCTATTGAGGATTTACTGCTTGTCCTCGTATGTTCTCAAAAAGTAAAATTACCCCACTCGTATCACTACATGTTGCTATTAAAACTAACTTAAGTGGAAACAATCATCTTCACATTATACTAACAGTTAAAGTGTCAACTGACTTCAATTATAACGCATTTCTTCCGCCTTAACAATCTATCAAAAGACTGTATTGCTTATGTCGTTTCAAGTACAACAAATACACATGAGGCGTGTCGTGGACAAGTCAGGCTTAATGTAGTCCGCAAAGGCTAATCCGGAACGACGCTTTCCGAATACAGTTGATTTATTTTTAGAAGAGACTTCCTTGAAACAAAAAATACCAGAAAAGCAGAAAGTGTCGTCCTGGAGTAGCCTGTGCGAACTGCATATACTGATCCGCGACGACACTTTACGCGAAAGCATCAAGCCCGATTTTCCCACGACAAGCCTCATATTTAATTTTATAAAACAAGTACTAGTCATCTGAAGGACATATATTTTTTATTGTTCATTTAAAAGAACGGCTATGTTAATGAACAATCAATGTGAGGCTTTCAGATATACTGCTTAAGCGCAGCATTGTGTTCAATTTTTATGTGTACCTTATGATATTCAATATGCGTATTATTTGTAAATAATTATCTTACGCACCAGCAGCGCATAGCTTGCACCTGCTATGTGTTTTATGGACACTTCACATCATCCTACTCATGCTGACATGCAAAACAAGTCTGATCGTGATTTGATATGTGTTACAGGCGTCTGAATATTGTCTCATTACGATCCACGTTTACAACGGGGAAAGACAAAATCATAATTTACGATGGGAAAGAAAACCACCGTGTACACATGAATCGTATGTGTATAATAGCTCAAGGTATTTTGGAAAGTCAAACTGCTTTCATAATGGCTCCCTGCCAACGTACATCGGTGCAATTACGACATAAGTGATAACGCTAATACAATGAAAGCGAATACCTAATATATGTAGTCTTAGTAGTCCAGGTTAAGTACACTTGATGAAAAACATATGGTTTTAAAAGTCAGTTTGTTAACTATTTAGGATTTATAGTTCGCCTCAATACCGCCGCGTATGTTGAACACCGACTAAACATTTCAAATTATCCGTCTTCAAATAGAGGTATGTGGCGCGATCGGGATCCTTAATCACCAACCCATTCTTAGACGAAAGAATAAAGAACACAATTAGAGTATAGAAAAATACGTCTGAGTTTGCAAATGTGCTGGGTACCAAGGCCGCTTATGTCAGTAACAAATCATTTTAGAGTTGGTGGTGAATACCAAACAAGATTCAAATTAACAATGTTCCTAGAACAGAGCAGTTTAAAACTATTGAGGCATGTCGTGTTAAAACCGGGCTTAATGCATTTGCGTCAAGTGTCGTCCCGGATTACCCTGTGCAGTCCATACTGGCTAATCCAGGGCGGCACTTTCCGCCTACAGTGGATTTATGTTTAGAAGAGACTACCTTGAAACAGAAAATACGATAAAAGCGGAAAGTGTCGTCCCGGATTAGCCTGTGCCGATCCTGGACGACACTTTACGCACATGCATTAAGCCCGGTTTCCCCAAGACATGCCTCTTAAATTCTTTATTGTTACGTCTTAAAAGGACAGTTTCGCAGTTGGTAATTGAAAAAACATTTCTTTAAAAATTGAATTTTCAAACAAGAATTAGAAGACTCTATTGAAATATTGTGTCTGTTTAGTTGTTTAGGTTGCAACACATAATAATTTTTGTCATGCCTTTTTATGTAAACAATTACTAGGATATGTCTACCAGATAGCAAATGTTTCTCGAAAAATAATTATTTCTCATAGCCTAAAGCTGTGAAACTATCACTTTAAGTCTAAAAATAGGTTGTTAAATACGGCCCCGGACGGTATGTATAGAATGGGTGGAATGACCATGTAGGCATATGCAATAGGCACATACTCATGCCTTTTAATTGCCTGGTTAACGCTTTTACTTCCTTATCAATACAGTCTGATAAGGTGCGGTATGTAGCAGGCTTAAGTCATATAATAAATGTTACTTTAGTTCATTTATTCTCACAGTTAGAACGTTGTGCAATTGAGGAAGTTATTCCTTAGATACAAAGCAGTGTAATGATGATGGCATATTCGTTGCTTCATATTCTCGTGGCAATAATTAGCTTTTCATATGGATACGAATGTTTTCATACAACAAGTTCGTGTGGTCCTGACAATAAATGTGAGTGTGTTTTGGAGAAATCGCAAGTTTGTACAATGTTTTGTGAGGCACACGGTATAGATAACCTGGAAGAAATGTGTTTTTCAATCGAAAGTTTTCCAAATATAACGACATTGAAAGCTGGTCGAAATAACATTGGGAACATCAAATCAGAGGCACTGCTCGGCTGTAAAAATCAATCTGCCCTTGATTTACATTACAATCAAATTAGAGAAATAGACAATAATGCATTTAAAGGCATGATTTATCTAAGAATGCTCGACTTATCACGAAACAGTTTGCCTGTTTATGACCCAGCATGGAAAACTTTCGCACTGCCAAACTCTCTGACGCGGCTTTTTCTTAACGGAAACTACAATGAATCGGTTGCCAATAACAATTATCCAATTCTTTCTTATATGAAAAGTTAAACATTTCTCTCCTTTGACGGATTAGATGTTGGCTTTAGAATAAATTACACAATAATGGACATTGACCACTTGTCATTGTCCGGATTGCCCTTGGGAGCTTACTGTAACATTACTTACGTTTCCAACGAAACCTTCGTCTACATGCCGTCGCTTCGGTCGCTAAATTTGTCTCACTGTGGGATTCGTCGCGTTTCTGCAGGTGCATTTATGAGTCTTCGAAAACTGGAAGTGCTGGATCTGCAATTAACAGGAAATTAGGTTTTGCATCCTTTGAAAACCTAAGCTACAGTTTGCAGTACACAAATATCAAGAAGCTGAATGTGTCATATCTGCATCCTACATTTGGAATGGGCAGCAAATTGAACAGACAAGATCTCTGCTACTTCTGGAATACCACAGTCGACGAGAAGTGCATTTAGATGGAAATAAACTTGAAATGGTCGAAACCAATGCCTTGATTCTATTCCCATCCTCTTTTAAGACAATGCACGTGGAATACAACCGATTCACATTTGGACCCTACCTGTTGTAGTTGGCGTGTATTGATAATATGGAGGCTTGTTTCAGCAGTTTTCTGAACCATGCGTTCTGGCCATCTAGATACATAGCAGAGCAGACAGAAGATGATGGGGGAGATCCATTGTGGAGGGAAAAGTCGACATGTCTTTATATACGTGAAGACTTTTTACAATAGTTATCTAAATACCGACCGGGATGTTTGTATTTGAACAGTACACTTAACCATCTAGAACTACCATTCGACTTTCCCTCTACGTTAGAAACTGTAATATTGCACAATTGTCATTACATATACAACTTTGATATTAATGGTGTCATTAACCCCGGTAACAATTCCATTCGTTATATTGATATCTCTCGCAACATTTTCCAAACATTTCTAGGGAAAATTAGTCCGTTACCAAAACTTGAGGTGCTTAATATTTCAGAATGTTCAATAACAGCAATATCACCGGATACACTGCCTTGCGAAAGCCTTTTAATTCTGCGCCTAGACAAGAATAACATCGGCGCGCAATTTGCAAATAAAAATTCGTGTAATATTTTTAACCATCTGAAATCTTTAGTGGAATTAAACATGTCTTCAAACTGCATAACTGTTTTATTTTCCTCTACATTGGAGCCGCTAGTCAGCTTAGAAATGCTGGACCTCGGAAACAACCAGATTGTTATGTTTGACATTGAGATGCCCACTTTACAACGCTTGGTTACTATTGATTTATCAAGGAATGAAATACAATACATACATGAATTAACACGTGATCAATTGAAGAGAAATGCCGAAAACACTGCGTCTGAATTCTCGTTAGACGTGAGTTGCAATCAATTAGCTTACAGTTGCAGTAAAAAGGACTTCATTCAGTGGTTGTTGGAATATCAAAATAATATGCGTCATTTTGAAAAATATACATTTATTACTCCACACGGAAATATAATAGCTGCTAAAAAGGTACGGGCGGATTTTGTGCACCTAGAATCCCGTTGTCGATCATATACACCTTATGTTGTCGTTAGCTCTATTCTAATTGCTGTTTTCCTAGCCGTTCTTACCAGTGGAATGGCGTACAGATATCGCTGGAAGGTGCGATATTTTCTTCACATGGTGAAACGTCGGCATTTTGGACAACAATGCAAAGTTCAGCTACAGTGCTTTTATTTCGTACGCAGAAGAAAATCGAAGATTTGTACGTAATGAAATAATACCTAACATAGAGAAAGACGGTATTTCTCTCTGCCTGCATGACAGGGATTTTTTGCCCGGAAGTCCGATTGCTGATAACATAATTCATGCTATAGCAAGGCGTCGGAAAACTATCGTGATCCTATCGAAAGCTTTCTTGAACACCAAGTGGTGCATGTATGAATTCAACATGGCTCGATTGGATAACATCCTTTCCAGGGATGGTCAGATTTCATTAATTGTTGTCCTGTTTGAACATGTCCCCAACACGTTTATGCCCCAGGAATTAATTGATAGGATTCGACTAAACAATTACATCGAGTTTACTGCAGATCCAGAAGGAAACGGGCTTTTCACGGATCGGCTTGAGTCGGCCATTACTCACGATGTGTTTGGTGTTGGAGAATAATTATGTTTGTTTATGTCGGCATATGTGTGTAGTAGGTTCAGATATATTCAAATGTACCAAACGCGGTGTTTTCGATTGCTATATCCCTAGTAATTATGTGCGCTTTATTGTGGACCATAGCGTGCAATTACTTAGCAGGATTATAGTAATAACCCTGGGTTACTTGCCAGAATAGTACTCACTGGAACCGCAAATTTAAAAGCGTTTCGTGACATTTCAAAAAAGAAGAGTCAATCGATTATATTACTAGTAATAAACCAGATTATTAGGTATTTAAATAGTTGTTTAATGAACAAATGTCAACTATGTTGTTGTGTGAAAATGATATTTTCTGTTTTATCCCATCATCAAGCCTGCATTGACGAAATAACACCCCATGAAATAAACTTTGCTTTATTTAAACACTGTGGTGATAAAGCTGTCACGCGCAGAATAATGATGTCATCTTGTTCATTTTGTGACGTCATTTTTTGTGCGTTTTTTTTTCGTTTATTTTCAAAATAATGACGGACCATGACGTGATAAATAAAATACTAGGTAAGTGTTGAATAAAGATACGTTTATTTGCTCGGCACGAAAACGTGAACCACTCGGCAAGGCTCGTGGTTCAGGTTTTCTACGCCTCGCTAAATACAATCTTTATTCAACACTAACCTAGTATTATCTACGTATACACACACTGTTAACATGTTTTTATGACTGATTTTCTGCAAATAAATATCTTTCAGCCATAGGCTTATGCCAATTGATCATTTGTTGTTCAATTCAGTTTTATTATATCAGTTGTTGCGTCAATATGATGTGTTGATAGGTCCGGTTAGTGTGTTATAATGTGCAGCCACAATCCTATTGTGGCAATAATCTATGTTGTATTTATGGGTATGTTTATGTGTCTATGTAAGTAGTGTATGTATATATTATTCATTATTGTGTCTTGTGAACGAATGGTTTTGCTGTGGTGTTTTTTTATTAATCCAGAATTTCTGCTAAGAATGCATTACTCCCGTATCCCTGTTTCATCTGGAAATATGGCTAATATGTATTATCATGAATTATGTACGAGACGCATTGTCAATATGAGGATTTATTGCGATCTTATTACTTGTGCAGGAGACGCATTGTCAATATGAGGATTTATTGCGATCTTATTACTTGTGCAGGAGACACATTGTCAATATGCGGAGTTATTGCGATATCATGACTTGTACACGAGACTCACAATGCGGAGTAATTGCGATATCATTACTTGTACACGAGACTCATTGTCAATATGAGGAGTTATTGCGATATCATGACTTGTACACGAGACTCATTGTCAATATGCGGAGTTATTGCGATATCATGACTTGTGCATGAGACGCATTGTCAATATGAGGATTTATTGCGATCTTATTACTTGTGCAGGAGACACATTGTCAATATGCGGAGTTATTGCGATATCATGACTTGTACACGAGACACACAATGCGGAGTAATTGCGATATCATTACTTGAACACGAGACTTATTGCCAATATGAGGAGTTATTGCGATATCATGACTTGTACACGAGACTCATTGTCAATATGCGGAGTTATTGCGATATCATGACGTGTGCATGAGACTCATTGTCAATATGAGGATTTATTGCGTTTTCATTACTTGTGCACTAGACGCATTGTCAATATGAGGAGTTATTGCGATAGCATGACTTGTGCACGAGACTCATTGTGTATGTGATGACTTATTGCGTTATCATGACTTGTGCACGAGACGCATGTCAAGGTAAGGAGTTATTGCTTGATCATGACTTGTGCACGAGCCTCTACTCAATATGAGGAGTTATTGCGTTAAAATGACTTG
Source organism: Congeria kusceri (assembly GCA_027627225.1). Taxonomy (NCBI): domain Eukaryota; kingdom Metazoa; phylum Mollusca; class Bivalvia; order Myida; family Dreissenidae; genus Congeria; species Congeria kusceri. Next base: position 73,921,944 of record CM051030.1, read on the forward strand.
TGTACGAGACGCATGTCAATATGAGGAGTTATTGCGTTATCATGAATTGTGTACTAGACGAATTCTCAATATGAGGAGTTATTGCGATATCATGACTTGTACACGAGACTCATTGTCAATATGAGGAGTTATTGCGATATCATGACGTGTGCACGAGACTCATTGTCAATATGAGGATTTATTGCGTTATCATTACTTGTGGACTAGACGCAATGTCAATATGAGGAGTTATTGCGATATCATGACTTGCGCACGAGTCGCATTGTCAATATGATGACTTATTGCATTATCATGACTTGTGCACGAGACGCATGTCAATATGAGGAGTTATTGCGTTATCGTGACTTTTACACGAGACTCATTGTCAACATGAAAAATTATTGCGATATCATCACTTCTGCACTAGACGCATTGTCAATATGCGGAGTTATTGCGATATCATTACTTGAGCACAAGACTCATTGTCAATATGAGGACTTATTGCGTTTTCATGACTTGTGCACGAGACGCATGTCAATATGAGGAGTTATTGAGTTATCATGACTTGTGCACTAGACGCATAGTCAATATGCAGAGCTATTGCGAAATCATGACTTGTGCACTAGACGCATTGTCAATATGCGCAGTTGTTGCGAAATCATGACTTGTGCACGAGACTCATTGTCAATATGTGGACTTATTGCGTTATCATGAATTGTGCACGAGACGCATATCAATATGAGGAGTTATTGCGATATCATGACTTGTGCATTAGAAACATTGTCAACATGCGGATTGATTGCGATATCATGACTTGTGCACGAGACTCACTGTCAATAGGAGGAATTATTACGATGTCATGACTTGTGCACGAGACGCATGTCAATGTAAGGAGTTATTGGGTTATTATGACTTGTGCACGAGGCGCATTGTCAATATGAGGAGTTTATTGATATCATCACTTGTGCATTAGACGCATTGTCAATGCGCGGAGTTATTGCGATATAATTACTTGTGCACTGGACGCATTGTCAATATGATGAGTCATGCGATATCATTACTTGTGCACTAGACGCATTGTCAATATGCAGAGTTATTGCGATATCACGCATTGTGCACGAAACGCATGTCAATATGAGGAGTTATTGCGATATCCCGATTTGTGCACGAGACTCATTGTCAATATGGGGACTTATTGGGATGTCATAACTCGTGCACGACACGCATTGTCAATATGAGGAATTATTACGTTATCATGACTTGTGCACGAGACTCATTGCCAATATGAGGAGTTATTGCGTTATCATGACTTGTGCACGAGACTCATTGTCAATATGAGGAGTTATTACGTTATCATGACTTGTGCACGATACGCATTGTCAACATGAGGATTTATTGCGTTATCATGACTTGTGCACGAGACTCATTGTCAATATGAGGACTAATTGCGTTACCATGACTTGTGCACGAGACTCATTGTCAATATGAGGAATTATTGCGTTATCATGACTTGTGCACAAGACTCTCAGGACTTATTGCGTTATCATGACTTGTGCACTTGACTCATTGTCAATATGAGGAGTTATTGCGTTATCATGACATGTGTATTAGACGCATTGTCAATATGATGAGTCATGCGATATCATTACTTGTGCACTAGACTCATTGTCAATATGCGGAGATATTGCGTTATCTTGACTTGTGCACGAGACGCATGTTAATATGAGATGTTATTGCGTAATCATTGCTTGTGCACGAAACACATTGTCAATATGAGTAGTTATTGCGATATCATGACTTGTGCACGAGACTCATTGTCAATATGCGTAGTTATTGCGATATCATTACTGGTACACGATACGCATGTCAATATGAGTAGTTATTGCGATATCATGACTTGTACACGAGACGCATTGTCAATATGAGTTGTTATTGCGATATTATGACTTGTGCACGAGACGCATTGTCAATATGAGAAGTTATTGCGATATCATGACTTGTGCATGAAACGCATTGTCAATATGAGGTGTTATTGCGATATCATGACTTGTGCACTAAACGCATTGTCAATATGAGGAAGTATTGCGATGTCATGACTTGTGCACGAGACTCATTGTCAATATGAGGAGTTATTGCGCTATCATGACTTGTGCACTAAACGCATTGTCAATATGAGAAAGTATTGCGATGTTATGACTTGTGCACGAGACTCATTGTCAATATGAGGAATTATTGCGTAATTATGACCTGTGCACGAGACGCATTGTCAATATGAGGAGTTATTGCGATGTCATGTCTTGTGCACGAGACTCATTGTCAATATGAGGAGTTATTGCGTAATAATGACTTGTGCACGAGACGCATTGTCAATATGAGGAGTTATTGCGATGTCATGTCTTGTGCACGAGACTCATTGTCAATATGAGGAGTTATTGCGTAATTATGACTTGTGCACGAGACGCATTGTCAATATGAGTAGTTAATGTATATAAATACAATGTGCGACATTGTATAGGTGGTTTCTTAATTTCTAAATAACGCTTCGTCTGTATTAGTATTATGAATGTCTCTAGAATTCATGATTGTATGTGATGGACACACCATTTTTTTAATAAGATTCGTGACATGCCATCGTGATATGGTAATGTAGCTCTTGGAGACACAAAACTGACTTCTACACCAATTTGTGGCACATACAGCATAGGCATATCGTTAAGTACCATATGCTGGTATAAAAGCCAAGTTTTATAATATATATATATATATATATATCTATATATATATATATATATGAGGCGCGTCGTGAAACCCGAGTTTAATACATCTGCGTACGTGTCGTCTTAGATCAGCCAGTGCAACATTCAAATACGGGGAGGCGGATCGCAAAATCCATATTCGCTATTAGCGTTTTCTTTTTAGGTATAAGACTGGTAGCCGTATTCACACAAACACAATACTGATGTGACCTAAATATGTCATAATTACACAATTTATTTCGAAATGCGCCTCAAATTGTTGCAAGGACTAGACTTGCCCTCAAGCAACGACAGCACGCGTGTAATCAAATACAAAAGTACATATTTAAAAGAACCATGTTTTAAATGCATTTATTTCCTAACTGTCGATGCAGGTACTTTCACTTTTCAACGTCGCGTAAAACTATCTATTTAATTATATTCTATGCACTGCGGCTTTGAGCTCAATTTTAACAACTATAATAGTAGAAGGTATGTATTTTCCTTTTTGTTATGCATCGCCAAGTGAATCACAAATACATAAGGTATGAAAACTCCAACTGCATGTGCAGGAAAGAAGTCTGACAAACAACTGAAGGTCTTTAATTTAAAACAAGTTACACGTTGCCTTAACAGTAACATGACGCACAAGAAACAGACACAGAATCATTTATTAAAACTGCGATCAGCATTGAGGTGGCTTATGAAAGATGTGCCGAATTTCTGGTTTGGTCAAGAAGTAATCCAACTTCAGTCAAAGGGTGACTGTAAATGTACCACAGACCGCTGTGTAATGTAATTTTGTAAATGTCCTTAATATCATACATATCGTTTCTGACTGAATTTGCATGACGAAGAAATTTGAACTATATGATGCTATGTCTTTAAAGCTTTTTATAAAAAGTCGACATGTAGTTGATACTTGTTTTTTTGTTTCATTTCATCGTGCCTCAGAAAGTTGCATTCCGCTGCTCTGGTTTGCATCTAGCCACTGAATAATTAATGCGTAATTAAAATGGGTAATATTCTCTTTTATTGCTGTTTTATTTGAATTGCGATGCTATGAGGTTAATGTTTGTTTACCCTTACATGTTTTGTGAATAATTCTGGGCCGAGTGTGAGGTTCGTGCGCTCATAAACCGGTTATACCCCTAATGCTTTGCATTGACCGTTCCAAGGCGGTGACTCCAGTTTTATTCATATGTGTTTTGTGTTTGTTATGTGTTTTTGTGATGTCCTGTGTATTGTTTGTGGCAATTGGTCACTTGCCATAAATAAAAGACCTCGGGCTGCTAATAAGAGTTCTCTCCTGCTGTCGCAACTGGAGTTTCGCTTTGTTTATATTTACATATCCAACACATCGCTGTGCAGTGTCATTTTGTATATGCCTCATAGAACGATAGACCGCTGCGTACAGGACTTGTGTAAATTTTCTTCAGGTCACTGCTTAGATTTGATCTCAAAATGCCGTATATTCACAGAACGTTGCGTAATGGAATCATGAAAAAAATATATAACAGATCTAATTAATTCTGTACATGTCCATCAGAACACTAAACATAATGACAGTCTGTAAATGGGCTACAGACCAATGAGTAATCAAGAATCACTGGTTGTTTCGTGTTTTCCAGAATAGTTTTTGCATTCTACTTCCTCTGTGCTCTCAGTATAATTGTTTTGTTTTATCCAATTGATTATTTCCAATGGTATCTTATTATGTGGCATCTTTTCATACATGACAATCTATAGGTCAAATGGTCGCCCCTAGATATATGATCTCTATATCCATTATTTCAATGTGTTTCATGAATGATTGTTACTGAAATCAACAGTATGCAGTTAGATAAGTGGTACAACCCTGGAAGAATGCAAAACTGCTATTCCACTTTGTGGTAGCTCCTGGACTGTGCTAAATGTTAATGCACTTTCCTCCTCTGCCATCTAAGTGTGCATTTAGTTCATTTAATAGATTTGCAAAATAATCAAAGATAGATATTTCAGTGTCATACTTCCAATGTAATTAATTTTGCAATTTATTATGCAAGTGGATAAAATAAGTGTTTTAGTTGTGTAAATAGAGCCAGTTTAATTCGGCAAATTAATTCCAGAATGTGCAGAATTACATTCCGTTGTGTCTGCAAATTTAAATTAAATAAAACTGAAATTACCATAACGTACTGAAATCGGCTGCAACGCTCGACCCTACATGATTGAAATCAGCTGCAACGGGCGACCAAATCGACAGTATCGCTTGAACTACCGCCATCTATCGCCTAACCTATCTAGTCTTTTGCTCGACCAGCACTCCCAACATTGGTCACCGCCTAAGAGCTACCATAGCTCTCTTAAGCCTCGGTCACAACCCACTGCGGTGGCCGCAGACCGCAGACCAAACGCACGATTTTGAGGTCGTAAGACAAACGCGTGCGTTTCGTACGAACTTGTGGAATACGCACTTACGGGTGACGTGCGTTCGCCGCACGTCTGTAGCGCGTTTTCAGTTTAAGCAGACCGCAGCTGTGTCTGCGAATTGTGCGACTGACGTGCGTCTGTCCTACAGCGACCTAAAGGTCACCGTGTCACTGTGAATTACTGTTTATGTCGACGCACGACCAACGCATAGTAATCGCACGATCACTACAAGTTTAACTCACGGTCGCCGCGAGACATCAATGGTATTTTGGCAAAACACGAATGTCAATATATGTTTAATATCCTGCATGAATTGGTGCCATTTACGACCTTTAATTTGACATGTATATCAGAAGATGCTATAGTTAAATTTTCAAATTTGTAAAAAAAAAGATATCAAGTAGCAGTATAATTGTAGCACACATGAAAACAAGAGATAATATGGAAAATGTGTTAAAAGCATGCAAATAATCGCGGATATTAATAAGAAGCACATAGCGCCGTGCGGTCACCGTGCATTAAACTCATGTGTCTTGCGGAGGGCGTGAGGTGTCAGTTGCTTTCTTGCGTGTCCGGTGCCTATATTGCAAGTTAGCCGTAAGTACTACGCAAGGAAATCGTGCGACGTCCGCAAGTGCACCTTGCGTGCTTTCGACACGCAATTTCGAAGCAAACAACGTAAAGTACCCGTAAGTTGATCGCATAATGTTCGCACGGTGCCCTTACGGTGCCCGCACGACAGTTGATTGACGCAAGGCCGACGCATCAACTTATGCGTTTACGCTAATGTCTGTTGCGGTTGTTCGGCGGCCTTGCGATCGAGGAAAACATGCACGGGCGCCGTAGTTTCGTCGCACGTTTTTGACAAAAATCTCGACGCAAGCACGACGTAAGGTCTACGCAACCCGGTTGTGACCGAGGCTTTATTCATTTTTTATTACTAGCAACCCATATTTGATTAAAAATGAACAGCATCGAAATCGCTTAATAGTATACTGGATCCGTCATGATTCGTGGGCGATTTAGCGGAAAGGAAAAGTTGACGCCGCCACTATAATTATGCAGTAATGAAGCAATGCATTATCTTAATTTTGGGATTCGTACTTTTACATAACTGGACCTATCAAAATATTTATCCTACTAAAATTGCAATTACTTACAATTCAGATTCGTTTCTAATCCTAGCTTTTTCAACCATGCAATTAAACTGCCTTTCCATATAATTACTACAATATACATGAGTCCTGGATATTGTAGTACCCATATGGAAAGGCGGTTTCATAATGACCCGTCGAATATAAACAAAACCTTGGATTATTTGGTCAACAAGAAAAGTATCTCTTAGCACAATTATGATTCCATAGTATCAACATTATTAGAACTATTTGCAAGTATGTTGTGCATTTACGACAAAATTTCATCGTTGAGAGTTCACAATTCTAACATGATAACTCGGCAATTTTTATATAGACAAATAGAACAAATATCGTTGTTAACTACCCATAAAAATGCAAAAAGAGAAGCTCTGATTCCGAGCGGAGCATAGTAAAAATTAGTTACACTTACAATTTCAAAAATAAATGTCAGATCATGTTAGAATCGAAATAATTTTCGCATTATCGTTGTTTTTCGGCCAATAAGCAACTCTTTGTCGTTCTGATGCGTGCTATTTAACAACTCGAGCGAACGTCCTTATGGTTTAATTCATACGCATCAGAACTCCAAATAGTTGTTTATTGGCCGATAAACAACGACAAATCTAAAATCATTTCTTAAATAGAATTCTACACGGAGAAGACATTGTAAAGCGGTCACAATTCATGCAAATGAACATAACAATGGTTCTCTGATAGCAAGAGAATCTCCTTTACTTATCTTAATTTGAACTGGTGAACTGCAAAGCTGGTATGGAGAACATTGTTATTTTGCCTCAGAAAGTCGACATTCTGCTATTCTGGGGTATATCCAACCATTAAGCAATTAAAGGTAATTAAACTCTATGTTTAAGTATTCTCTTTTATGGCTTTTTTAACTGGATTGAGATGCTATGAAGTTAATATTTATTTACATTTATATGTATTAGGAATAAATCTAGACTAAGCGTGAGGCTCGGGCGCCCGTAAACAGGTTTAACCCCTGCCCTCAATGCTTTGCATTTCCGATCTAAGGCGATGACCACAGTCTTATTTATATTTGTGTTTGTTACGTGTGTTGTATTGTGCTGTGTTGTTTTTGGCGATCGGTCACTTGCCGCAAATACAAGACCTTGTGCTGCTAATAAGAGATCTCTCCTGCTGCTGCAGCTGATGTTTCACTTGTTTATATTGAAAGGGGGCATTTCTTACGTCATGATCAAACAATAACTACATGATATAGAAACATAGGAATAGAATATGTATCATCGTAAGAAGTAAACATACCGATGTAAATTTCTCTTTTAAAAATAATTAATAAATGGATCGTTTTAAAATTGAGCATAATTTTGTCGTTCATGACCTCGTGTATTTCATTTCACACTGAGATATTGGTTGAGGGGATTATGCTCCAGTTTGCAGATTATGCACAAGCTTACAATGTCAGATATAACATTATATAATATATACCTCCATATCTCAATTTGAAACAATTATGATCAAATATAAGTGATTTCAGTTGGGATATATAATAGTCCCAAAAGGTCTTCACTACAGTAATACTTATATGTATTCACTGTAATTGTCCTTCTATGGCAAACGTGATGCAGAAATACGTACAGCGACTTTATACAGTAGGATTTATACATGTTTTGTTACAAGTAACATAATCGAGGCGTGTCGTGATATACCGGGCTTAATGCATGTACGTAAAGTCTCGTCCCGTATTAGCCTGTGCAGTTCGCACAGGCTAATTCGGGACGACACTTTCCGCTTTTATGGTGTATTCTGTATCAAGAAAGTCTCTTCTTAACATAAATTCACTGTAGGCGGAAAGTGTCGTCGCAGATAAGCCTGTGCTTACGGGCATGCAGTAAGCTGGGTTTCCCACGACCTGCCTCAATCCACTCCTATTACAAAATGCGAACACGAGACATCAATCGTTTGCGGTAATTTATTCTGTACAAAACAATTACTGTAATATAATGCAATCATATAGGGTTCAAATAAATACAGCTACCATATATGTACGGAACTTTAAAACTAAACCTCGATTTGTTACACAATTCGTTAAAATGACAACCTACCTATGCTAACAATTATTAAATTCAAGTTAGAAACATTCACTGAACCGGCTTTCAGTCTGATTACAATAACTATAAATTTACATTACACTTTTTAAAGGAGTATGTCCTTGATCTTGTGATCGCAATGTAATGGTATTTTGTGAATGTCGTTCAGTCCACTGTGCAGTGACATTTTGTCATTATCCTATATACCGTTGTTGAATCGAATGGTGTAAATCTCCAACAGACTGTTGTGCTATGGAATACGGTATCTATCTTGTGTAATGACGTTCTGTAAATCTCCTACAGACTGTTGTGCTATGGAATACTGTATCTATCTTGTGTAATGACATTCTGTAAATCTCCTGCAGACTGTTGTGCTATGGAATACGGTATCTATCTTGTGTAATGACATTTTGTAAATGTCATACAGACCGCAGTGTAATGGAACTCTGAAAATGGTACACAGACAGCAAGAGCGTCTGTAGACCTATCACAATTCGAGATGATGACCTGCAGAGCCATGATATGCGGACTATTGATATTTTAAGGTTGCACGATCAGAACTGGCTTATCTATGAATAATGCATATGGATGTCTATCATCCTTATTTAAACATCCCGAATTCCTTAGAGTTGTTGTAAGGCGACTTCGAAGTTTTTTTCTGTGCATACCTTCGCGCATCAATGGAGTTGATTGAACTCTTAAAAAAAGAGGTTTCCTGACATATAATATACAATACATATTCTGTATACTGTTATTATCAGCTAGTGTTACTTAAAGAATCAAACATTTTAATAATAATAATAATAATAGTATTATTATTATTATTAGTTGTAGTAGTAGTAGTAGTACTAGATGCAGTAGTATAAGTAGTAGTAGTTGTAGTAGTAGTAGTTGTAGTAGTAGTATTAGTAGCAGTAGTAGTAGCAGCAGCAGCAGCAGCAGTAGTAGTAGTAGTAGATGCAGTAGTATAAGTAGTAGCAATTGTAGTAGTAGTAGTAGTAGTAGTAGTAGTAGTAGTAGTAGCAGTAGTAGTAGCAGCAGCAGCATCAGCATCATTAGTAGTAGTAGTAGTACTAGTAGTAGAAGAAGTATTAGTAGTAGTAGTAGTAGTAGCAGCAGCAGCAGTAGTAGTAGTAGTTGTAGTAGTAGAAGCAGGAGGAGGAGGAGGAGGAGGAGTAGGAGTAGTAGTATGTCTTCTGGCTCGATGTTTTGTGAAGTTTATTTATACACTGAAGACGAAAGTAGACAAATGGATACTGAACTCGCATATCTATGCACTTGCTAGCTATGAATGTTGAACTGATTTGGGTATAATAACTATTATGTTCGCAGTAATTACCGACTGCTGTTATTAATAGAATTAAGAATATATATGATATGTTCATTAACGTTTTATTATTTTATTGTTTTAAATAATGGTTGTCATTCCACCCTAGTTATACAGAAAAATATCCAATACGCACACGTCTTATATTTGTCGAAAACAAGAACGGTGACCCACTGTTTTCTTTCTTCTAGTGTACCAAGGATATGAGTATGCATAAAGGTCATTTATATCAATTTTCACCGAATCTACTTCGGTGGCCCCCATTTTATTGTTTCATTGTTTAGGTATTGTAATATCTAGAAATTAAGTTTAATTGAAACTTGTTTATGAAAGGAAACAAATAAAGAAATCGTGTTTAACATAAAGCATACTTCTGTAGTTCATGCCACGGTGTATTCAAGGCCACGCAGGATATATTTGGAAGAACCGACAATGTTCAAACACTCAGACTTATGCGTCACCTTCGAAAGTGTTGTCGGAAACAGTGTTGCATTGTTTTAAACATACTCAAAATTTGAAAAGGACAGGTTCCAATATAACGGAATATGTTATTTCAGTTAAGATATGGATATGCACGTCAATAATACAATACAATACAATACAATATTTACTCGGCAATTTAAGGCCACCGGCCCACAATACAGCAGTGTAATTGTAACAGTATACAAGTTTAAGTGGTAAAAGAACATTATTAAATGAACATTACAAAACTGGTACATTATAAATATAGATTGTAGATGAACACAAACAGTTTATACTGTTATAATAATATAATATTTTATGGATATAATAAAGATATATATGGCAATAACTATGACAAATGTATATTTACAAAAGATTCATGCTAACAAAATAAGTATTTACAAAAGCAGTGTTGTGAGTTTTCATGAACTCCTCTCTTAACTTGTCACATTGAAATACATATTTTGCAACCAATAACATATGTTTGTCGTTACTGTCTGATAAGATCGTGGTAAACAGATGTATAATTTTTGGTTGAAAAGTCACTGAGAAATAAAAATCGTCCGTTTTAACCCATTATACAATGGACACAACATAAGCATGTGATATTCGTCTTCTACTGTATAAACTTGTTGCGAGAGTACACAATACATACAGTATCTAAATTCACGGCTTATATCCAAGTGTCGTCCTTTTTCTACCATTAGCTGATGCCCGGAACAGCGAAAATATGCAAGGCACTTTTTAAGAACAAACGGTAATTCAATTGATAAATATCGTTCTACATTTAATACAGTTTTGAAGTCTCTGTAGTACATTGCCTTTGGGGATGTGTTTATATAAGCTTGGAGTTTTTTCAAAGCACAGTCTTCAAGTCTTGATTTAAATGATTTCAAGAACAATTTTTGTCTCCGACGTCACTTGAAATCCACGCGTAGCCAAACCCGTTTTCAAATAATAGACGTTTAACCTTCGTTGCCCAGTTGGTTCTACCCGATGTGTCATGATTCCGTAGTACTACATAGAGTTGTCTTGGGTATCTGTTTGGTGGCATTTGCAAAATTTTAACTCAGTAAAAAATACAATTGAACATGTAGGTCACAGATATGATTAATCGGCCACATTCACTGAGCGCAAAGAAGTCTGCCACTGATCTGTTCAGGCCACAGAGACGTTTACAATAGTTCTCATGTACTCGTTCAATGCACTCGGCGTACTGGAAACCCCAAATGTCCGCCGAATAGCATAAAATGGGCAAGATCATAGCATAAACAAGTTTAAAAGCTTCTCTTGGGTTAAAATATCCATAATATTTCTGACATTTGTATACACTTGCTAAAGCCTTATTAGCTTGCTTCGCCAATGTTTCCTTTGTCATTGTCCATGATAATTTTGGCGTGAAATATGCACCGAGATATTTATAAAAAGACACAACATTCACATGTTTGTATGACCAGTGTTCATATTGGCGTAAAGGGCCACCGCTTCTAAACACCATTATCTTTGACTTGTCTATATTATTTTTAATTGTGCGTCCTCACAGAATTTATCGATGTTGTTTATTAACCGTTGTAGACGTATAGCCGTGTCAGTTAGCCCGGAGACATCGTCTGCGTACATTAACACAAATAATATGTCTGTTTCTTGCGATTTAAAAATGCCATCATCCGACTGTAATTCAAGAAAATTCACCAGGTCATCCAAGAAGATTGAAAATATTATCGGCGACGACAAACAGCCCTGTTTTGTACCGAATTTGAAATCAAAGAAGTCCGTCAGGCCGCTTTTAACTTTCACACACGCCTTCATTTGGCTGTACATAGATTTAAAGATATTCAGAAACAATCCCTCGATACTATTTCTCGACAAGCATTGCCAAATCTTTGCATGGTAACAACTGTCAAATGCCTTTAAGTTGTCCACGTAAAAAACATAAAAACGACCTCCTTTCATTGATGTATAATGCAGCAATCTATTCACTGTTCTTATAAAAATGAACACACAATGCGATGAGTCTTTTTTAAGCATTGCAAGTTTTTTGTCAAAGCGTGTCTTACTGAAGGACATTTTGCGTTGTCCTGGTAAGTCGGTATTGATCCCGTCTAACTCTTAACATTTTATCTTTACGACCTGCCATTGAAATGCAGACAAGTCCGGGGAATTATTAAATGGTCAGAAAAAAAACCGATATCTTGGTTTGGTAGAAAAATTGTTTATTCGTGAGAATAAAACAGGCTGTTTAGCTATGGTGTTCGGTAAATGCCCTTTAGTCTCCTGTGAAATGATATTTTGTAGGTGTCATTCAGTCCGCTGTGTAATGATATTTTGTAGATGTCATTCAGTCCGCTGTGTAATGATATTCTATAGATGTCATTCAGTCCGCTGTGTAATGATATTCTGTAGATGTCCTTCAGTCCGCTGTGTAATGATATTCTGCAGATGTCCTTCAATCCGCTGTGTATTGATATTCTGTCGATGTCCTTCAGTCCGCTGTGTAATGATATTCTGTTAATGTCCTTCAGTCCGCTGTGAATTGATATTCTGTAGATGTCATTCAGTCCGCTGTGTAATGGTATTCTGTAAACGTTCTGCCCGCTGTGTATAGACATTCTTAAATGTCTACCAGACTGTTGCGTAATGGAATTGTGTTTATCATGAAATATTAGGTTAAGTGAGCTGCCAAGAAAGTTTTCATTACGTCAAAAATCACTTAAGCTGAATCACGAATCACTTGTTCCATTTTTTCCCAGAATAACATGTTACCTTCAGCTTCTTGTGTATACTCGATATAATTATTTTGTTTTATCCAACTGATCATTTCCAATGGCATTTTATTATGTGGCACCTTTTCATACATGACTATAACAAGAGACAACCGGTCGTCCCTATAAAATATGCTCTCCATTCGCGCCATATTGAATTCATACATGCACCACTTGCTCCTCAGAAAGGCTTCTGACAGGATGACGATGGTTTTTCTGCTGCTCTGGATGGCGTGGATAATGTTGTCTGAAATGGCGTTACCTGGCAGAAAGTCCCGTTGATGAATGCACAAAGACACGTTTTCCGATTCTACCTGAGGTATGAAGTCGTCAAGAATAAAACGCAGATTGTCTTCAGCGTATGAAATAAACGCATCATATGTGTAGTTTTCAATTACAGAATATTCAGATTGCCTCTTTGAAGTGAAAATGCTCCTTTTCGACATGTACAAGAGGTAGCGTATTTTCCAGCGATGCCTATACACCAGTCCCATAGCAACGGTCACAATGAATATCGATAGGCCCAAAGTCGCTATAATGCTTACATAAGTGTATGACCTGCACCTCGAAGGAAGGCCCTGTAAGTCTTTATGGACGTCTTCTGAGGTAAGAACTTCTCCTTCTGGGGTAATGAATATGTATCTCTCCAAAGAAATACAATTCTGCCGATGGGCAAACATCCATTGCAGAAATTCCTGATTTTGGCAGTCGTATGATAAATAGTTCGTTTGCAAATCAATTTGAAACAATTTTGAACGGGTTTGTTCGTTTGTGATTAATCTTTCTCGAATTTCAGAAGGTAACGTATGGATGGAGTTGACAGATAAATGCAGGTATAACATATTCGTTAACGTGTCCATATTAATATCAAATATTTCAATATTGTTGTAACTAAGGTCAAGCGTTTCAAGATTGATGAGCTGTGCGAAGGTAGACGAATACAACATTGTTATTCCATTTTGCGATAGGTTCAAAGTTCGTAGATTCTGAAGCGTGTCAAATATTTCTGCACCTTCCTCGTTTGCCAGATGTGAACCAAGTTTATTTGAATCCAGTTGCAAAGTAACAAGTGAAGGATATTTCAGTGTCTTACTTCCAATATACTTAATTTTGCAATTAGACAAAATAAGAGTTTGTAGTTCTGGTAATGGTCCAATATAGCCAGTCAAATTCGGGAAATTGTTTCCAGAAATATCTAAATACTGGATAACATTCGATTGTACGGGAAAGCGTAATGTTAAATCGAAATAAAAATTGCCATAACTTATAATAATTGTTTTAAGTGGCGGAGGTATTGTCACCGGATATGTACGGCTGTCATCACTAAATTTGCACCTACGTTTCTTTGAGGCTTGCTCTTTCAAAAATGCTTCATTTGTGTAGGGACAGTTCGAAGAATACTGCCTTTTCATAACATTGCTATTATGCCCATGATTCCCCGGGTTTGACTCGAAAGGCTTGTTCAGATTAAAGGCAATAAGTTCGGTCAAATTATCCACACAACCAAATTGTGTGAGGTAATTTCCATAAGCAAACTGGTTCTCGCTAACGTAAATTATCCTTAGCGAGTTAGGCATAAGTATAAGAGCATTGTTTTTGATATGCTGCAGCCCGTTTCCCGACACATCGAATGCTTCTAAACTTGTATTCCAGAGATAACACAGGTCTTGTATATTGATATCGTGACCTGTATTATGTTCTTTGAAGATATGTGAAAGATTAACGAATCTAATATTTGTAAACTGTAGTCCATAAGTAGCATTCTCCAGAAAGTCGAACCCTAAATCTCGATTCATGGAAACATCTATTTCTTCCAAGCTTCGTAGATTCTCAAATGCTCCAGCGTACACACGTGTTATTCCACAACCAGAGATATCCAACGTTCTCACGTAGACTAAATTAGCAAAGGTCCTGTTAGTTATGTCCATTAGATGACAGTTTGCTTGATAGTGTAAAGATGACAATGATAAATGACTTAAGCGTAGTTCGCTGTATGTTTCCGGAAACTCCACATCTTTGAGACCATCTAGCGTCAGACTGACAAGGTTCTGAAGGTGACTAAGGTTCGGATAGGAGGGCGAGGAAGCAGGCGCCTCCTGTGATCTGTGCAGTCTCAGCGTTACTAGGCTTTTCGGCAAAAACGAAGCATTCCATTCTTTGTCATAGATTGGAAGGTCATTTGAAGATAAATCCAAGGTCTTTAAACGGGTAAGGATCAGAAATCCGTCGTCTTCTATTTTATTAATTTTATTATTGTGTAGGTCCAATGCAACGACAGTTTCACATCCTTCGAGGTCATGTGATCGGAAATTCCCAAAGCCATTATTTCCGGCGTTCAGATTAACTACATTGAACGTTGCGTTGGATATGCTGCTGCATATATCAGAAATGCTAATTTTCTTTGATTCACAATCCATTGATACATTCGTCTTCTTAATAACACTACAATAGCAAAGATTACTCGCACCACAGAAAAAGGTTATTGTTGCACAAAAATGATTATTTGGTATCAAAAGTATTACAAATATTTGCCCGCATATAATCCATGAACATTTCGGCTTCATGTCTGCTTGTTTAATAATTGAAGAATGGAGCAGACATCTATACAGATCTGAATTCAGGGACTGTGCAATTCAGCATATCACTGGTACACTGATAGCAAGTTCACCTGCTATACTGATCCACATTCAAACAGCTTGATATTGAACAGCATGGTTGAAAGGCGGACCACTGTTATTTCACCCCCTGTACTCGAGTAAAGCTACAGCGGTTTGATAAGGCAAACAGGTTCATAGATTACGGGAAGAAAATACACCAAGATAATGTATTTGACATTTAAGCATATCTTTAGTGCAGAAAGATACCAAACTTTGAACCACTTTTATAGCGGGAACATGTGACCTCACTTGGCCGTATTGTTTGGAAATATATCACCATGTTTGACAAAGTTATGTGGATTTTTGTATCGGGATTATGAAAAATATTCGTTAATCGTCCTTATTAATATGGGCTGGAAATATTTCGTATGTTCTGTTCGCAAAAAGAGTCCGTTTAAGTATGAATTGATCATTACACTACCCAATTCAGCTTTGTTTGTCTACAATTAATAATGTATGAACTCTATATCGGATACTTTCTGAAGGTGGGGTATGGTAAAATCGACAAATCCTAGGAGACGATGATAAACTGTGCTTCAAAGTGCATTGAGAGACATAGTTAATTTTGCAAAGATGTTTCATGTACTTGCTTCGTTGCAGCATAAGAAAGTAGAATATACTAATTAATGAAACTAACAGTGGTCTTATTATTTTATTTGATTTTCCTTCAAACAAGTAACACAGATACATGCATATACTATTGAGTGTATTAGATAGGACTATGCTTTTGATGTTGCCGTGTAGTGATTTTAATAAATTCATATGTGTCAACTATATACACACATAACTGTTATGAAACATTATTTAAACAATCTCTATGTATGCAGCAAAACAATGAGGTTACACGTCCGCCGCTGATAAATCGCAGTTGCACCTGGGATATGGAAAAGATTTAAATGACGAACGTTCTCGATAGTTTTTATATTGAAGGACTTCATTTTAAGTTATCTTGGGAATGCATTAGAGTTTTTGCAATTTAAATAGTGATTGATAACACTGTTTGCGTTTGAACGCAATAGAAGATATCAACAGACAAATTCAATTTAATATTTGCTTTTCCTTCTGGATGAGTCTTTACTCAAAGTTGACACTATCTTTGCACACTGGTTATTTCCCCCTCAAATGTTTTAAAATTCTAAACTCGTACATAACCAATACTTTCAACAAATCTACATTGAATCAATATAAAAATGTAGGAGTGCCACTTTGTCAAGATCTGTCTGTCATTTGTACATTTAGATCTACTGTAATTTTATAACGTTGACACACACGCCTATTTCGAGATCGCATAACCAATATTTTAAATAAATCTACATTGAATCTATATGTAAATGTAGGAGTGCCACTTTGTCGAGATCTAGTCTGCCATTTGTACATTTATAGATCTACTGTAATTTTATAACGTTGACACACACGTTTATTTCGAGATTGCATGACATAATTCGAAATTGGTTTATTAACTGAATCCTGTTCAAATTTCATAAGGCCATAGATATTTGATGTTTAGCGTCCCCATGATTTTTTGAAACCTACCAACCAGGCAGGAAGAAACAAGCAAAAAGTCGATAAAAAAAATGCTTTCACAACTTATTCATAGCAGCGGTACAAGGTAACGCAAATGTTGACTTGCAAAACTGCTGCATATCATCTTTATTTTGGGAACCTACAGTAACACAGTATTTTAAATGCGTAAATTGACTGGTTGCACGCTATGTTTTACAAATATAAGTAAAACGACCTAAAAGTCAATTTTCCCAAATTTGTTACTCCATTTAACTCTATATTTTACATATTTTTTTCGTCCAGGCGTCCGAAAACCTAACAGCCCGAGAACGCTAAAAATAGAATCAAATTGGTATGGCCTAAGCCGATTACATCATTTCTTCAAACTAAAAACTTTGCTGTTACACCTCTCCTTGTCAGTTATAAAACATTAATGGTACACACTGTTACACCTCTCCTAGTCAGTTATAGTACACTAATGGTCCACACTGTTTCGTTGGTATGTCATTTTGTGAGCAAGCCACACACTATTAACCGTGAAGCCTAAATTTTGATTTCTTGTTAACTAGTATTTATTTTATGCTTTCCAGTGATTTATAGGGACTATCAATAAACTAAAATTGGTAATACACTGTTTTATAACTGAAAAATATCACTCTGGTAATTTTCACTCTTTCACACTTGTTCCCATTTAACACAGTTAATGAAAATCTAAATGAAAATGAAACACGGCCAGCGATGCCGGGCTGAACATTATGAAATTACGTTAACTATTTAGATAGCAATTAAAATGTTAAAAACGGCGGAAGAAGACATAAAATAAATAATTGTTTATTTCGGTTTAAATTGACAAATATCCTGTACGTATCACAGTCTTACAATTACCATTGCAGATCAAAAGACATCATAAGGGTCAACTCTTGGAACTGACTTGAAGACGAAGGAAGGTACTTAGGTCGCGTTTCCAAAATTCCATTTTCCTTTTTTTCCATAATATATTTTCTATGAGTTTGAAAATTTATGTTTGCTGCTTATGTTCTTTTAATTACAATTAACGGGATATAAACCGATCTGGAGAAGTTTTGGTGTTGGAGTTATGTCATTTGAACTTATTTACAGTAAATGAACCAAATGAACTCAAATATGGTAGTTAAGATTATTATTTATTACTATGACATAACAAAAAGAAGGCGGAACGTTAAGGCTTAATACTTGAAAAATCATTTTCAGTTAGATATTCGATAGCGATAACATTTGAATTCCAATGAATCTTGTTATATAAATATTAGTTTGTAAAACCAATAATAAAAAGTATAGCATTATGCATTGATTGATTGTTTTATTGAAGATAAAGTTTCAGTTCCCGAATCTGAGGAGGACTTCAACCCCAGAGCAGCCGCAGTGTACGGGTACGATGCCCGCGAGGAGAGGCTTCAGCCGGGTAACAGGAAAGGCAATGGCCTCAGCAGCGTTGATTCGAAACCTCAATATCGCGGCGTCTCTGATGACGTCGGTGGCTTTGATTTCCGAAAAAGAACTTCAGAGGACGAACAGCCTTTATTTACAGAGTTTGATATACGAAAGGGAAAACGAGACGATGTTCCAGTGCAGACCTCATAGACCCGGAAGCCAAGCGCAGGCGCAGTCTGGATCACACTGAGCCTAGACCGGGAAGACGCGAGCGCCGGCGACGTCAGAGCGGTGATCTCGAGGGACTGAGGGACAGAGAAGAGCCTATGGTAGAGAGGTATTCGTATTTTAATTTGTCTTAAATGTCCATTAGCCCTAAATTATAGAGTACAAATATTTAACTATATATAATTACACTTATTATAAACTAGTTGAAGACAGAGTAAACGTTTTGCATATTATGAACACGGTAGGTGTAACAGGCCTTGTATGATTTCAGGGATTACCGGGACTCCCGTCGTCATGGTGGCGAGACCAGAGACGCGAGACACCACGCCAAAGAACCGCGTAGGCATGATTGTCATGGTAACAGCAGACGGTCTGGGCACGGATCCTTTCAAGATGTACGTTCACGTTTTAGTGTATTGAAATCTAATTAATATACTATCTATTTAGAACATACGTGCGCGTTATTTATTATTAGTATTTTCTTTATTGAACAACGTAAGCCAAACGTACTGAATCTGATATGTTTATAACAAAATATATGACAATCGTTCGTAATTTGATATATTATTGAATATTAGTAATATATATGTTTTGCTTATAAAACAAGTGTCAAAAATATGATCTTCTTAAGAAATAGCCGAGGACAGACGTTAGAAATCTGGTAATAGTTAGATCTTATTGAACAAATATTATTTCTCTTCATTTCTCTTCGATAGTTGGGTTCTAGTCCAGGAGAAAAAATTGTGTTTGAACAATTACCGGATATTACGTCACGTGTTCAACATCGCGATCGCAAGTCACGTGACGATGTTTATGATGACACATATAAACAATACTGACGTCAATGTTAGTGGTATAGATATCTATTAAATAATTAGTAGTATAACAGGATTGATATAACTTTTAGTAAGGCCTTACAAGTTTGATTCTATGTTTAGCGTCTCCATGATTTTTCGAAACATACCAACCAGGCAGGAAAAAACAAACAATGAGTCGATAAAAAAAAAACATTTTTCTTTCACAACTAATTCATAGCAGTGGTCCAAGCTAAAACAAATGTTTACCTGGGAAGCTGTTATAAGTATTTCAACTGTGTAAATTGACTAGTTGCACACGTGTTTTTTTAATTGTTATATGCTTTCCAACTGCATTTTTCACATTGTCAAAATTGTTGTTGTTTTTTTTCGTTCAGGCATCGAAAAACCTACTAGCCCGAGGACGCTAAACATAGAATCAAATTGGTTTGGCCTAAGTTATTGTTCATATAATGTTGATATCATTGCTGAATAGTTCAAGAATGTACACAATTTATATAAATCACTTACATATTCGAATAAGAGATAGGGTTACTTTTAAAATAGCTTAGTACTTATTGTTTGTTATCTGTGTTTGTTTGTTCCAGATAGGGTGTTTAAACTAAATGTGCATATATTCCGTGTATAGTATGGTACAAAATAAATTAATGCAATAAGTAATTGCGTATCGTTTGAATATTGTGCCATGGAGATAAATTCAGCAACAAATTAATGGGTATTGAAAGGCAAGTGTCTGCTTATCACATTACCTTTTTTTTATCTTGTGTTGATTGTGAACAGATATGATGTAATGGTCTACTATCTATGTGAAGACACAACTCCCAATTTGTCGATTTATTAACCAGAGGTCGTATTCAAGAACCATCTTACGTGAAATCTTACCCTTAGCCGTAAACTCGCCATTTTTCTTAAGCATTTTTTCAACTATACATGAAATTCTGCGAACTGTTTTGTAAAAATCAACTCGGTTAAACTCCTTTTACATAACTGTAATTGGTTTCATTGATTTATTTTTGTTTTAAAAATATTATCTTACAAAAATTGGAAGCTAAGTGGAAATAGTCTAAGATAAATTTAAGATGTTTCTGGAATATGACTCCAGAACTGAACACTATTGTACACTTATAACCTAAAGTGATGGGTCTTAACATATCAATTCGCAGATATTTCTTAATCTTTTACAAAAACGTTTCCATGGAGTGCACATAAGGGGAGTTTCATCTAAGACATGGTGATATGATTTCCTATTACATGAAAGTGTGTCACGCATAAGTTTGCTGCTCGACAGCTCTCGTGCAATGCCCGAGGGTACCCCGTGGGGATTAAACGAGAGGGGCGTGCCTTGCAGGGTCTCGTGGGGCACGTGACTTTCTATGGATACGCCCCTTCGCTGTGTAGAAGAAACAACCACAAAAAATAACGAATGATACATGGTGATGATAAATGTTATATGGAATAAATCTCTGCTAAATAGTTTATAAAAATGGGTTACGTAACATATAAAATCACTGTTTTACTAAACAGAATGAGATGCATGTGTGTAAATATTCCTGAGGCGACTCTGGGATTTTATTAAATACAAATCACATATCATTAATCTCCATTTGTTAAGAGGTAACTGTTGGTGTGTTTAGCATACAAAGACACCTCGCTTAAATCCAGGATTGGTTATAACATAGACCGGGCACGTTCAGTAATATCCATGGATTTGTTGCTATATATTTTATGGTGTTTATATAATAAAAAGAACACCTCCGTAATCGCCTAGGTTTGTTACTAGATTTACTCTAGTTGTTTATAAAAGTGAATTTTCTGGTTTGTTTTTAGGGAATTCATTTTTTTTTTAACATAATAGATCATTTCAGTAATATTTCAGGTTTGTTAATAGGTAACTCGTAATGTTTAAAACATAAGAGGGCACCTCAGTTATATTTCTGGTGTGCTGTTAAGTAACTTGTGGTGTTTATCAAATAGAACCGATATTTCAGTAACATAATTTCTGGTGTTGCTAGGTAACTCATGGTGTTAGCAATATACAGATGACAACTCGTTAATCTCCCTGCTTTGTTCTGTAACTCATGAACATCACAGTTTTACTCTCGGTCGCTTGTGGAGGAATATCGTATATAGACAGACCTACTGAAAGTATAAGAGATATTACCAGTGATACTGTACCTTTAGATATATGTTGAGACCAAAGAACGCAGCCAGAACAAAGATACAAGTTATTCCGTAAGCTCGAACGGTTATCCGGGTACCAAAGAAGGCAAAGAAACAGATTGGAATACGTTACTTTAACCCGTTCATTAACTTAAGTAGTTAGTTTACATATTATACACGTATGTCACGGACGAAAACAAAATCTCAATTAAAATTGTCTTTCTCCCACAAATTAGCTTCTTGATTTAATGAACCCGATATCCTATGTGTACATCTAGGTGACGTTTGTTCATATATCATAATAATTCTGCGACTCAACATAACGTATACTATAACAATGCAAAGAACTATTGCTTAATCACATTATTAAAAAAAACACTTTCATATTATGTGACCATGCATATATATATTACATTGTAGTACCTTTTTATTTATAAATGCACCTTTGTTGTCGAGATATAGGTATGTGCAAATAAATACACAACATCTGCCATTACGTATACTTTCAACTAAAACAAATTTACTACTACTCAAACAGGTTTAGGTTAGTACTACTCAAACAAGTACACAGTACCGCTACTGCTCAAACAGGCACACGGTACTGTTTCTCAAACAATTATACGGTACTCCTACTCAAATAAGTATACGGTACCACTACCCATACAAGTATGCGGTACCAATCCTTAAACAAGTATACGGTACCACTACTCAAACAAGTGTACGTTACCAGTATTTAAACAAGTATACGCTACCAGTATTCAAACAGTTTTCCTTTAGTACTACTCAAACAAGTATACGCTACCACTATTAAAACAAGTTTACTTTACGATCACACAAACAAGTTTACGTTACGATTACTCAAACAAGTTGACGTTACCACTACTCAAATATGTTTACATTACCAAAGCTGTATGTGGTGCAGTGATGCAGCCCCTGCAGGATCCCATGAGCCGAGGACCTCAGATCCCCGGGAATGAAAACTACAGCTGCATGTGCAGGAAAGTAGTCTTACCAACAACTGAAAGTATTTTATTTAAAACAACTTACAAGTTGCCTTAACAGTAACATGACAAACAAGACACAAACACAGAATCATTTATTAAAAAACTGCGGTCAGCTTTGGGGTGGGTTATGACAGATATGTCGAATTTCTGGTTTGGTCAAGAAGTAATCGAACTTCAGTCAGATGGAGACTGTAAATGTACCACATACCGCTGTGTTATGTAATTGTGTAAATGTCCTAAAAATCATACATATCGCTGCTGAATGAAATGCTTTACATATCCAACAAATCGCTGTACAGTGATAGACCGCTGCGTAAAGGACTTATGTAAATTTTCTACAGGTCACTGCTTAGATTTGATCTCAAAATGCCGTATATTCACAGAACGTTGCGTAATGGAATCATGAAAAAATATATAACAGATCGAATTGACTCTATACATGTCCTACAGAACACTAAAAATACCGGCAATCTGTTAATGGCTTACAGACCAATGCGCAATCAGGAATCACTGGTTGTTCCGTTTCTTCCAGAATAGTGTGTTGCATTCTACTTCTTCCGTTCTCTCGATATAATTGTTTTGTTTTATCCAATTGATTAGTTCCAATGGTATCTTATTATGTGGCATCTTTTTATACATGACAATACCAAGGTCAACTGGTGGCCCCTACATATATGATTTCTATATCGAGTATTTCAATGTGATTCATGATTGTTACTGAAATCAAGAGTATGCAGTTAGGTAAGTGGTACAAACGTGGAAGAATGCAAAACTGCTATTCCACTTTGTGGTAGCTCCTGGACTGTGCTAAATGTTCATGCACTTTCCTCCTCTGCCATTTAAGTGTTCATTGAGTTCATTTAATTTATCTGCAAAATAATAAAAGATAGATATTTCAGTGTCTTACTCCAAATGTAATTAATTTTGCAATGTATTATGCAATTGGATCAAATAAGAGTTTTAGTTGTGTAAAAATAGTTTAATTCGGCAAATTGTTTCCAGAATGTGCAGAATTACATTCGGTTGTATCTGCAAATTTAAATCTAAATAAAACTGAAAATTATCATAACGTATTACAATTGTGTTAATGTCCGGAGATACTTTCGCCGATTTGATTGAATACCATCACCAAAATTGCATCGACCGTTCGGAAAGGAATATATATTCACAAAGGAATCCGAAACATAGGGAAAGTTCTAATGAAACTACCTTTCCATATAAGCATGTCCAAGTGCTTCCCTCAATTGTTCATGAAGGCAACACCCCCTCACACACGGAATTAAATAGTACAATCTGCGCCCTGAGTTCCCGCCCCCCCCCCCGCAAAATCGACCCATCCGACTACCATCGCCTTGAAAAAATGCCGCATCGCCCGACCTCACCTCCCCGAAATCGGCTGCAACGCTCGACACTACATGCCTTAAATCGGCTGCCACGGCCAACCAAATCGACAGTATCGTTTGAACTACCGCCATCTATCGCCTAACCTACCTAACCTTTTGCTCGACCTGCACTCCCAGCAACGGCCATCGCCTAAAAGCTACCATAGCTCTCTTAAGCCTCGGTCACAACCCACTGCGGTGGCCGCAGACCGCAGACCAAGCTCACGATTTTGAAATCCAAAGACAAACGCATGCGTTTCGTACGAATTTGTGGAATACGTACGGGAATCGTGCGGCCAACGTTCGGGTGACGTGCGTTCGCGGCACGTCTGTTGCGCGTTTTCAGTTTAAGCAGACCGCACCTGTGTCTGCGAATTGTGCGACTGACGTGCGTCTGTCCTACAGCGACCTTAAGGTCACCGTGTGAATTACTGTTTATGTCGACGCACGACCAACGCATGGTAATCGCACGATCACTACAAGTTGTACGCACGGCCGCCGCAACACATCAATGGTATTTTGACAAAACACGAATGTCAATATATTTATAATATTCTGCATGAATTGGTGCCATTTACGACTTTCAATTTGACATGTACATCAGAAGATGCTATAGTTACATTTTCAAATAAAAAAAATAAATTCAAGTAGCAGTATGATTGTAACACACATGAAATATATATAATGAAAATATAATAATGAAAGAGATAATATGGACAATGTGTTAAAAGCATGCAAATAATCGCGGTTATTAATACGAAGCGCATAGCACCGTGCGGTCACCGAGCATTAATCTCACGTGTCTTGTGGCGGGCGTGAGGTGTCAGTTATTTTCTTGCGTGTCTGGTGCATATATCGCAAGGAAGCCGTAAGTACTACGCAAGGAAGTCGTTCAAATTCATTTTCCAGTATCAATCTCTGTTCAAGCATCGATCTATGGTACATCTCTTCGTCATTCCTCATTCTCTGAAGCTGAATGCTCTTTTGTTCAAACTTGCTACATTGACGTCTTATTTCTTCGTACTCATCGTGTACTTTCCTAATATCGTCTTTCAAACTGTATTTTCGTAATCTTTCTGCCCCCCTTTGACTCCTTATTCTACCGTGTACACTTTCGCTCAATTGTTCTTCTATTACTGGTTTTCTATCCACCACATGTAAAGAATTGTCCCGAATTCTTGTTTGTATGTGGTATTCACTCGAGGCATTATTTCTATTGCCATCGTCACGTTTGTCCATGTTTAATTCACGTAATGTGATATCGAGTTTCCTCATGTGCTCGTCAACGTAACTTAAAAAATTTGGCGTGGTTTGTTTCAAATGAGTTTCCAAGAAGTGACTTGACTTTTCATTGATAGCTGCATGCTCAATGCAGTCCACCGTTTCTTCATGTAGATATTCGTCAATGATATTCGTTAACGTTCGATAGTATACTATCTTGTTCATCCCTAACACTGGACACCTCGCTTTGTAATTCTCTTTCAAGCCTTTCTCTTATTCTCCGTTCCTTTAATTCCTGTTCCTCCTTTAAGATCTCTTCTCTTAGTCGCTCTCTTCTGATACGGCGTAATTCTCTTTCACTAATTGTTTCTGTCATTATCAAATCTAGTTACGTTAATATGACGCAAATAAATGCAGTAAGATGTCAATGTAAACGATCATCAACACTGACTATAAGATATACTGAATAGGAGACAATATTTATGTTTAATAGACAAGTTCAAGTTCAATAATAATTTAACTTATGTTATTAAAACACAAGTTCAAGTTCACTAATGAACAACAAACATTTTTTTTTACTGCACACTTTATTTATGTGTCATACATAATTTCACAAAGTGAAATAATTAAAAGTTCAATCCAATAATTTATTTTATTTTCGTTTTTGTTTTCAGTTAACACTCAAAATCGCTTTATTTTAAGGTTTTATTCAAGGGAACTAACCACGATTTAATCACTTTAATCAAGGGAAACCCTGCTACACTAATACTATATCTCAAGGACTAATAGTGTAATACAACGCGTCTGTCAAACCAGTCACGTCACCACGCTTCTATAAATAGCTGACTTTATTAATGACCTCTTTGACCTAACACTAAACCATTACTCTAAATAAACACATGTAGCCTGTACATCGACGAAAACCGACTTTCCCAAGAAATAATCCTCCTAAGTACTGGAATCGAACTCACTACCGTTAGATTACTAATCCAATACTCTACCGACTGCGCTACTGCAACTACCAATAAATTAATTTAATCTGTGCGACAATACCGCGGTTCTAACTGCTCGAAACCGGCAATTATCGATTATTGTAAATTTTCCGATAATGCGTGCTTGTTTACGTTTGAAATATTGCGTAATATTTCAAACTATTCGTGAACCGACCGAAATCGCGCGCTACCTTGCAAGGATTTATTGAGTTCACGCAAACATATTTGTAATACGTACTTTTCAAGGGCTCGTTGATATAACTGGGTATCAAAAGTAAATCGATCAAATATAGAAATTCGATAGGGGTTAATAAGTAAGTTATGATTAGTGTCGAACATACAACAAGGTGCTGTGTCTTGTGACTAGATCAGACTTATTTATCACTTAAATAATAAAACAATCTAAAATTATAAAAACTTAATCTATATACACAACTAATTAAAAAATGGTTAATGATTATGCCTATATCAAACAACAATTGAGATTTTATTTACAGTGAGAATTTTGTTTACTTGCTTACTTCAAATTGAAATTATAGCAAAATAGTTTTTAAACGAAACGGAACTGATATTTCATGTATAATCAAATTAACTGAAAAGTAAGCAAACAACATTCTTACCAGTTGATCCAATTATATGTCCATACATATGCACACAATATAAATTAAAATAACACAAAATATTAAATAAAACTCACGACCGGAAACAGTAAGTGTCCAAACACAACTTCCAGCTAAGTTGAAAGCACATCAAGTCAGTGTCACATCCAACGACGATCAACGGAGATATAATGGATCCTTTGACGATCAATGCTTCATTTCACTCGCGAGTATAAAGTTCAGTTAGGGCCCCGGTAAAACGATGTGTACACGTGACAATGTTCATAAACAGCACGGTTTCCCGTGCATGCGTGGATACAATTTCCAATCAGGACGCGTCTCTCTGTTATGACGTCAGAGTTCGCTATTGCTGGGATATCCCGAGGAAATCCGTCCAGCTGGCATATGTGTAAACTGGATTGTTTACACTGCTGTGTAGAATGTATTGACACAAATGTCGTCTTCTGTGTGGTACAGTGGCCTTCACATCCGAACGTCGGGCGCCATTGTCACTTAAACGGACGAAGTTGTGTGGCGGCCCGGTTATCTCAGTCGGGAGAGCAATCGCCCTGACAGCGAGAGGTCCCGGGTTCGATTCCCATTGTGGCTTGGGATTTTTTCAGCTGGGTTACATTGGAGCCGAACGTAAATAACCCACTGTGGTCTGTACGACATCCCACAGATGTCAAGACAGAAGGAAATTCGTGGAAGAATTTAATACATGGAGGGAGAGTATGTAGTAGGGTGGTGTGTAAGGGACACTTATACTGCCTTGCTATATGAGCTAGTTTTTATAGCGACGCGGTAGAGCGTTTGCCTAGGAACCGGGAGGTCCCGGGTTCGATTCCCATTCTGTGTTGGGATTTTTTCAGCTGGGTTACATTGGCGCCCAACGTGGGGCCGTGACGTTACCCGGGTTAACTCTCCGAGGGCCCGTGGTAATTATATAACACCAAGAATCCCTGAATTCGAGGACGAATTCATATTTGAGCGAGGGTGTATGTCACGGCATGAACTTAGTCACTTAAACGGGAGTAGTTGTGTGGCGGCCCGGTTAGCTCAGTCGGGAGAGCACTCGCCCTGACAGCGAGGGGTCCCGGGTTCGAGTCCCGGACTAGCCGCACCATTTTCTCACCCTGCGACATGAGCAAGAAAGTGATATCCCGGAGTATGTTTTTTTGTTCATGGGAGTTAACCAGAATTGATCAAAGACGTTTTTTCTTTGTACTCTCTAATGATAGAGAACCAAAACAAACAAAAATATTACTGAGAAATGAAACATCATTATTTAATATTAAAACGTTAAAAACTTTAATTTATCGTTGTATGTCTTCAACCTTTGTGAACAAACACATGACTTGTGCATTCCATTTTTATAAACTGTCATGAGTTCAAGCAAACGACCAGGATAATTGCGAATAAAATTAATTTTTTGTCTTAAATAAAAGTATTTTGTATTTTAAATGATAATTATTTCACTTGCTCCCAAGACAATGACTCGTGTATTACTTCACTAATTGGTATGCACTTTGATTACGTAATTGTGTCACATGCTATCATAAAATTAGGACTTACTAGTATATATACACATTCTGGTTACATAATAATGGTCATGTGTTTATACGAGATTATGATATTATAATTGATAAGACCAGGTTCGAACAATATGAAGTATAGTCTCTGAGAAAGTACGTAAGTCTAAATTACATTTTTTTCCATTTTGTAGCGAAGATATACTTATTAAACTGATACTCTCTTATCATATATCATAACTATATTATGTACTATGCCATTCCTGTTTATTAAGAAGTAAACTAAGCGAATATTTATAACATTTTAAAAGTAATAAACTGTAAATGACCGCTATGCAACCAGTATTAACCACTATCAATCCATCGCGAGCCTCGTTTTCGATTCGACCATAAATTATTGTGTCGTAATAATCGCTAAAAATGGGAATGTGAAACTCGTCTATTCTAACATGATAACTCGATTATTGTTCTATAGACCAATACAAAAAATATCGTTGGTAACTACCCATAACAACGCAAAAAGAGAAGTTCCGATTCCGAGCGGAGCATGGTAAAAAGTAGTTCAAAAATAAATGTCAGATTATGTTAGAATCGAAATAGTTTTCGCATTATCATTGTTTTTCGGCCAATAAACAACTCCTTGTCGTTCTGATGCGTGCTATTAAACAACTCGAGCTAACGTCCTTGTTGTTTAATTCATACGCATCAGAACTCCAAATAGTTGTTTATTGGCCGATAAACAACGATAAATCGAAAATCATTTCTAAATAGAATTCTACACGGAGAAGACATTGTAAAGCGGTCTCAATTCATGCAAATGAACATAACAATGGTTCTCTGATAGCAAGAGAATCTCCTTTACTTATCTTAATTTGAACTGGTGAACTGCAAAGCTGGTATGGAGAACATTGCTATTTTGCCTCAGAAAGTCGCTATTCTGCTATTCTGGGGTATATCCAACCATTAAGCAATTAAAGGTAATTAAACTCTCTGTTTAAGTATTCTCTTGTATGGCTTTTTTAACTGGATTGAGATGCTATGAAGTTAATCTTTATTTACATTTATATGTATTAGGAATAAATCTAGACCGAGCGTGAGGCTCGGGCGCCCGTAAACAGGTTTAACCCCTGCCCCCCAATGCTTTGCATTACCGTTCAAAGGCGATGACCACAGTTTTATTCATATTTGTGTTTGTTAAGTGTGTTGTATTGTGCTGTGCTGTTTTTGGCGATCGGTCATTTGCCGCAAATACAAGACCTTGTGCTGCTAATAAGAGATCTCTCCTGCTGCTGCAGCTGATGTTTCACTTGTTTATATTGAAAGGGGGCATTTCTTATGTCATGATCAAACAATAACTACATGATAAAGAAACATAGGAATAGAATATGTATCATCGTAAGAAGTGAACATACCGATGTCCATTTCTCTTTAAAAGAATATAATTCAAAGGTGGATCGTTTTAAATTTGAGCATAATTTTGTAGTTCATGTCCGCGTGTATTTCATTTCACACTGAGATGTTGGTTGAGGGGATAATGCTCGAGTTTGCAGATTATGCACAAGCTTACAATGTCAGATATAGCATTGTATAATATATACCTCCCTATCTCAATTTGAAATAAAGTATGATCAAATATAAGTGATTTCTGTTGGGATATATAATAGTCCCAAGGGTCCTGACTACAGTAATACTTATATGTATTCACTGTAATTGTCCTTCTATGGCAAACTAGATGCAGAAATACGTACAGCGAATTTATACAGCAGGATTTATACATGTTTTGTTACTAGTAACATAATCGAGGCGTGTCGTGATAAACCGGGCTTAATGCATCTGCGTAAAGAGTCGTCCCGTATTAGCCTGTGCAGTCCAAACAGGCTAATTCGGGACGACACTTTCCTCTTTTATGGTGTTTTCTGTTTCAAGAAAGTCTCTTCTTAACATAAATCCACTGTAGGCGTAAAGTATCGTCCCGGATTAGCCTGTGCGGACTGCGCAGGCTAATCCGGGACGACACTTTACGCGCATGCAGTAAGCCGGGTTTCCCACGACATGCCTCAATACACTCCTATTACAAAATTTGAACACGATACATCAATTGTTTGCGGTAATTTATTCTGTACAAAACAATTACCGTAATATTATGTAAGATTATTATGATATTGCAATCATATAGCGTTCAAATAAATACAGCTACAATATCTCTACGGAACTTTAAAACTAAACCTAGATTGTACCCGAATAGTTACACAATTCGTTACAATGACAATCTACCTATGCTAACAATTACTAAATTACTAAAGTTAGCAACATTCACTGAACCGGTGTAGCGTGAAATTTGCAAGACCGTGAAAACGTTAAGAAAAACCGGAAGTCATGCGTTTATCACATTACCCCCGTGAAATGTATCATACCAGAGGCCGTGAAAAACAGAAGACCGATGCACAATAAACAATTAACGCATGATTATTTAAAAAACGAAGTGAATTTCTCAAAAATAGAGCACGCATTACTATGTGTACGTATATTTCGCACAGTATAACTCGCAGTGACTTTAGTAATATTATATTGCATTAATGCTGGGACTTCTGTTATTTCCTGACGTTAAATTACTTACCGCACTTTCATCTAAATGAGAGAAAAACAGCTGCAGACCAATTTCTTATATCATGCCAAAAAGTTTCTTATTCCATTCAAATGTGTGTTTTTTTGTCTTTTTATTAGTCTGTATTTGATACACGATGGGGTACTTTTATTGCGTGAACAGTATCAATAAATTGATATTTTAAAATTAATGACAAAACATACACATTGAGAAGTGAAATATTCTGTAATTATTTAAACATATACAGAAACAATTACCGATACATTACATAAATTCAATGCTAGAGTTTTATCATTTAAATATAATTTATTATATTTATGACTTCAATTGTTGTAGTAATTACAATAGAAGTTTCTCTGATACAGTGAAACAAAATTATGAAGCATATTAAAATATTCTGATTGTACATTTGTCTAATGATTGAGCAGCAGCAGCTCCACCACCACCATTGTCTTACAATTAGATCTATAAGACCCCACCGCCATCATCTTTACCTAACCATGAGATCAAAAAGACACCACCACCACCATCATCACTATTATAGTCAATAAGTTGGTCTTACAATCCTCACGGGTAATTATGATAACCTAACCATGAGAAATATAAGACACCACCAAACCATCATCACTATTATAGTAATTTAGACATTTGGTATGGATACTTATAAAAAGAAATACTACTATGTGAAATACACTACCATATATGTATAAAATTATAATATTTCACTTAGTGATTGTTTAAATATACATATCTTTAGTACATTAAAATACATCTAGTATCTACTACATGTTATTTTCATAATGTATGTAGTGTGATGGCAATTCATATTTGATTGTTGTGCATTTCCAGATACTAATATCATAATTAGACGTATGTTAGTAAGGCATTTTTAATTGTTTTCAAGTACTGGTATAATATACTAGCTAGACTACTTTCATAATGTTGGTATAAGATGTTGGTATATATACAAACACATGTATGTAAATGTATAATATACTAGCTAGGCTACTTTCATATTGTTGGTATAAGATGCTGGTATATATACAAACAAATGTATGTACATGTATAATATACTAGCTAGGCTACTTTCATATTGTTGGTACACGATGTTGGTATATATACAAACACATGTATGTAAATGTATTATATACTAGCTAGGCTACTTTCATATTGTTGGTATGAGATGTTGGTATATATACAAGCAAATGTATGTACATGTATAATATACTAGCTAGGCTACTTTCATATTGTTGGTATGAGATGTTGGTATATATACAAGCAAATGTATGTACATGTATAATATACTAGCTAGACTACTTTCATATTGTTGGTATGAGATGTTGGTATATATACAAGCAAATGTATGTACATGTATAATATACTAGCTAGGCTACTTTCATATTGTTGGTATAAGATGTTGATATATATACAAACACATGTATGTACATGTATAATATACTAGCTAGGCAACTTTATTATTGTTGGTATGAGATGTTGGTATTTACATATATAATATAATAGATATGCAACTTTAAAATTGTAGGTCTGAGATGTTGCTGTATACATGTATAGTACACTGGCTAAGCAGCTTTACAATTGTTAGTATGAGATGTTGGTGTATATATATATATATATATAATATACTAGATAGGCAACTTTATTATTGTAGGTATGAGGTGTTGGTGTATATATATATATATATATAATATACTAGATATGCAACTTTATTATTGTAGGTATGAGGTGTTGGTGTATACATTTACAAATATAATAAGTAGACTGCTACTACATAGTCGCTTTTTTACAATTGATTATATCAGTATCATACATATACACATTGTTTGATAGTAAACCATACTTATGTCACAAACTAGTAGCACGATTACTGGTATGCTAGTGAGTCATATTCAACAACTTAGTGCATTACTACACTCACTAGTTTAATATACTGGCCAGGTTAATTTAATAATGATGGTATGAGATGTTGGTGTATACATATATAAAAATACAGAAGACTGCCAATGCATAGATGATTATTTTTAAACAGCAATATCAGTTTTATAATACCATACAGTATACAGTTTATTGGCAACTCATACTTGTTATTTTAACATAAATTGTGGTTTAATTACCATTAATATAATAAGGAGTATCTAATATGTTTTTATTTTACATACCGGCATTTTCATAATTTATGAGGGAGGAAAGTGAATTATGAATGATAAGAGAAGCTCATTTATACATAAGCATGTATATAGCGGACTGCTAATGCATATTTTATTTTTTAAGTAGACATTTTATTCTCGTGATACCATGCAATATATAGTTATGATGGCAATCCATATTACATACATAAGCATTCTTACATACTAGAAACATTCTCACCTGTATTCTAGTAAGACATATTTAATATACTAGCATTTCACATACTGGTATAAGACACTAGTCAGGCAAATATAATGTTGTTATATAGAGGAATCATTTCTGGTACGCTGGAAAGATATATTGAATATATTAGTATTTTGTATACTCGTATAAGACACTAGTCAAATATTGTTGCATATATAACCAATTATTCAAATATGTGACACTGGATGATACTATGCAATATATATATAATATCATTGCCTTTTAACACTAGTAGCACCATTTGCTTTTGTGGCTTTCGGGTGTTTCTCTGTTTGATTATTTTTTTGATTGCTTGTATGTTTGTTATTTTTTGTCCGTTGTTTTATTTTGTTTGTGTTTGTCTTTGTATTATTTTGGAATATGGGTTTTTTCTTCTGTTTTAATCAATGGAATAACTTTATCTAGCCGTTTTCAACTAACTATTGGCAAGATACTATGTTTTCTTATCATTTAAGTAGGCAAGATTCATTTCAACTTAAACTAGCCATAGTAAAATTACCCAAAGTATATAACAATGTGTGAAACAATATATTCTCTTACTGTCAGAGGTTTAAACAACTGTAATAAAAGGAAAAGTATATTTAAATGATTTGAAGAAAATAATTACACTGTGTGTTTACTTCAAGAAACACATGTTTGTAAACTAACAAAAATTAAATGGCAATCAGAATGGAGTGGAATAAATTTTTATAGTGGGAAACAAATCAAATAGTGAAGGTTTAGGAATTTTAATAAATAATAAGGATAACATAAGCATAGGTGATTTTAATGATTTAATTCCAGGCAGATAATGTACAATTGATGTTAATATCAATAACCAAGAAATTACTTTAATAAATATATATGGACCAAATAATGATGATAAATGTTTTTTTGAACAACTAGAAATGCACCTGCTGCACAATATGGATAAAGACTATATAATAGGTGGTGATTTTAACACAATAAAAAAAGTAATATCCTCCATAGTTAAATCAAGACAAACTGGATTCATAAAAGGCAGATATTTAGGCGAAAATGTAAGGACAACATTTGAAACTATAAATTATCTTAATAATAATAACAAACCAGGCTTGCTCTTCTTTGCAGATTATGAAAAAACATTTGATAGTTTAGATCATGACTTTATGTGACATTGCCTTACACAATTTAATTTTGGACCCGAACTTATACAATGGATTAAATTATTTTACACTGACATAAGCACTATAATTATAAATAATGGGCATTTTTCAGAACCAATCTCTATACAACGAGGTGTAAATCACGGTTGTCCCTTGTCAACCACACTTTTCATACTAAGCATAGAAATATTGTCAAACTTTATTGAAAAAATGAAGATATTAAAGGAATAAAAATAAACGAACACGAAATAAAACAAACACTTTTTGCAGACGATACAACATATTTTATAGATGGAACGTTTAATTAGTTCTCTGCATTGATACATGCCATTCAATATTTCAGTGAAATATCTGGGCTTAAACTAAATACACAAAAATCCACAGTAATGCGAGTTGGTTCACTTAAAACTACACAAACTATATTTAACAAATAGAAACACATTTGTTTTGGACCTCTGAGGAAGCCAAAACGCCTGGCTTTTACTTTGCAAATTATGAAAATCTCGATATAGCAAAAAACATTCAACCAACATTACAAGATTTCACAAATTGCTTAAAACAGTGGCAACACAGAAAGTTAACACTTCTTGGAAAAGTTACAGTTGTTAAGACATTTGCCTTACCAAAGTGTATGTATTCATTGTCAATGCTTCCCGCCCCCAAAATTGATACAATACAAATAATAGTCAAATCTGTATTTCAATTTGTGTGGAATGGAAAACTGGAAAGAAAATACAAGAACAACTCTTGTTAAACCAATAGAACAGGGTGGACTTAAACTCACAGATATTATTAACCAGTAGACAGCGAGGAGATCGCTCCGCCCACTGATCACGTGACCAAACTCTTGGACAACTTTCGACGACAAAATGGCTGACACGCTATCGTTGAGTGCTATTCCCAGCGCGTTTGGCGAACATTTTTTGCAATATAAGCCGTCATTGCGACAGAGAATTCAAGGGCGAAAGTTTGCGAATGAGTCGTACGTTGCCTTCGTGAATTTTTATAAAGGTTTGGATACGGAAATCTTGGTTAAAGCCGGGGTTTATCGAAGCCAGAGGCGTAATGACGATGCGCTTAAAATCAACTTGTCGGTGGAGGGAGATTCGATTTCGTATGCACTTTGCAGTTGCACTTTAGGGTATGTCAAGTTTACGTGTTCTTTGTTCGTAATAAAATTGTATAAAACCAACATTTAAACAATTAATCATAATTAGCTATTGTCGAAAGTCCTTATTGTTCAAAAACTGGGTTAATTAAATTGCCTAAACTACATTTGATCTACATTCTACAGTACTATATTATAATAATTGATATATTGTACACCTCTACGCAGTATAGACAGTATCAATGTTTGCTCCAGCGTTGGAAATGTTTTATTGCATTTAAGAAATAATTTTCGATTTATCGTTGTTTATCGGTCAATAAACAATGTTATGGGGTTATGATGCGTAGGAATTAAATCACAAGGGCGTTAAATTATTCCATTTATGACATGATCTGTCAAATTTTTATTTTGCAATTGTAATGAGGAATACATTTTACTATGCTCAGCTGCACTAGGAATCTGGAGTACTTTTTTCGTTGTTTATTGTGTATTTTAACTACAAAAATTTGTTCTTTGACTATAGAGCGAGTATCATATTAGAATGAGAATTAGGTCTATGATTCCTTGGTCATACAAGAGACTGGCGTGCATTTAACATATAATGTATGATTTTGTCTGTCATTTAAGACAAAAAAGTCATGATGAATAGTAAAAACAATTTCGCTTTTTGCAGTGCATCTGGTGAGTGTGCATACATCTTGGCAGTCGTGTTCAAGATCACAGATTGGATTCTGCTCGGTTTGAAAGAGGTGCCTGTAGACCCAGCCTGCACGTCTCTTCCCCAACAATGGGATCGACCCCGCGGTGCAAAGATATTGCCAGAACCAGTTGCCACCATGATGATATCAAAACCCGCAAATACTACACGAAAGAAGCGACCACTTGTTGCAGACTTTACTGATAACAGGTATATACTTTCATGAACAGATTACTGGTATTAGACTAAGGATAACTAACAATAAGTGTAAAATATATATATATTTTTTTTATATTAACACAGCTTTGCAAGCCACATTTATGCAACAAGTAAATCATGGATTTCTTTGAGTACAAAGTAACCAACATGTGTAGTGTATTTTGCTCTCTTTTTCACACCAACACATTTCATATAACATATTTATTACATTTATGACAACAATTTTTTGGTAGCAAGTATATTCATACATCAGTTTTGTTTTTCAATGTTCTACATTCCCACAGCATATATATTTTATTTCCAGAAAAATACAGTTGCTGAAAACTGACATTGAACATCTGCAGTCACTGCTTTGTTTCTCTACCTTGTTTATCACATTTTTGAACTTTAAATTTTCACGCCTAAGTTCTTCATTACACAGTATCTGTGTAGCTAGTTGCCTCTTCAACGAGTCATTTTCAGCTGTGATTGCCAAAAGCTGCAATGGTGCCACACCAGAATCTGGAAACAAAAGTAATTATATACAGCTATTGTTTATGGACATGCTACATATTTTGTATCATTAATCTATTTCAGTTGCCCCTGGTTAAACAAGCAGACAACCCTGTTGGTCAGTCTTTTCCTTGTGGACAGCTGGCCTTTCCAGTGGTTACAGACACTGACTGAAGCAAGGCTGATGATGAAGACTGGTCAAAAGTTGAGCTGACTTTGTCGGAGGCTGTCCAGTTGGAAAAAAACACAAGACAACAGAACAGCTGTGAGTTGTGGATGGACCAGCGGAGGCACAGAATTACTGCGTCCAATTTGGGCTGCTATATGAACAGACGCGTGTCTTTCATACAGAAATTTGTTGATTCTGTTCAAAAACAGAAGCCATTTAAATCACCCGCCACGTCATATGGCTCTGCAAATGAAAAGGTTGCCCGACAGATGTATCAGAAGCAAACTGGCAATCATGTGCATGACTGCGGGCTTGTAGTCAACCCGGCATTCCCATTCATTGGAGCCACACCCGATGGGAAAGTGATGGGAAAGTGTGCGACTCCAAGACAATGGAAACGGGTATCCTAGACATAAAGTGCCCGTTTTCCATCAGGGACATGAGCATTATGGATGGTATCACTGCCATGAAATGTCACACTCAATTCCATTTGGAAATGGGTCAGAACAAAATCAAATTTAAAAAAAATCATGCATACTTCTTTCAAGTGCAAGGACAGTTGCTTGCTACAGGAGCCCAGTTTTTTTATTTTTGGTAACTTTTACAAAGTGTGAAATTCTTGTCGAAAGAATTTTTCTGACAAATCTGTCCAGTCTGATATAATAACAAAAGCTAGAATGTTGTATAAAACTTTCCAGTTTTAAAAGTATACCTGAAATAGAGCTGTCTTGTGGTTGAACTTGACTGCAAACGTCTTGATTAATCTGGCCATCCGTGGCAACATTCATTTATTGCTGAAAGAATTATTGTTATGTTTTACAAATAATGGAAGATTGTAGCTTTAACATGTCAATGTTATTGATATGATTGTTTGATATGTTGTCAGGAAGCATTAAATGGTTCTGATTTTACTAATTTATTTAGTAAAACAAATATGTTATGTCATAAAAAAGTGACAAACCTGTGAAGACATAATTATGTTATGGAAATGGGCTTTGTTTCAAAGGGTATTGTTGTTTTTTTTTGCTGATGGCTTGAGAGGTGTATTAATAAACTGCATGATAATTGATCTATGATTGTTGTTATTCCTTGTTTCATAATGTAGAACTCTCTAGACTACATAAAAGTGCAGGCTGTTTTTTCAATTAATCACAGTAGCCAGTATATAAAAAAGTATTTGAAATAACCCACTGGCCTGAAGCCCGGAACCAGTAAAATTCTATACCGGCAAGTTAAAATTTTGACCTGCCTGCCCAAAAAGGATGAACAATTTTGAAATTAAGATCAATAATACAATAATGTTCATAATTTAATTCTCAAAATATATCATCACCGGATTTTCTTTCCATATGACTGACTACATGAAAACATCGCTATCATTTATAACGTTTAAATAATATGAGTTTTATTTCCTCATTTTGGAAAAGTTCTGTTGAAATTGTATGGGCTTATGCCCGAATGCACAAGCCCTTTCAAAAAAGTTATTGTGAAGACTACTAAAATGCATTTAACAAGTACATACTTGTTTGTTCCATCAGCAGAACTTGACAGTGGTATCTGGACTTTTTTCAAAGTTGCGGATACTGAGCGGTACTTAGGTGGTGGCCGTCTTGGTGAAATTTCCTGTCTTGAATATGGGGTGATAGCAGGTATTGGGTCTGGATAAGCTTCAATTGGCCTTCCATCGTGGAAGTGCTAAAATACCATAACATTGATATGCAGAAAACTGATACTTATGCTGCTTCTCTTATAGCAAAATGTAAAAAGTAACCATTTCCATATCAAGTTAAATAAGATAATGTTCTGTCAAGAATACAACAGTAAAACACAATATAGACTTTACCTGTCATCATAAAAGATTTTCATAAAAATAAACAAACTTTGATCTGGATCACTGAGAAGTCGTATTTACACTGTGCCATATAAGGAGTTTTACAACCGAAGTTGGCAATAAAGTAAATTTTCATTGGTCAATAAATCGATTTACAATGACGTAACCATAGCTGGAAATAAAACATTCAAGCGTTTGTATTGATCAAGAGCATAAGCCTTTTAAGTTTAACAATAGGCTAATCATTCATGCAATATTAAAAACGTTCTAACCTTACTGCAGACGTAAAGGCAGTAGTTTCCTCTTACGATCTCTACATCTAGCTGGTGTTTGGGCCGACCGCATGCTTTAATCCACGGCTTGCATCGCTCAAGCTGATATTTCGGTTTCGGGAACGGATGGAACACAACACCACCTTCCAGACGTTCTTTATACCTACTATCACTGTTACACAGCCCCCACTGGCACCGTTTAACCATTTTTCGCGATTTAAAATAAGTTGCAATTATCACTTAGAAAGAGAATAAACCAGATCTCCTTTCGGTTAGGTTGTCCAAGAAAAACGCCCGGATGTAAAATTTTACTAGGTGCGCGTCAACGGACGACTTTCATTGGTTAATCGGTTATCGGTTCTAGAATTGTGGGCGGAGCCGTCTACTGTTTAATTGCTTTTATACATGCAAATAAGGCCAGTTGGGTTAAAAGATTAACAGACATTAATAACAAAGGAGAGTGGACAATTTTCTATCAGAAAGAACTCAATAAATATGGTGGAATCCTTGTTATCGAATGTCGACTTAAGAAAAAACATATCGTTTCTAACTTTGAAAATGAATTCCTCAGACATATCATGTTATCGTGGAATAAAATGAAATCTAATGAAAGCATGACAGATAAATAAAACGATTACATGGAATAACTCAACAATACAACTAAATAATCAACATACCTTTTTTACCCAAACTGGTTTAATAGAGGCATTAAATTTCTAGAACATCTATTTGACTTCAGGACAAAATCATATTATACATTTGAAGCGTTTAAAACCCTATATGATATACCTACAACCGATTATCTAAAATATTACACACTAATTAATAGTATACCAGAAACTTACAAAATACAACTATCTGAAACAGACCTTTTTAATTTTAGCAACAGCACATTACTTGAAAAGGTGCAAAAAACTAACACAGTGTGTAAATATTTATATAATCTTCAACAAACTTTTGATGAAGATAAAAACAAACAGCAACATAAATGGTAAAGCATAATGACTTCCTATAATCAGAGTATTGACTGGACAAATACATATATAATACCATTTAAAGCCACTATAGATAATAATGTACGCACCTTTCAGTATAAGATTCTACATTGTATATTACCCACTAATGCATACCTGTACAAATGTAAGCTAACAGCTTCTAATCTGTGTACATTTTGTGCACGTTATAAATAAACTATTACACATGTTTTATTTGAAAGTAATATTGAACAACCCATATAGCGGGACTTCACAATCTATTTAAGCTGTAAAGAATTACATATTGATCTAAATGTAAAAGATATTGTCCTTGGAGCACAAAAAGGTGGCGCTAATAAGTCAGTTATAAACTATATACTCATGCTGATGAAGTCATATATATTTAGCGTTAAATCAAGAGCCGAACATCCAAATATCGAGACTTTCAGAATGAAAATAAATTTAGAAGAACAGATTGCTTTCGAAAATGATAAAATTGATCTGCATTATAAAAATGGCAGAAATTTGCACATCCTAATACTTCGAAATTTGCACATCCTAATACTTCGAAGTGAATCTTGCCTATTTTGTCTTGTTTCCCCCTTTTTTATCAGGATTGTTATTTTCTTTTATCTTGAATTTTGTTTCGCATACCTTAGGGAAGTTCTTGTGTATTTGCGCCTTCACATGTGCCTTCCCATAGCAGTATTTCATTTTGAAGACAATAAGTCAACCATCTCATGTCTATTAAAGGGAACACCTTGCCTTTTTTTATCCTCTTTCCTTTTTACTTTTTGTATCTCACTCTTTTATATCTAGCATCATCTCAAAACTAAAAATTGTAACGATTATTTTCTAGAAACAATTTATTACGCAAAATACACATAAATGAATGGAGTATAATCACTGATATAAGTGTATTAATAGTGTGTATATGAATAACTTGTACTTTTATATATCAACATTGAGTAATGGAGATGTATGCTGAAAAATGAAAAAAATGAAAAAATTAGGCGCGTCGTGGGAGAACCAGTCTTAATGCAAAAGCGTAAAGAGTCGTCCCGGATTAGCCTGTGCAGTCCGCACGGGCTAATCCAGGACGGCACTTTCCGCCTACAGTGGATTTGTGTTTAGAAGAGACTTTCTTGAAACAGAAAATACCACAGGCTGATCCAGGACGACACTTTACACAAATGCATTAAGACCGATTTTCCTTCGACAAGCCTCAAATATATTCGTGAACAATCTGAATACGTATTGTTTTAATACATGTTTATTTTAATGGGAAATACCGTCGATACGCAACTTTAATTACCAATATCTCAATCCAAGTTAGCAAGAACTAACTACAACGTCTTCTAATATGTAAAACTTACTGGGATAGCTATTATTATCAGTGGCTTCAAAATATTGCTTATAACTATCATATTACAAAGACATAGACATATCATATTACGAACATTTCTTATGTCATAAAAATCACGCTACATTATGCGATTATGTCAATGTTCTACATAATGCAATGTCATGGCATTCTTGTAATGTCTAGAAATGTCTTAAACCTAAAGTATTTTAACAATGTTCTTATGACCGCTGAGTAATGGCATTCTGTATTTGTCCTTCAGATCGCCTTGTAATGGAAATATGTAAATGTCCTTCAAACCGCTATGTAATTATATTATGTAATTGTCCTACAACTGCTGTGCAATGGCATTATGTAATTGCCCCAAAACACATGTAGAATGGAAATCTGTAAATGTCCTACAAACCGCTATGTAATTACATTATGTAATTGTCCTACAAACCGCTATGTTATTACATTATGTAATTGCCCTAAAACACATGTAGAAGGGGATTCTGTAAATGCCCTGCAGGCGGTTTAGCTATGGTGTTCGGTAAATGCCCTTTAGTATCCTGTGAAATGATATTCTGTAGATGTCATTCAGTCCGCTGTGTAATGATATTCTGTAGATGTCCTTCAGTCCGCTGTGAAATGATATCTGTAGATGACATTCAGTCCGCCGTGAAATGATATTCTGTAGATGGCATTCAGTCCGCTGTGTAATGATATTCTGTAGATGTCCATCGGTCCGCTGTGTAATGATATTCTGTAGATGTCCATCAGTCCGCTGTGTAATGATATTATGTAGATGTCCTTCAGTCCGCTGTGTAATGCTATTCTGTAGATGTCCTTCAGTCCGCTGTGTAATGATATTCTGTAGATGGCATTCAGTCCGCTGTGTAATGATATTCTGTAGATGGCATTCAGTCCGCTGTGAAATGATATCTGTAGATGGCATTCAGTCCGCTGTGAAATGATATTCTGCAGATGGCATTCAGTCCGCTGTGTAATGATATTCTGTAGATGTCCATCAGTCCGCTGTGTAATGATATTCTGTAGATGTCCTTCAGTCCGCTGCGCAATGATATTCTGTAAATGTCATTCAGTCCGCTGTGTAATGATATTGTGTAGATGTCATTCAGTCCGCTATGTAATGATATTCTGTAGATGTCCTTCAGTCCGCTGTGAAATCATATTCTGTAGATGTCATTCAGTCCGCTGTGTAATGGTATTCTGTAGATGGAATTGTGTTTATCATGAAATATTAGTTAAAGTGAGCTGCCAAGAAAGTTTTGATTACGTCAAATATCACTTAAGCTGCATCACGAATCACTTGTTTCATTTTTTCCCAGAATAACATGTTACATTCAGCTTCTTGTGTGTACTCGATATAATTCTTTTGTTGTATCCAACTGATCATTTCCAATGGCATTTTATTATGTGGCACCTTTTCATACATGATTATAACAAGAGACAACCGGTCGTCCCTATAAAATATGTTCTCCATTCGCGCCATGTTGAATTCATACATGCACCACCTGCTCCTCA
Organism: Congeria kusceri; assembly: GCA_027627225.1. Lineage (NCBI taxonomy): Eukaryota > Metazoa > Mollusca > Bivalvia > Myida > Dreissenidae > Congeria > Congeria kusceri. The sequence goes on from CM051030.1 coordinate 73,965,119, forward strand.
GAAAGGCTTCCGACAGGATGACGATGGTCTTTCTGCTGCTCTGGATGGCGTGGATAATGTTGTCCGAGATGGCGTTTCCAGGCAGAAAGTCCCGCTGATGCAAGCACAGAGACACGTTTTCCGATTCTACTTGGGGTATGAAGTCATCAAGAATAAAACGCAAATTGTCTTCAGCGTATGAAATAAACGCATCATATGTGTAGTTTTCAATTACATAATATTCAGATTGCCTCTTTGAAGTGAAAACGCTCCGTTTCGACATGTACAAGAGGTAGCGTATTTTCCAGCGATGCCTATACACCAGTCCCACAGCAACGGGCACAATGAATATCGATACACCCAAAGTCGCTATTATAATTACATAAGTGTACGACCTGCATCTCGAAGAAAGGCCGTTTAAGTCGTTATGGACGTGTTCTGAGCTAAGAACTTATCCTTCTGGGGTAATAAATATGTATCTCTCCAAAGCAATACAATTCTGCCGATGGGCAAATATCCATTGCAGAAATTCCTCATTTTGGCAATCATTTGATAAATAGTTCGTTTGCAAATCAATCTGAAACAATTTTGAACGGTTGTGTTCGTTTGTAATTAATCTTTCTCGAATTTCAGGACATAACGTATGGATGGAGTTGACAGATAAATACAAGTATAACATATTCGTTAAGGTGTTCATATTAATATCAAATATTTCAATATTGTTGTTACTAAGGTCAAGCGTTTCAAGACGGATGAGCGGTGCGAAGGTAGAAGAATACAACACGTTATCCTATTGCGCGAAAGGTTCAGAGTTCGTAGCTCCCATAGCGTGCCAAATATTCCTGAAAATTTCTCGACTTGAAGGTGTGTTCCAAGCTCATTTGTATCCAGTTGCAAAGTTACAAGTGATGGGTAATTCAGTGTCTTACTATCAATGTACTTCATTTTGCAGTTAAACAAAACAAGCGTTTGTAGTACTGGTAACGGACCAATATAGCCATCTTAGAGCTGGAACTTATTTCCAGAAATATCAAAGTACTGGATAACATTTTGTTTTAAGTGATAACTGAATATTAAATCAAAATGAAAATTGCCATAACATACAATAATTGTTTTAAGTGGCGGAGGTATTGTCACCAGATATTTAGGGCTGTCATCACTAAATTTGCACCTACGTTTCTTTGCTTCTTTTTCTTTCAAAAATGCTTCATTTGTGTAGGGACAGTTCGAAGAATATTGCCTTCTCATAACATTGCTATTATGCCCATGCTTCCCCGGGTTTGACTCGAAAGGCTTGTTTAGATTAAAGGCAATAAGTTCGATCAAATTATCCATACAACCCAATTGTGTGAAGTAATTTCCATAAGCAAAATTGTTCTCGCTAACGTACATTTTCCTTAGCGAGTTAGGCATAAGTATGAGCGCATTGGTTTCGATATGCTGCAGCCCGTTTCCCGACACATCGAATGCTTCTAAACTTGTATTCAAGAGATAACACAAGTGTTGCTTAATGATATCGTGACCTGTACTATGTTCTTTGAAGATATGTGAAAGATTAACTAATCTAATATTTGTAAACTGTAGTCCATAAGTAACATCGTCCAGACAGTCGAACCCTAAATCTCGATTCATGGAAATATCTAGTTTCTCCAGGCTTCGTAGATTCTCAAATGCTCCAGCGTACACACGTGTTATTCCACAACCAGAGATATCCAACGTTCTCACGTAGACTAAATTAGCAAAGGTCCTGTTAGTTATGTCCATTAGATGACAGTTTGCTCGATAGTGTAAGGATGACAATGATAAATGACTTAAGCGTAGTTCGCTGTATGTTTCCAGAAACTCCACATCTTTGAGACCATCTAGCGTCAGACTGACAAGGTTCTGAAGGTGACTAAGGTTCGGATAGGAGGGCGAGGAAGCAGGCGACTCCTGTGATCTGTGCAGTCTCAACGTGACTAGGCTTTTCGGCAAAAACGAAGCCCTCCATTCTTTGACATAGATTCGAAGGTCATTTGAAGATAAATCCAAGGTCTGCAAACGGGTAAGGATCAGAAATCCGTCGTCTTCTATTTTATTAATTTTATTATTGTGTAGGTCCAATGCGACGACAGTTTCACATCCTTCAAGGTCATGTGATCGGAAACTCCCAAAGCCATTATTTCCGGCGTTCAGATTAACTACATTGAACGTTGCGTTGGATATGCTGCTGCATATATCAGAAATGCTAATTTTCTTTGATTCACAATCCATTGATACATCCGTGTTCTTAATAACACTACAATAGCAAGATTACTCGCACCACAGGAAAAGGTTACTGTTGCACAACAATGATAGTTTAGTATCAAAAGTATTACAAATATTTGCCCGCAGATTATCCATGTACTTCATGGCTGCTTGTTCAATAATCGAAGAATGGAGCAGACATCGATACAGATCTGAATTCAGGGACTGTGCAATTCAGCATATCACTGGTACTCTGATAGCAAGTTCACCTGCTATACTGGTCCAAATTCAAACAGCTTGATATTAAACTGCATGCCTGAAAGGTCAAACTTAAGACGTTTGAAGGAGCTGATAATGCTCGACAACGTGGGTATTGAATGGCAGTTGTTTGCTTGTCACATTAACTTTTTTCGGCCTAGCTCTCTAAGATTACTTTTGACCTAGATTTCTTGCGATAATTATGCAGCGGGAAAATTGAATGCCAATAGAGTTGGGGAAATTTTCGAATTTTAGGCAATGCAAACTTACAACTATCGTTTAATGTCTACCAATTATTGTTGCATACTTTCGTGGAATACATTTTACATAATTGTTTACATAAGCGGTTAAAATAAAGTTATAAACATATCCTCGACATATTCTCTAGAACTGAGGCTAATTATGAACGTATTTTCTCATTGTATGCCATAAACAGAATGCTATATTCATTCACGTAACGAAATAACTATTTTGTTTAGCCTACATTTATATAAGCGGTACGCTCTATAAATAGCTATTGTGCAATGGTCCCATTCATAAATCTCATTCACAGAGTTGCCGTTCCATGTAGCCCATTGATTCTAGCAAGTTCAACACATTCCAGAAACAGTAGTGTCATCCTGAAAATAGCGCGCGAAGCTTGCAACCGTTGTATAGCTGTGTTAATATACTCGTACATGCATCAATAATAGCGTTCAGTGAATCATAAACCTAAAAATTTTAATAAATGGGGAATTTATATTTATAAACTTACTGTTAATATGAATAAATTGTGGTTACGATTTATTAAGGATTATTTATAATTGCATCTTTCTATCAACTTCTCCAGTAGATGTTATATTATCTGTAAAAAGATGCTACATTTTCTATAGATAATATGTTATGAAAGAAGATTCGGAATACGTCGAATTGTTATTCGCATAGCATGAATACACAATTTGCAATACTAATTATACACAGGAACCCTTGATATATCATATTTCTACTGATATATTTTAAAAATCGTCATAGTCTAATGAATTTTTATGTTTGAGTTATCACAAATAAAGTCTTAACATGAATGGTATATTACCGGTACTATAAATAACTATATAGACTCGTCTGATACATACTAATTTTAATTCATTCCCTAAATTATTGTTTTACATTGTTAATTTTTTTAATTGGCTTGACAAATTCAGATAACAATTATGTTAACCTAAATTATTTTGGTTATTCAGATATCACTGGTGGAAACATGGAAAAGTATGATTGGTTTATTCACGGCATTGATATTCATGATAATTTTATTTAATTTTTAAATTAATAAATTTATCTCAAATTAACTTTTGGTCCGAGAAGTTTTCTTATAGTGTCCGAAAAATCTGGGGTGCAACAAGTCTCCTTATATTGGTGGGGACCAAAACCATACTGGGGTCTGAGAAGTCACGTAACCGATCATCTTCGCCGTCTGTTGAGGTAATTTTTAAATGACATCTCAATATTAATTACAACGCCGATTGTCTTTATTAAAGACATTTCTTGTTTATCTTGCTATTGATTGCGAACAGATATGATGTAATAGTCTACTATCTATGTGAAGACACAATTCCCAATTTTTTACAATTAAATCCTGTTTTTGTAGCAAATCTACATTCTTTGCAATTTGTTCACCTGGCTTACTTCATGATAGAACATGCAAGTTTTGTTTACATATTTTCCTTCCATTTTATGCATGATTTGAGCCCGCAAATGTTCTACATAATAAACATGTGGCAAATATATACAGTCCGGTTAATGCATATTTTATTATTTTATCATTTGTTGCTGAATTTTTCTCCATGGCACAATATTCAAAAGAGACGCAATTACTTATTGCATTAATTTATTTTGTACCATACTATACACGCAATAAATGCAAATTTAGTTTTAACACCCTATCTGGAAAAAACAAACACAGATAACAAACAATAAGGACAAATACTAAACTATTTTAAAAGTTACCTTATCTCTTATTCGAATATGTAATTGATTTATATAAATTGTGTAAATTCTTGAACTATCCAGCAATCATATCAACACTATATGAACAATAACTTAGGCCATACCAATTTGATTCTATGTTCAGCGTCCTCGGGCTGGTAGGTTTTTGGATGCCTGAAAACAAAGCAACAATTTTTACAATGTGAAAAATACAGTTGTAAAGCACAAAGAAATTTGAAGAAAAAAAATGTGTAGGTGTTTTTACCAATATTTGTAAAATAGTGCAACTAGTCAATTTACACAGGTGAAATACTTATACCAGTTTCCCAGGTAAACATTTGCTTTAGCTTGGACCACTGCCACTGAATTAGTTGTGAAAGAAAAATGTATTTTTACATCGACTCATTGTTTGTTTATGCTTCCTGGTTGGTAGGTTTCGAAAAATCATGGTGACGCTAAACATAGAATCTAATTTGTAAGGCCTTACTAAAAGTTATATTAATCCTGTTATACTACTTATTATTTAATAGATATCTATACCACTAACAATGATGTCAGTATTGTGTCATCATAAACATCGTCACGTGACTGGCAATCGCGATGTGGAACACGTGACGTAATATCAGGTAATTGTTCAAACACGATTTTCTCCCTTGGACTAGGATCCAACTGTCGAAGAGAAATGAAGTGAAATTATATGTTTTACAATAAAATCTAAATATTACCAGATGTCAAACGTCTGTCCTAGGCTATTTCGTAAGAGGATCATATCTGGGACGCTTGTATCATAAGCAAATCAGATATAGCATTTTTCTTAATGGTAAATAATATATAAAATTACGAACGATTGTCATTTTTTGTTTTTATAAACATATCAGATTCAGTACGTTTAGCTTGCGTTGTTCAATTAACAAAATACAAAATAATAAATAACGCGCACGTATGTTCTAAATAGATAGTATATTAATTAGATTTAAATATACTGAAACGTGTACGTACATCTTGAAAGGATCCGTCCCCAGACCGTCTGCTGTTACCATGTCGATCATGCCTACACGAGTCTTTGGCGTGCTGTCTCGCGTCTCTGGACTCGTCACCATGTCGGCGGGAGTCCCGGTAATCCCTGAAATCATACAAGGCCAGTCACACCCCCTGTGTTAATAATAAGCAAAACGTTCCCTCTTTTTCTAACTAGTTTATAATAGGTGTAATTATTTATAGTTAGCGCTATGGACATTTAAGACAATTTAAACACACGAATACTTCTCAGTCCCTCGACATCACCGCTCTGACGTCGCCAGCGCTCGCGTCTTTCCGGTCTGGGCTCAGTGTGATCCAGACTTCGCCCGCGCGGGGCTTCGTACATCCGGGTCTCTGAGGTCTGCAGTGGAAAATCCCCTCGTTTTCCCTCTGGTATATCAAACTCTGTAGATAAAGGCTGTTCGTCCTCTGAGGTTCTTTTCCGGAAACCAAAGCCGTCGACGTCATCAGAGACGCCGCGATGTTGAGTCTTTTTATCAAAGCTGCTGAGGTCACGTGATCCATTGCCTTTCCTGGGTCCCGGCTAGATTATCTTAACTAGCGCATTTTTGATAAGTTGCTTTATTTATTTTACATGAGTTTAAATGACATAATTTTAACATAACAACGTTTCCAAATCGGTATTCTGGTACCCTGTTAATTGCATAAACAGATTGCAAGTATCAATCTCATAGAAAATATATCATGGGAGAAAATGGAATTATTGGAAGCGTGATCAAAATACCTTCCTTCGTCTTCAAATCAGATCCAAGAATTGACCGGTATGAAGTCTTTTGGTCTGCAATGGAACTTTTTTAGATTGTGATACATAAACAAGAAATCAAAATATGGGCTTCACTGTTAATAATGCTGGGTGTGTTGACCATTTAGAATGACACATCAACAAAATAATGTTTGCCATTAGTGTACTTATCGGGACCTGATCACAGATTGGAACATTGACAAAATGTGTAATAGATCCCAATAGAAAAATACTTTATATATACACAATCGAAATAACAATACTGACAAAGACTTATTTTGGAAATATTTTGTCGTTTATGAAAAATCATCAACTGAGATTGATAAAATTATAAAGCGTTTGTAACATGTGGAAAACATGTGCCCCACTTATATAGCGTTAAAAATTCATCTTTATGAGTGAATGTCAGAATGGCCGAGGGGTTAGCGTGACATATTATTTATTCCGGCGCTCGCAGGTTCGAGTCCCAGAGAAGGCATTTTGTAAATTGTAGTTAATTTTGTATATATATAATATTTGTTTTGGGTGAGTCCAACTGCTTTAGTTTCTGCAGTCAAGGCATTAAATGACATTTTACAAAAACACGAAAATCTGTTAACAAGTCACTTTAACTGACTAGGAAAGGGCTAACAACCAGTTCTTAATATGAAAAAATACTGTAATCTGTGTGTATGATTGGAACAGGATTCATCGAATAAACCAGGTTCGTATTTTGTCAAGCAATCTCGAATACACGTCTCTGTCGACGTAATTTAAATAAGTAGATCTAAATGTACAAGTGTCTGACTGGATCTAGACACACTGGCACTCCTACATAAACATGTAGGTTTATCTTTAGTATTGGTTATGTTCGATTTTATAGTTGTAAAACATGTCAGGGGAAATATGCAATGTTCAAAGATAGTGTCAACTTTGAGTAAACAACCATCCAGAAGACAAAACCATATATTGAATTATATTTAAATGATGAAACACTAGCATTGAATTTATGTAATGTATCGGTGATTTTTTCTGTATATGTTTAAATGATTACAGAATATTTCACTTCTCAATGTGTATGTTTTGTCATTATTTTTAACAGTGGAACATGTAACTGACACACATTATGATTAATTTTAAAATATCAATTTATTGATACTGATTACGCAATAAAAGAACCCCATCGTGTATAAAATACAGACTAATAAAAAGACAAAAAACATAAATTGAATGGAATAAGAATTTGTTTTTTTGCATGATATAAGAAATTGGTCTGCAGCTATATTTTCCTCAATTAGATGAAAGTGCGGTAAGTAATTTAACGTCCGGAAATAACAGCAGTCCGAACATTAATGCAATATACTATCATTAAAGTCACTGCGAGTTATACTGTGCGCAAAATTCGTACACAAAAGTAATGTGTACTGTATTTTTAAGAAATTCACCTCGTTTTTGAAATAATCATGCGTTAATTGTTATTGTGCATCAATCTTGTGTTTTTTACGGCCTCTGGTATGATAAATTTCACGGGGGTAATGTGAGAAACGCAAGACTTCCGGTTTGTTTTAATGTTTTCACGGTCTTGCAAATTTCACGCTACACCGGTTTAGTGAATGTTGCTAACTTGAATTCAGTAATTGTTAGCATAGGTAGGTTGTCATTTTAATGATTTTTGTTCTTGTTTCTTTTACACAGCGAAGGGGCGTATCCATAGAAAGTCACGTGCCCCACGAGACCCTGCACGACACGCCCCTCTCGTTTAATCCCCAAGGGGTGCCCTCGGGCATTGCACGAGAGCTGTCGAGTAGCAAACTTAAGCAACAGGGCGGTGTGAGTGACACACTTTCATACAACAGGAAATCATCTCACCATGTCAGAGATAAAATCCCCCTTATGTGCACTCCATGTAAACGTTTTTGTAAAAGATTAAGAAATATCTTCTTGTTGATATGTTAAAGGCCTAGTTTAAGGAATGTCTGGCCTCTCTATGGGGTGTTCCACTCAGTATATTGGTCCACCATAAAGTCTCTTTATCATTATCTCCAATATTTTCTCTCAGCTAACTGAGCAATGACTAAGTGCACTGTTTCAATTGATTTCTATTTCGCAGTGCACTGTTCTCAGCTGATTAGGGTCCCAGCGTTCCCCACACTGCGTCCACGCTGTGGCCACAGCAGGGTGCCAGTACACAGGAGTACAATACCCCAGATTTGCGGGAGGGGGTTCAAATAAAGAAGGATTAAAATAGGCCTTTAAGATCCACCTGTGTAGGTTACCATTGTACAATAGTGTTTAGTTAAGGTAAACAAATCGACATTTCCTAGGAGACTATGATAAACTGTGCTTCAGTGCGAAATGCATTGAGAGACACAGTTATCTTTGCAAAGATGTTACATGCATTTGAATCCTTGCATAATAAGAAAGTACAACATACTAATTGATCAAACTAACAGTGATTTTTATGATTAAATATGATTTGTCTTCAAACAAATAAATTTTATTCACACATTTCCATACGAACAACACAGATACATGCATATAATCATTGAATATACTGGACAAGACTGTGCTTTAGTTGTTGCCGTGTATCGATTTTAATGTGTTCATATATGTACACTATAGAACAGTTATGAACTATTATTTAAACCATATCTTTTTGTGCATTCAGTGAACAACCAGGACCCATATCCACACAGCTCCTAAGGAAACTTTTAAGTTAAGTTATACTTGAGTCAAAATTTCAAATACCATTTTCTATGTGAAAATCATTATTTTATTATTTAAATATGGTACCATTAGAAGCATATGTTGATTCTTTACCAAAATATACCAGTTTAACAGAACATAAACTATAAATGAAAAAGCCACAGACTTGAGGAAGTTTATACTTTTAAGAAATTAACTTAAGTTTTCCATAAGGAGCTTTGTGGATACGGGCCCTGGTTACAAGTATGTCGTTGACAAGTTGCACGTGCACCTGGGATATTGCAAAGATTTAAATGACGAAGGGTCTCGTTTTTATCTTGATGGGGTTAATTTCAGGTTATCTTGGGAATGCAGTAGCGCTTTTGCAATTTAACTGGTCCGTAAACCATTTTTATAAACCATTAAACCGAGATGTATTTCATATAACATTTTGCATCACTATGTATCATTTATATGTATGACTTAAATTGTTGTACTAATTACAATAAATGTTTCTCTGATACAGTGAAACTAAATTATAAAGCATATTAAACTATTTTGATTGTAAATTTGTCTAATGATTGAGCAGCAGCAGCTAAACCACCACTATTCTAGTCATAGACTTGGTGTTACAATCATTATGTTTTAATAAATACTATCTTGCAGTGAGATCTATAAGACCCCACCATCATCATCATTATTATTCAAGTCACAGAGTTAGTCTTATAATCATCATGGGTAATTATTATAACCTAACCATGAGATCTATAAGACACCACCACCACCATCATTATTATTATAGTAAACTAGTAGGTCTTGCCATTCTCACGGGCAATAATTATCACCAAATCATGAGAAATATAAGACACCACCACCATCATCATTATTGAGGTCAAAAGTTGGTCTTGCACATCTTAACTGTAAATTTATTATAACCTTACCATGATGAATTTACGACAACATCAATACCATCATCATTATTTTAGTTAATAAGTTGGTCTTACAATTTTCATGGGCAATTACTATAACCTAACCATGAGATATCTAATCCAACACCACCATCATCATTATTTTAGTTCTATGTCATGTACATTCAGTACAGTTCTCATGGTTAAAATTATCTTGTCCCAATATTTAGACATAAAACAGAATTCCCCAAATTGTGTACCAAAAATAGGGAAATATTCTTCTGATACAGTCTATTATTTATTTTGGATAGTGATCGCTGACTGTTTAAATGTAATATATTAAAATATTTAATTATATATAATAATAAATTATAAGAAATTGATGTAAGCAGACTGATGCTGATTTTCTGTATTGGCTATAAATATACAACATGCTGATTTTTGCTGGGGACTAAAACCATGCTCTAGTGGACAGCACAGTTTGCACCATGGGTTCATTAAACAGGCCCCTGGTGGTGTCAAGTATGGTGTATAGATAAGCAATTACAATATACTGTCATTAGTCACTATACAACCTGCATATTTGCAGGGTGTAACCAGTTTATGAAGTCAAACCATAAGGTGGTGTTTTGGGCCTTAATATTTAGGGACACAAACAAATGTTGAATGTGTCCCAAATTTATTTTTTATTTTTTTTGGAAAACTTAGGGATGTCCCAATATTTATGACTTGAATAATGATGATGGTGGTGGTCAGGTGGTGGTAGTGGTGTCTTATATTTCTCATAGTTACTGGTTATTATAGTTTCCTATGAAGATTGTCAAACCAACTTTATGACTAGAATAATGATGATGGTGGTGGTAGAACCTAACTTTTCTCATGGTTAGTTTATAATAATTGCCTGTTAGGATTGTAAGACAACGTCTATGATTAGAATAATGATATAGGTTGTGGTGGTCGCGGTGTCTTATATTTCTCATAGTAAGGATATAATAATTGCCTGTGAGGATTGTAGGATCAACTCTATGACTAGAATAATGATGAAGGTTGTATTGGTAGTGGTATCTTATATTTAACATGGTAAGGTTATTATAATTACATGTGATGATTGTAAGATCAACCATATCACTAGAATAATCATGGTGGTGGTGGTGTCTATTATTTCTCATGGTTTAGTTATAATAATTGCCCTTGAGAAAGGTAAGACCAACTTATTGACTATAATAGTGCTGATGGTGGTGGTGGTGTCTATTATTTCTCATGGTTTAGTTATAATAATTGCCCTTGAGAAAGGTAAGACCAACTTATTGACTATAATAGTGCTGATGGTGGTGGTGGTGTCCAATATTTCTCATGGTTTATAGGTTATAAGTATTGTATGACCAACTTTATGACTATAATGATGATGGAGGAGGTGTCCTATATTTCTCATGGTTAGGTTACAATAATTACAAGTGAGCATGGTAAAAACAAATTTTTTACTATAATAATGATGATGGTGATGGTGGTGTCTAACATTTCTCGTGATTATGCTTAAATAATTACCCATGAGAATGGTAAGACCAACTTATGAACTAAATTAATGATGATGGTGGCGGTGTCCTATATTTCTCATGGTTAGGTTATAAATAATAGTTGCACGTGAGAATGGGAAGACCACTTTATTGACTACAATAATGATGATGGTGGTGGTGGTGTCTTATATTTCTCATGGTTAGGTTATAATAGCTGTCCGTGAGAATTGCAAGACCAACTTATTGACTAAAATAATGATGATGGTAGTGGTGTCTTACATTTTTCATGGTTAAATTACAATAAATACCCGTGAGCATTGTACGGCCAACCTATTGACTACAATAATGATGATAGTGGTGGTGTTGGTGGTAGTGGTGTCTTATATTTCTCATGGTTAGATTATGATAATTTCCCGTCAGAATTTTAAGACCAACTTATTGACTACAATAAACATGATGATTATGGTGTTGTCTCACATCTCTCATGTGAGGTTATAATAATTGCCCATGAGGATTGCAAGACCAACCTATTGACTACAATAATGTTGATGGTGGTGGTGGTGTGCTATATTTCTCATGGTTAGGTTATAATAATTGCCCGTGAGGATTGTAAGACCAACCTATTGACTAAATAATGATGATGGTGGTGGTAGTGGTAGTGGTGTCTTATATTTCTCATGGTTACGTTATGATAATTGCCCATGAGAATTGTAAGACCAACCTAATTACTACAATAATGATGGTGTCTTATAGGTTATAATAATTGCCAATGAGGATTGCAAGACCAACCTATTGACTACAATAATGATGATGGTGGTGGTGTTAGTGGTGTCATATTTCTCATGGTTAGGTTATGATAATTGCCTGTGAAGATTGTAAGATAAACTTATTGACTACACTAATGATGATGATGGTGGTGGTGTGCTATATTTCTAATGGTTATGTTATAATAATGTCCCGCGAGGATTGTAAGATCAACCTATGTTTTCCCAGGTATTCCGGCATATTTTAATGTTTTCACGGTCTTGCAAATTCACGCTACACCGGCTTTCAGTCCGATTACAATAACTGTTAATTTACATTACACTTTCTAAAGGAGTATGCCCTTGATCTTGTGACGCAATGCAGGTGACCAGCAGCGCCATGATATGCGGACTATTGTAATTTTTAAGGTTGCACGATCTGAACTGGCTTATCTGTGAATAATGCATATGGATGTCTATCATCCTTATTAAACATCCTGAATTCCTCAGAGTTGTTGTAAGACGACTTCGAAAGTTTTTTTTCTGCGCATACGATCGCGCATCAGTGGTGTTGATTGAACACTTCAAACATGAAGTTTCCTGACATATAATATACAATACATATTCTGTAAACTGTTATTATCAGCAAGTATTACTTAAACAATCATTATTATTCAATAGTTGTTTAAATTTACGTTGTACAATGATAATTATAATGATATGTACCTCATTTGAATTCAAAAGTATTATGCCGTTAATTCCGTGTATTGTTTGGTACAACAAATGACAACAAATGACATGTCTTTTCGCATTGTTCCATGGAAAGGAATTCCATAACAAATACTACAGTGTATACAGCATACACTATATAGCCGCGGTCAGTATTCTCGTCTCCTCTTCTATACAGCACACACTATATAGCCGCGGTCAGAATTGTCATCACCACTTCTATAGAGCATACCCTATATAGCCGCAGTCAGTGTTGTCATCACCACTCGATCGAATATTATGATATGTGTACGCTTTCTTTGTAGTGCTTCACATGCAATGCATAGATTTAATTCTAAGATATCGGGGTTCATGGAAGGGAATAAATCTAAGATCTTACTGTTTGTTTTCCGATCCATAATATCATTGTGAGTAGTCTGTGTAACTGTGTGCGACATAACATGTTTTATTCTCATGAATAAATACCTTTTCTACCAAACCAAGATATGGGGGTTTTTTCTGACCATTTGATAATTAGCCGGGCTTGTCTGCATTTCCATGGCAGGTCGAAAAGATAAAATGTTAAGACTTAGACGGGATCAATACCGACGTACCAGGACAACGCAAAACTGTCCTTCAGTAGGACACGCTTTGACAAAAACTTTAAATGTTTAAAAAAGACTCAACCCATTGTGTATTCATTATCATAAGAACAGTGAATACATTGCTGCATTATTGACGTGAAAATCCATATCTTAACTGAAATAACGTATTCCTTCCTATTGGAACATTTGCTTTTCAAATTTTGAGTATGTGTAAAATAATGCAACACTGTGTCCGACAACACATTCGAAGGTGACGCATAAGTCTGAGTGTCTGAACATTGTGGGTTCTTCCAAATATCTCCTGCGTGGCCTTGAATACACCGTGGCATGAACTACAAAAGTATTTTTTATGTTCACGATTTCTTTATTTGTTTCCTTTCATAAACATGTTTCATTTTGACTGAATTTCTAGATATTACAATACCTAAACAATGAAACAATAAAAATGGGGATCACCGAAGTAGATTTGGTGAAAATTTATATAAATGACCTTTATGCATACTCATATGATTGATACACTGCAAGAAAGATAAAATGGGGTCACCGTTCTTGTTTTCGACAAATATTAGATAGATGACGTGTGCGTATTGGATATTTTTCTGTTAAACTAGGGTGGAATGACAACCATTATTTCAAACAATAAAATTATAAAACGTGAATGAACATATCATATATATTCTTAATTATATTAGTAACAGCAGTTGGTAATTACTGCGTACATAATAGTTATTGTAGCCAAACCAGTTCAACATTCATAGCTAGCAAGTGCATAGATATGCGAATTCAGTATCCAGGGTGGGTTTGTCTACTTTCGTTTTCAGTGTATAAACAAACTTCACAAATCATCGAGTCAGAAGACAAACTTCTATTACTACTATACGAAAATAGTATTTATTTATATTGATTTCGTACATTGTTAAACTAGCTATTAAACATGGCAATCTACCTTACAGGGGCGTATCGACGGCTAATAATCTATAATAATTTAAATATTTAAATAATGTTTTATTAAGTATTCATAAGTATTCATAAAATTATTGCTTTGCACATATGTCTCGTTTTTATAAGCGAACAAATATATATTTTATATGATTACTCGTAGTAGTAAAATTGATATAAATGAAATGTACATGAAATACCGCTATATGCATGCGTACTATTTATAACTGTAGTACAGCGTAGGAGGCGTTTAATTATAGGCGTGAGTTCGAATTCTTCTGGAACCATGCATCGAAACAGAAATGTGTTGGCATTGTACATTTTTTTCTTAACGATTCCATCAATATATTATTGCTACTAGGAATTTAACACCAAAGTGTTGGAAATTTGGTGTGGATAAGGATGTGTTATATAGTTTAATGGATATATGAAATCAAGGCATAAGGTATGAATATATATAATTTGTAATTGATGAAGAAACAAATCCTTATTTAAAACTCACTGTATACTGTTCATAAAAGATATGGCATCACAACCAGAAGACAGAAGAGCAAACTGATGTGGCAGTATCAGAGGTATCTGATAATGACCAAGAATGTGACCAAGAATGTGATCAAGAATGTGACAAAGAATGTGATGACAAAGACACCAATAAACACAAATATATCAGCAGTGTTAGCGTCATCTTTCATAATCACATTTGACAATTTTTCATTTATTTTACTTAACTGTCTTGAAATGTCACTGTTGCTGATGCTTGTTGTATCATTATTATTTTCTAGCTCTTTGTTCTTCTGTTTCTCATGTTTGGCCTTTTTCTTTGGTTGCTTTTTACTTTCAGCTTTTGGTGTGCTTATACCAAGTTCATGTTTGCACACTATGGAACATGAAGATCTACACTATCAGCTTGTGATATTCATTAATGATCTCAAAGTCATAGTTTTTGTCACTTGTAAGTATTTTAGACCAATCCAAAAATACTGTAAATGTATATTCAAAAATAAAATAAGATTTAGAATACAAATTACGTCAATTGTCTTGAGATTTTATATATTTCCCTAGGTCTATGGCTATGTTATGGAAATCAAATTTTGAAAACAACAATAGAGGTAAATACTTAAAAAATACCATAAAAAATCGGCTTGTTGTCTCTAAAACATACAACAGATGCAAACATTCAACTACATGTATCGTTTTGTTTTAATAGTAAGGTCTAGTTTAAATTGTGTAAACTCTTCTAGGCTTACTTATAGGTGACTTTTTTTCTATATAATTTAAAATGTTTTATGCAATTAAACACACATTGTTTATATAAAGCATGACTTGACATTGTTTTTGTGTTTCATTTTCTATGCATATGTAGTATTACAAAAATAGGTTACAAATACATGGCTAACTGATGGTAGTAATTTGAGAATAGAGAATTTAAAAATTAGAAAAAAACTAAAACTCATAACAAATTAAACATGCACTGCAATATAATACAAATAATTTATGTTTTAGATATTATTTAAGTGCAGCACTAACATTCTTGTAAACTTACTTTTATAAAGGTCTATATGATATCATATGTCTAGACACATTTGCTTATGAATTCAATGAGATCATCAGACGTACAATCACATATACAATTTCAAAACAAATATTTGTAAGGAAAACTGTCATAAAATTGACAAGTGCACTCAAAGGAAACCTGTCAGTACTTCCTGAAGTAGAGTGTACCTGTGTAAATCTACAAGCAGCGCAATTTCTGACATGCAAGCAGGTTGAACTTGACCATCATTTTTTTAATTAACACAACTGTTTAAATGAAGTGTCCAATAACGATTTTTGAATATTAACTACAGCTTCAAAGAAACTGATCAGCAACACATGGTGGTCTTCAGTCCTTAAGATCTATTGTGCTGACACTGGATTCAGACTTTTCAGAATTTCATATCATACTGAACAATCTCGCCTGTCTTATTAAGCCAGATAGTCAAGCTGATAAAATCAATAGTACTACCCGATAGACAGTCATCTGTTCGGTATTAATCGGAAATCTTCCGAAAATTTTCAGTTGCTATCGATTTTATCTGATGATAGATACTGCCTTATCTAAGATTCAATCAGTAATACCTTTTACGCTTTCATACCATCAACAATTTAATCTGGCTGTCCTGTTTGCGCAGTATTTTGTGTAAGAGTATATCAGTATGCAAGAGATAAAGCGACACACTTCTGTTTTTATTAACCAAATATTTCGAAGAAAAACAATCGTTTATGAGATTGCGTATGTCGTTTGGCGGGCGGGCATAGTGGCGACGTCAACTTCTAGTTTAATCCATTTTGTTCGAAAAAAAAATTTTGTGGAATGTCCATGTTTCTTGTCCACCTTATTCTCTGTTGGAAAATATTAAGGTTATCAACTATTCCACAGTCTTTAATAGTAACAACAAACTACAACAATAACCTACACATGAGTGACGGATATACCCCCACAATATGGACTTGTCACAAAAATATGGCATCCATTCGAAAGAAATGGACAGAGAGAGAATGCTTTAATATGTGAATGGTCAACAGGGTATTTGGAAAAATTTAATTTCAGTAGGAGCCATAACTCTGTCAACATTTAGTGGTTTGTAAGCAAAGTTTAACTTGATCTGTATTTTATGTTGTTACACCTATATACCAAAAATAATTTAAATATGTGAAGCCTTTTATGAGTTAATGTCCATGTTTTTCGGGAATTTAAGTCAGAAAGGGGCCATAACTGTGTAAATATTTAGTGGTTTGTAACCAAAGTCAAACTTGACCTGTATTTTATGATGCTACACATATGTACCAATAAATATTTAAATATGTCAAGCCATTGTTGAGTTATCTTCAGAAAAACCGTGTTTTTAGGAAAAATTTAGTCAAATAAAGGGCCATAACTCTGTCAAAATTTAGTAGTTTGTAACCAAAGTCGAACTTGACCCGTATTTTATGATGCTACACATGTATACCAATAATTATTTGAATATGTCAAGCCATTCTTGAGTTATTGTCTGGAAATCATGTTTGTAGGGAATTTTAAGTCGAAAAGGGGCCATAACTATGTCAACATTTAGTGGTTTGTAACCAACATCGAACCTGACCTGTATTCAATGATGTTACACATGTGTACCAAATATTAATCGAACATGTCAAGCTTTTCTTGAGTTATCACCCGGAAACCATGATTTTATGGAATTTTAAGTCGAAAAGGGGCCAAAACTCTGTCTAAATTTAGTGGTTTGTAAAAACCATCGAACTTGACCTGTATTCTATGATGTTACACATGTGTACCAAATATTATTAGAATATGTCAAGCCTTTCTTGAGTTTTTCATCCGGAAACCATGTTTTTAGGAATTTTTAAGTCGAAAATGGGCCATAACTCTGTCAAAATTTAGTGGTTTGTAACCAACATCGAACTTAAGCTGTATTCTATGATGTTACATATGTGTACCAAAAATTATTTGCATATGTTAAGCCTTTCTTGAGTTATCATCCGGAAACCAAAAAACAAACAGACCGAGAGACCGGCAGACCGACAGACCGACGGACCGACAGACCGATACCCCCCCCCTAAACTTCGTTTGTGGGGTATAACAACAACTACTACTACCTACTACTACTACGACCACTACTACTACTACTTATAATAAAAATAATAATAATATTATTATTATTATTATTAGTAGTAGTAGTAGTAGTAGTAGTAGTATTACTGTTGTTGGTAACTACATTTTGTAATACCACAAGCTCTGTTTGGCAATACATAAGAACAGATTACGGAAAATTACGACAATTTTCCATTATGAAATGGCATGTATGATATATTGGGGATTGCACTAGCAAATTATTTAGTGGCCCCATTTGTCACCTTCGCCTATCCGTGGAGACCAGGTATAGAGCCCCCTTTTCAGACAAGTGTGCGCACCCTTGTCAAAACTTTGGCACTTAGGACTCAATAATATAATTTAAAAAACAATTAGGACAGCACCCATGTATAATGATCGTTATCAGCTGATACCACCGACACATATAGTGCCTGCATGATCCCATTTTTATTTGATATATTATGCTTTAATTAATATAGAAACTTAAAGTTATAAATAGTAATGGTTACATTATCAGAGCTTTGTAATTTCAGTTATTCTAGCTTGATTTGTCTTAATTTAATAAAAGAATTATTGTTACGCGTATTAAAACAACTGTTTATTTTTATTTTGTTCCTTTCATTAATTTCGGGCTTATGCTGACGCTTTTGTTTTTGGATCACAATATTAAGGCATAATTTCTTATCTTTAATCAAACAATAATAGAAAGTATGTTTTCTGCTATCAATTAACATGCATAATCTGAACTATCTCAATGTCAAATATAACGCTAATGCATTGTTATAAAAAAGGCATCTAAATTTCCTTCTGGATTTTATTATCTAAAATAAGCTAAACTGCAGATTATAAGGTCTTTGCTACCACAAGATTCATATCTGTGTATTACCCCCAAATAAACGCCGCGGAGAACTTATACTGCTAGAACGGTACCAACTCGGTATCGTTCGACAACGCTCGTTTATTTCCGTATTTAGTCACGGACATGAATTTTAAACTATCTTTAACTCATTTAAGTCTAAATTCCACGGCCTATAATTTAAAATAATTAAACAAAATTAACACCACTCGAACAAGCAAAGAATGAATTTTCCAAATTAATTTTTGTATACGATTAAGTTGAAGGTGCACCATATTTCCGACCGAGTTTCTATTGATTGCTATAGGAAATAGGGTGATGTGACAAAAGTGCCAATTCCCCCGCCTAAATTTTAAAATACCGTAAAATAAATGGTACCCTGTTAAAGAGCATAAAATTATCTTTTCATATTCGTCTGTACTTTTCTGAGAGTAAACAAGAAATGTCTTTAAAAAAGACAATCGGCGTTGACATTAATATTGAAATATCATTTTTACCCTAAACATAATACAAGAGTGCTAAGATGATCGGTAACGTGGCTTCTCGGACCCCAGATATTTTGGTCCCTACCTATGTAAGGAGTCTTCTCGGACTTAATATTTGTATCGCGAATAAACCCCATGTTTTCACCAGTGATACATAAATAACCTAAATCATTTACGTTAACATCATTATTATTTAAATTATATAAATTTGTCAGCCAAATAGAACAAATTAACAATGTACGGAAATAAATGCGGGAGTGAATGAAAATTATTTTGTATCAGACGCGTATAGTTATTCTTAAGCAATATACCCAACCTTCATCTTTGAAGTTGCATAATACATGCACATTTCGAAGTCAATGTATCGATTATGCTGTGCATCCTAATAAAAAGCAATCTTCAGATAACATTCAGCATTTGAAATAATAATGACTTCCATTCTTGATGACACCAACATAACATTTCATAGACTATTGCGATTTAAAATTAATTCGTTGGGAGAAGCTTCATAAATTGATGTATCAAGGGTTTCAGTGTATAATTGGTATTGCAAATGATGTATTAATGCTACGCAAATGAAGTAAAAGAAACATGCATACTATTTCGACGAATTCCGAGACTTATTGCACCACACTTTATTTCTTGAAAGATATCTTTTATTAGGTTGATTAACATCTACTGGAGAAGTTGATAGAAATGTGCAATTTTAATTAATTCTTAATAGAACGCAACCGCAATTCAATTTCTAATTAAAATGCACAATAAATTTATAAACATAAATTATTAAAATATTCGTTGGGAGAAGCTTCATAAATTGATGTATCAAGGGTTTCAGTGTATAATTGGTATTGCAAATGATGTATTAATGCTACGCAAATGAAGTAAAAGAAACATGCATACTATTTCGACGAATTCCGAGACTTATTGCACCACACTTTATTTCTTGAAAGATATCTTTTATTAGGTTGATTAACATCTACTGGAGAAGTTGATAGAAATGTGCAATTTTAATTAATTCTTAATAGAACGCAACCGCAATTCAATTTCTAATTAAAATGCACAATAAATTTATAAACATAAATTATTAAAATATTCGCTCTTATTCGCTCTTATTATTCCCTGGACGCTAATTGATGCATGTATATTATAATAGCAATACACTGGCAGATAAACGCGCGGTAGTTTTGGAATGATTGTGCTAGAATCAGTTGTTATATATAGAGTGTGCCACTAGACTAAACAAAATAGTGGATTAATTCTGGGAATGAATATAATATTCTGTTAATGACACACAGTGAGAAAAAATGTTCATACTTATGCTCAGTTCCAGAGTGTATATCGAGAATGTGTTTATAATTTTATTTTAACCGCTTATTTAGACAATTATGTACATTTTATTCCCCAAAACCAAAAATTAAATTTCCTTGAGGTACCCGATATTAAAATGCAACTCAATTATCGATTTCTTTCGAGTTCGATATCGATACTCGGAATCGAAAATAATTTACACGCAGATAATCGATTTTTATCATAGGTATACCTCTAGCTTAGACTTGCTGCCCTAAACATAGTTTGAGACTTTAATCAGCTATTTCAGTCTCACAGTGGCAATGTTTTACTTGCGCTTTCTGCAGAACTTCTTTGTTGAAGAGAACATGGGGCCGAAGGTTTTGATGATAGGAGAAATGGTATTGATAACAAATTAATTTTATTCCAGATATATTGCAATTAATGCTAGTAATTTGTGATAACAATATATGTTTATAAGTTAAAACTGATGAAGACATTCAAATGTACTGATTAACAGCCTAAATCATGAAGTATTGTTTATATTTAAAATCATTAATACACCTGTCCTATTTCTGGATTCTTATTTCTCATCGTTGTTGTAGAATAATGTCTTTATGTAAATTGTAGACAATTTATGAAGCTTCTTTCAAATTAATCCGAATCACTTCAACTAAAAAAATAATGACACTTATATACTCATATTGCATTTGGTAATTAGTTATACGGCGTCACCGATAATGCGAAAGTTTTCTGAACCTGTTAGTATTATACAAAAACATTTATTTAATATATTGTTTTTCTGTTTGCAGATGATAGACCTAATAAAGTTTGTGGGCATATTCCTGGTATTCATTATCAGCTTTGGTATCATGTACCATGTAAATCTTTACCCAAACTCACCACCAAAAAAGAAACTTCTTGAAAGGATATTCTATGTACCATACTGGCATTTTCACGGAGAGCTGTTTTTGGATGAACTCACAGGTCAGGTCATTTATGCTGCACTGGCCGATGGCCGGCAAGCAAGCTAAAAAGTCATTGGGGTTCGACCGTCGTGCTAAGTTTGTGCGTGTGTGTGTTCCTCTTTCTTAAAACGACATATCATATAAATCTTCGCGCCCAAAATGATGAATCTTTAAAAAAATATTCAGTGGGGAGTCTTTGACAAAAATGATCAAATGATGTTGAGTGACAGGCCGTCAGTGCGTAAAATAGAAATGAAAATTTAATTGGCATTCCCTCTTGCTGGATTTTCAAGTAAGTGCACACGCATGTTTTGTTCCGGTTTCCCCATAATTTCTCAATAGTCTTGGTCTGGCCACCATATCGCAAACTGTATCATATTTAAGTAAATTTTAGTTACATGTCATCTCAAACCACTGAGGTGGTCGTCTGCCTAATTAGTCAAATGTTTCCGGACCACAGCCAAGCTGACAGTTCGAGCCTATACAGATACTTTTCCTTCTGTCACCCTTAACTTAAGAGAGTTTAGCATTACATATACGCATTATTTGGCGTCATGATACTGGTCTGCCTATTTGTTTTACCTTTACGTGAACTATTTGAACAATCAACAGTATGTACTTAAGTTTATTGTCTTGCAAATCTGAAAAGATGATATATGATTAACAAATTAACTCCTTTTTGAATTCCGCTTTTTTTTTGTCGAGAAATATAGAAGAACTAGGGAATCATGCTCTATCCAAGTTGAGCTTTACTGATAATGGTATCAAGACTGTGAGTGAAGGCGTAAGAAAAATATTTGAGTAAGAATGAAAATCAAAGTGTAAGGATTGTAAGTTTGTCCAATAACCTTACGACACTATAATATAATTTACATATGTATCATTACATACATTCAGTTTGCAGGGAACGTAGTAATTCAGTTTGGAGTTAACGTAGCAAATACAGACACTTGTCTTCGACAGATGGTTATGCTACGTTTTCCGCAAATAGCAAGATTATCCTCAAATTGATGCATCGGGAATGACAACGTAAACATTGAAGAATTAATACGATACTATCTTGTAATTTTCTAGATTCGCCGGAAAATATAATAAGTATTATTATTAACACATATCGGACACTGTTAATGTTCTTGTAAAAACACTATATGTATGTTTGTCTTTCACATAAATGTTATTTAATAAACTTGTATAATTGTTGGGTGTTTAAAGCTTGTGATTTAATCATTATGATCATCGACAACATGCTTTAAATATATGAGTCATTTATTTTGTTTCATATTGATCAAAAACATCATCTGATATAGGAATAATGAAAGGCCAGAGACATTTTTGGAGAGAAACCCTTATTACCATCCGCTGGTGCTTTACTTGAGGCTAGTGACCAATTGCCTATAGAATACAAGACAATAATATGTTTTAAAGCTGTTACTGTTCAGTTTAATTCGATATATACTTAAATATGTTAGCCAACTAGAATATATAAATTATTAACTGTTAAGAGAAATTCTCTATCAAAACTAACAGGCAGGTGTTACTGAGTATAGACAAATTATGCCCCTTTGATTGAGAAGACTGTATCAGTGTATTAATAACGTTTTTAGCATCCAATTTTGCATATTTACACTTACAGTATATTTACAGTTCTTTGGTGTTAAACATTTTGATATATTTTTTCAAAATAAGGGTTATCTATAGTTAACACGTCACATCATCGCATACTATATTACTTTTTGTTAAACATGTGTTCATATATGGCACTAAAATAGGAGTCGTTTTCATTTAAGATGCTTACAAGGTTGAAAATATAATAGCATTGAAGATAAAACTCAAACAAAATAAGCTCGTCACACACTAACATGCATAGAATTATTTATCACTTGAATTATTGCTGTATTAATCATCTGCGTTGTTACGCAATTCTATCCCCAATTGACCAGTAGATACAAAGATTAAGTTGACCAATTAGGGGTTTATATTTCATCGGTCAACAATAACACATGGTTGCATAATCCAATCAATTTACCTCAACTCCTTGAACAAACAGCCTTACACAAACAGAAAGGCGGAGCGATCTATGTTTTCGCTACTGGTTAATTGTCATTTTAACAACTGTTGTTCCAGTTATAAATGTAGAATTAAATGATATTCTTAGCAAAACGAATATTTTCTTCTTAATCACTATATAATATGTAACTGCACATGCATGGACACATGGTATACAATAATAATAGAATACTACTTTCTGTAACTAGTTTTACTATTATACAGATTTATCATGAGGAATGTTACATTTATATTTATTAATATTAACTGTAATTGAGCTCCAATAAGGCCAGTATTTACGAGGATTATATACCAAAACACATGGGAAAAACACATGGCTGAAAACAGTTATTATGCAAGTGTATTTTATAAGACAGGAAAGAAACATTACAAACATAATAAGTAGTCATACAACAAAATCACAGAAATAAAAACGTTAAACAAATTCGAAGTAAACAAACGTACAAATTCACATCAATTGCTAGTAGTATTCGTTATGAATAATAACGAAATATTCAATATGCATTTCATACATAGATAATAATCAACCTAACACATGTAAATGCAAGTATCACTGATTTTTGAAAACTGAACATTTAAAATTGCCATTCCACATTAATAAGATACAATAAGATGTCCCAACAATCCCCTGCCGGAATATCGGCTTGTTCATGATAGAGAACGCATTTATACACGAGTACACAGGCGACACTGAGAAAGGATGGGGGCAACGCATGACCTGAATCGTTCTTTTAATAAAACGACACAAAAGTGACACAAACACATTAGGGTCCGTATTCTAAACATTTTCAAGAATTTTAGCTAAATGATTTCTACATCTGAACTTTAAGCTTAGTAATTGTCTCAGAAACCTTTCAACTTTTAAGACTTTTGCAAAACTGGCGTATGCATGTAATATAAAGTCGTACAAACAATACGCTTGTAGCGTACAGTAATGATCACATATTGCAGCAGCATATTATAATATACAATAAAGATAAAAGAGACATACGTTGCATACAATACGTATACATGTAACAGTACTAATGTGCTTAATAATGCATTTGTTAAAATACATAAAAAAATAACGATAGAATCTAGTAACAAAATCACGCTCAAGTGGTATCAAACTCACGCAGATGTAGCAATAAGAATAATGACAGTTGAAAGAGCCCCTCTAAAAAGACAGGCTATAAGAGTATGAGAATTATGACTGTAAAATGTCAGAACTGTTATCAAAGAAAGGGCCAAACAAATATTATTTTGCATCAGAATGCGTAAGCCACTATCCCTTTATATGAACCTGACTGCACCATAATTAAAAGCCGGTGTTAATATGTTCGTGCCAGTCCTCCCCCTTGAGAACCATTTTGTATTTGCATTTGCCTGATGAATTAAAAGCTATGTGATGTAGTTACACTGCATTATTTACAATACTACAAACTACTAGATTGATAAACAATTCCAGAAAACATACTAAAATAGTTTGCTATTTCATAAATATTAATGAGTATATAAATTCAATCTTATGACAGGCGCAATTGTTTCAATTGACGTTAAAAAGAACTTCATTCAAAACACATTTGAAAAGCCAAATAGTGCAGACCTATTGTCATACACTCTTATTTGCCTTATGTGTACACATTGCAGTTATTTTCGTATTGTATGTGATCTTAATAAATACTATATTCTGTTATATGCGCTATAATTGGGAGTCCGTTACGAAATCCTTTGTACCGGTATTTCGACAGTTCAGATCAATTCAGCATTATATTTATAAAAACATACGCTTAAGGCTGGGTTTTAATATTTATGCGAATGCGAAGTAGCATTATACTATATAAAACAAACAACCATAGAATATTAAATCTAAGTAATGGGCACTACATTACATCGGAATTTCGGGCACACATTTATATATTTATAGTATGTTAGCATGAAGATCTCTTTAAATTTAAATACAATAAACACTTTATAAGCATACCTGTTTAAAATCAATTCCTAGTATTTTACTAAAATGTAAATAAACTATCATACGTATGTAAACTTAAGTAATCAATACATAGTCATGATTTTTAAGCATATATATAAAATACATAGTTTGTGACTTTAAATAATTGTATATATTATTGTATTAATTATATCTCATTGTTTCGCGTTCAAGTTCTGCTGAAGATACCGTTCAGTTGCAGAATCCACAAATTTTGTCAATGTTTCTCTGTACAGGCCTGTTTTATCCTTCAGTCCTGTAAACCACAAGAATTGCTGAATATTAACATTATGTTTTAATATAATACATATACCTACAGTCCTGTATTTAAGGCAAGTTACCAAACTGCCAATTCAACACCGCACAATACGAACAACTTGAATTAACACAAATCAGAAGTATGATCGAACTGAGAAAAGCTTTTTTAAGTTGAAAGCAAATACATAGATAATACTAGGTTCGTGTTGAATAAAGTTTATGTAGCGAGGCTTGGAAAACCTGAACCGCGAGCCTTGCCGACAAATACACTTATCTTTATTCAACACTTGTATTCAACCTGGTATTCTACTTATCCCATCATTTTCTGTCTTTATGTTAACACAAATACGTACGAAAGGAAATCACTTAATAACACGATAAACAAAATATGATGTCAAGAAACTCAAGAAAATGACGCCATCATAATGTGCGTGTGTAAATGTATTTCACAGTGTGGAAATACAGCTAAGTTTATCCCACGGGTTGTTATTTCGTCAATGCAAGCGCGATGATGGGATAAAATAAAACATGATACGTGCATCATTAGCTGTGACCAAAGCACATATACCTACCGCAAAGAATTGAGTTATAAAAATGTGAATAACTATGCTCTTCCCTCAAAATGTTCTATCTGAAAAGCGTTTAAATCATACAGACATTTATAATACATTTAACACAGTAAATTGTTACTTACGAAATTCGTTATCGGAAATGCGACCATGTAATACTTTCACCCCATGGCGTAGCGTACGATATATATGAACCAGGATTATCAGAGGAGGACATAACACTGGTCTCTCGTAATATTCACGCACAATGCCGTACCAGTAGAATTTCCAGATGTGGCCGGATTTCTCCTGCACTCGTTGGAATGTGTAGCTACAATATACGTTAGTATTAAACAATGTGTTACCAATTAAAACCAGTGTAATGTTGATATAAACACGTGTATGACGACTCGGATCAAAAGTATAGTTGACACATTATATAAGTTGGAACACACCATCGTGAGTTTAATTAAATGCACTGAAAATAGACAAAACTCGTGTTTCTTTCAACAAATTATAAACAAATATTCAAATATCGACATTAAACGAATAAATATTTATTGATGGTATGCCTTTAACACAGCCATACACATTTATGTTACCTAAACATGGCAATCAGCAGGTTGACAAGAACAATGTGTGTAAGAATGAAGTAGACGGCCCCAATAAAATTAACTAGGCGGGTGTCTTCAGGGCAACGATCTGCTCCTCCAGCCGATCTCCAAACGCTCTCGTTCTTTGTGCATTCACCATACGGATCACCTACAAGATTATTCCCAAAGCTGGCATATGTTTACATTAATTGCAATTTCCACACGGATCACCTAAAATACAAATCCAATCAAAGAACCGCCGTACTATAAAGTTTGGTGCAATCATCATACATGTCACCTTCAAGATCACTCACCTATCATTACTCACGTTATAATCTATTTGCTTAGATAAGTGTTTGGAAGAGCGATGTTTTGTGTTTACATTTCTTAACAAAGATGCAAGATACATTTATGCAAAAGTGAAAGAAACGATTGCAAAACTTATCTAGAACTTCAACATACAACGTGGGGTTTTTTCAAATTTCAAAACAAACTTATTGACTCAAAAATATGTAAATTAAGAACCACGCTTGCACGCTTTAGAACTTTGTCACATAGTCTAGAGATTGAACATGACCGATGTGATAAACTTTATGAAATACATTGAAATAAACAAAAATGTAAAATATTAATGCAATCAATTAGAAGACGAGTTTCATTTTCTTTGAGAATGCCCTGTGTATTATGATCTTAGACGTCAATGTATTAAACGCAAATACTGTCATCGCCCACATATTCCTCAATTTATTGAATTTGTAAACACAGAAAATAAAAGCAACCCACGCGGATCTTCAATGTAATACAACAGCTTTCGACGGCACAAACAGATGTTTATTTAATATACCAAAAAAGTAACATATTTTGCGTCTACGCACATAAAAAGGTTCCAATTGTCAGTTTTTCTTCCATTTGCAAATAATTGTACTACCTCAATATTTTGCTGTATGAATATTTATATATAAGCAACGTTTACAAAACCGCTTTTAATAAATTATGTAAAATTACTGTATTATTATCAATAAATTTTAACTATATATATTCTTCAGTGACAAATATACGTACACGACTATACAACCACAATTATGTTGGTATACATATGTTCTTCTATTTCTTACACACACATACGTAATTTTGTATTGTTTTTAACACTCAGAAAATATTTATTTACGTTTAAACTCATAAGTATACCTAATGAATTACATAAAGTTTCTTTATAATTTCCTTTCGTTAAACAATAATACTGTGAAATATATGTCAGTACTAAGGGTTTTATTTTTTATTTTGTTATTTCATTAGAATAGTCTTAAACCAATTTAACATACCTTTCGTGAATAGTATTTACATTTACCTGACATTTCGTCTAAAAAGAGTTCTCCAAAGATCTGCCAATATGGCTTGTAAACAATCTTTTTCAAGAGCGAAGCAGTTGGTGGCGAGTTTGGGTACAAGTTTGCTTGGTACATAACACTAAAGCTGACAAAAAAGACCAGGAAAATACCCAGAAATGAAAGCAGGTCAACCATCTGAAAAAACAACAACAATATGTTTTGTACGTATAATGTATTACTAACAATTAAGGCACTGAAAAATATACCAATACAACAAAGAATATAACATAGCGTCGTACCATTTTCCTGATCATAATAACTTTAGGACCAATGCTTTGCGCAACAAGAAATGCTTGCAGAAACCGCATGAAGAACAAAGCCACGGTGACGCTGCAAATGCAAGTACAACTCACGTTAACATGTATGTGTGCCGGGTCCGGCTAGCTCAGTTGGTAGAGCACTAGGCTATCAATCCGGGGATCGTGAGTTCACACCTCAGCCAGGCCACATAACTTGTATGGGGATTGGTCATGTAATTATTTCTACTGTCATTCTCCCCCTACCTCTGATTCAATATAGGGCAGTTGTCAGTTACTAGCATAGGTATGTGCACTTAGTACTGGTAAACAGCTAAGATCGGCTAAGCTTGCCCAGGAAAAGTGTGAGTAGGTTAATTGACAGCCGTAATATCACTGAAATACTGTACAAACCGCGAAAAACACCAACAAAACAAACAAACAAAATAACATGTATGTGCAATGTGTCTTGTGCATGTATCTGTTATATTTAATGTTTTTTTCCGACGTCCTTTGTAAATTTGCATGAATCTGAACTGCCACAAGTTTATTATATTTATTATAATATGCAATAGGAGGACCAGATGCATTGACAATTATAAACGTTTACTATTAATATTTAAACATACATATTGCTATGTATGCATTAATTTATAATTATGCAGTTCTGGAAAAAAAATAAAGGTTAGTTTTGTTTTTTAGCTGTGATGGGATATTACCTTTTTACTTAAGCCATGACATTATTAAGTGTACACTTTTTATATTTTCAAAACCAAAATCATATAGTCTTTAAAATAATTATTCTTTGCTATATTTGACATTATATACAGTAATTTGCAAATAGTCGTATAAATATTACATTGTTAGTATAGAATATACGTACCTGTATAGGAATCGGACATACTGAAAATCATTTCCCGAAAGAGAATATCTCAAAATCAGGAGATCAAACTTGTTCCAATGTGATCCTAACCAAACTTGCATTTTGTCGACAAGTTTAGGCTTTTTATTTGTTATCAACTGAAAACAAAGTATGTCAATAATTTACGTTTCCATTTCATCTGGCAACCTGACGATCACATGATTTGAATTTGTTTAGAGGGATAGAAAGAGAGACGGAGAGGGTGTGAAAGAGATCTGCTGTTATTAAAAAAAACTAAACTTAGTGTAAATAATAACTATTTACTTGTTTCATTTCCTCAACGAACATTGTGAACGACCAGCCCCAGATTTTGTACTCCTTAATGGAAGTCGCTTCATTCAAGTCCACGATGATGAAGTACGAGAAGTAAACCATAAAAATCACATACGACAGCTGTAACACAAATTCAGTTAGATAGAATTAAGATGACTGTAAATTTTTATTTTATTCTGCAATCACATAATCATGTTGCTCCAGAACAGTTGCTCTAGGAAGCTAGTGTGACAATTGCCCCATTTGATATACATTTGAAAATAGATGCTTTACATACTAAAATAATCAAACGTATCATGCATACTTACCATGTTTAAAGTGTAAACGGAAAATGGCGCTGAGTACAAAT
The DNA here is from genome assembly GCA_027627225.1 of Congeria kusceri. Lineage (NCBI taxonomy): Eukaryota > Metazoa > Mollusca > Bivalvia > Myida > Dreissenidae > Congeria > Congeria kusceri. The sequence continues at coordinate 73,995,235 of CM051030.1, forward strand.
AATACATTGCATCAAAAATGTGTATTACTCCTTTTATTTCATCGCAACGCAAACCAACAGTGTAGCACTTCGGTTTAGATGAATAACTCTTTGTTACAAAGCAATCCAGTTCGTTCTTGTGCTTTACCAGGCCCACCTGTATCATATAAAAAACATTTCAAAACTATTGGCTAAGTGTTCAAATTAACACCATTATTGACTGATATAGGTAATCTTGTATCACTGTTGACATGACATATCACTTTAAACTCTTATAATATTCTACGCTTTATTGTCATTTGAAGAACATAACACCATTAGCTAAATACACACAAATATGAAGTGATATTAAACGGTGAGATTTACATTTCTATGATCAAACACAAATATATAATTTTTGTATATCAACCTTGTTTCGTTTTTGAACTTTTCCGCAAAATTTCTTAACAGTAAACGCTCGTTGGCAAGTTGTGAACTTAACTATAAAGATCAAAATCGGCATGAAAAGCGACAGGAGGATCTGAAACAAACACATAATTATTGAAAACTTTACCAATTACATGTAATTATATTAGAAATACATATGCATAATTTAACGATGTATATATTGTTATCTTTAATTTCCCAATTAAAAACAATTTCTACCTTTTTTTTCTTCCATTAAAAAAATAATTTCAACTTATTTAGCAGATCATTCAATGTCCCATACAATGAAATTATAAAAAGGAGGTCACCAAATTTGTGGAACATACATATAAATTACCTACCCGTAAATGCAATTTTAGACAATAGTTTGTTGTTTCAGAGACAAAGTAATATTGACCATTGATTGGTCAAACATAGCTGTATTTTAGGGGTTGAAATGGCCACTGTAAGAAAACAATGTTACATGGTGAAAGTCTGTCAAGCCACTCATATTTGAAGAGTTAATCAACTCCACTTATGCGCGAAGGTATGCGCAGAAAAACACTACCGAAATCGTCTTTAAGTTGAGTTTCGATTAACAAAATTTGAATTTTATACAATCCGTATAAACACGGTTGACAAAGATGCTGTTATGCCTAAATCAATCAACGAACAATAATTTAACTAAATATTATGTTGTTTAGCTAATTACCTTCCACCAGGGTGTATGAACTGCAATCTTTCCTCTCCAAATTATCTTGAGCTTGGTTTGACAGCATGGGTGGCCCATGAATTCTTTAAGATAGTTAGAGTCCGCCAATGAAAACGGAGTTATTGAATGAAATGGCTCCTCAAGTTTTCGGATCAACAAATCGTGAGCCCTCTTCTTGTCGTGATTGTAACATTCAGTTAGCACACCAACGGCTTTTTGTTCGTAGTCACTGCAACACATACAGTACTGTAATGTTTATATACATATTTATATCCTCGAATAGTTTGTCGTCATTCGGGCCACGTGACCGTCCAATATTTTACCGTATTGGACGCGTGTGTGTACACTATTTTCCGTATTGGACGAATACTCCAAAACTGAAATAATATGCAACTTTAAGTTTTACCTCGATCAATGATGACTCCGATCCGCTTCTTCAAAAACATCTTTTAAATCCAGCAACAATCATTTCAATTCTTTTTCATATATATGCACTGAGAATTTTCTCTTGTTAACCGTGCTAACCAGAAACACGATTTGTTTTCTAAATCGCCGTCTCAGGTCAGCATGTATGCTTTTTGGAAACGTTAAGTTGTCTCCAAACCTATATCCGATTATGTCACCTTTTAAAATTATTTACTAATACGTTCAGTGACATCTGGTTTCTGACGTCACTATCCATTTTTGTTCTAAACTGTTCATGTCTCATCACTCATGTAGATCTATATTGCGTTATTCTAATTCTGAATATCCATTAAATACTTTCAATCAGCTGTAAAATATTCAGTTCGACAACTTGCATCAGTGTGTAATACTAATTTAAACAAACACGCTGCAGACTCTTCCTTTTAATCACGCCACACTTTAGACATTCAATATAGTTTATACACACTAAATGTTACAATTAAAACAACGTCATGGTCGCTTTTTGTGAAATATATTCTAAAGTACGAAAGCTGTTTCAGCAGTTAAAATTAATCAATTAATTAGATGTTAGTGCAGGTTACATAATAAAATATTTGCGAATTATTTATCACATAGAGCGACGTCATATATTATTATTGTGAGCGCGCGCACTGTTCCGCGGACCGTGAGTTTTAATGTGAATATTATGCAAATAATACACAAATATAAATAGGTATATAAAAAAAAAGATTATTACAATACCATGATATATTTGGACTCGTACACAGCTGAAATACTCACATTGGACTCGCCTGTCATCTCGTCCAATACATGTTTGGTATGCCAACTTTGTACTCGGCCAAATATATTACCGTATTGTACAGAACGCTGTTAAATAACCTAATTGTGTGTGTGAATGTGGTTACCTTATATAAGGTAACACAATACTTACTATTAAACACCTGTATATATCTCATAAAAGGCATTAGTAAAATATTGTATATATGAATAACAATTATGCATCTGCAATAAAAGACTCGTAAAGTTTACTTAAAGTGCTTAATATTCAAGCGTCCCAGTGCCACAGTCCATATTATTTTTGCATTACTTAATCTCATAAGTAGAAGATACTAAGTCCTAATTCGTCCTAATAAGTCCTAATACTAAGTCATGAATTGCGCATGCGCATGTGTAACGATGTGAAAATTTGTGACTGCGACATAAATGATAAATTCAAATGGATTTAAAATAGCACAGTGGATAAATTTAACACTAATATGAAGCTAAACATTTGTGCTCAATGACGAGAAAGAAAAACAATAAATCAAAAGGAAGTTAAAAAGAAAATTTGAGTGCTAAACGAAAAACAATCTCTCCTATTGAAACCGGTCAAGGGTGCACGGGATTTTCGCACAGTGAAACCGGTCTAACTGTTTTAAATCTCAGTGTAAACAACAAACCAAAACGTACAAATCGATCGACTACACCCACGCACTTCACATTCGACAGCAACGTGTTCCAGCCTATTCCTGAATGTTTCTGGAATATGAACTACACAGGGACATCACAATTTGGAACCCAGTTTGGAATCGCATCCCCTCCCTGCAATCAGTTTGGGTCATTTAACCAAAATAGTCAAGCACCTCCGACATGGGCGGCAGGGCTGATAGAGGACGTCAGAAACGCACAACGCAAGTATCAAAAATTGATAAGATTGAAGAATGCAGAAGAAACAAAAGAGTGGAAACACTGGAGGACAAAGTAAATGCTATGGACAGAGGTCTAATTTTTTGTAATGAACATTTCGAAACAACAAAACAAACATTAAACAAATCGGAGAACCAGCTAGAGGAACTTCATGACAAATGTAGGAATATGGAAGACACGATGCAGACCTATGACGTGAAAATTTCTCAAATCGAAAAAGCGAACGGTAAACTTGAATTTCATAGCGTGAGAGAAAACCTCCTATTTCATGGCATTACGGAAACCATAAATCAAGAAAACTGCGAAGAGCTGATACAAACACTTATCAAAGACGTTCTTCGTATTGACAAAAACATCGTCTTAGACAGAGTGCACCGCATAGGTCAAACATCGTCTTAGACAGAGCGCACCGCATAGGTCAAAGTAAGCCAGCCAAAACAAGACCTATCGTGGCAAAATTTCACCGATACGCTGACCGAAAACTTGTACGAAAAACTGCCATCGAGCGCAGCCAGGACCTGAAGGCACTCCATCAAGGCGTCGGAATCGAACAAGCGAAAACGACATTTGAGAAAAGGCGCAACAAACAACATCTTGAGGACCGGGAACGAACGAACTTTAATAATCTGTATAGTGGCGATATGCGTGATGTATCCACAGACCATTTTGGCAATACCTATGAAAATGCAAACGCTTTCGAAACAAATGACACCCTTGATTCTCCAGTTACAGAACATCAAATTCAAAAAGCAATGTCCACACAGCAAAACGGAAAATCAAGCGGGCCATATAATATATCTGCTGAAATTATTAAAGCTGCATATAACGTTATTAAACCACATATGACACATATATTTAATAAAATATCTGAATCCGGACAGTACCCGGAAAGCTGGGGATTAGGCTATATCACACCAATATATAAAAGCGGCGATCCCAATCCAGCAAACATCTATCGAGGAATAACACTAATATCAAAGATTTATTCACAAGTACTATTAAACAGAATAACTAAATGGTGCGATATGAATAAATCGTTATAAAAATTCCAATACCGTTATCAAAAAGCAAAATGTACCGTCGAACAGTTTAATAAACAAAGTATTAAATTCGGGACAAAAATTATTCTGTATCTTTATTGATTATCCTAAATGCAATGATAGCATAAATCGAGCACTACTATGGCAAAAACTGTTATCACACAAAATAAGGTCAAAGATGGTTTCAGCACAACGAGCGATGTACACATCTGTTTAAGCTGCTGTTAAAATTAAATCTCAAACATCCGATTTCATAGCATCACACACGGGAATAAAACAAGGGGACCAGTGTTATAGCATTCTATTGTTAATATTCGTCAACGATGTTGTAGAAAATATAGACTCGAATATTGAAGGTATTATAACGATTAACGAAATAAAGTTTTTCCTATTATCATATGCTGATGATCAAGTATTATTTTCGACATCACCAACATCTTTACAATCAATGTTAAACGACATCGAACATTACTGCATAAAATCCTATCGTAAGATAAAAACAAGTAAAACAAAAGTGTTGGTATTTGAAAAAAAATTGTCGGCATACGAATTACAATTTTTACCATTATGGGGAGTTATTAGAAATAGTGACTTCTTTCAAATATTTAGGTATAACACTATTTAAAAAATGGGAATTGGTATAAAACTGCCCAGCCACTTGCAGAGCATGAAAACAGTGCCTTACATAGACTTTTCACTGTTATAAATCAATATGAATTTCAAACACAGGAACAAGTAAACCTTTTTGACAAACTAGTCGCCCCAGTCCTACATTACTCGGCAAAAGTTTGGGGATTTACAAAGGCAAAGAAATCGAAATAATACACACAAAATTACTCAGAAAAATATTAAAAATTGATAAATCCACAAATCTAGCAGGCTTATACGGAGAATTGGGTAGATACCCGCTGCATTTAATACGCAAATTTCACATAGTACGCTACTTGTTAAAAATATTAGCGTCTTCTGATGACAGTCTTATAAAAACAATTTATTCACTTCTGTTCAATGATGCGCAACAAAACATAATTTACAATCACCGGAATTGGGCATCACAAATTAAAACCATGCTTGGCGAGTATGGATTAAGCAATATATGGACGATCAGACAATGTTTACACAACAAACGGATCAATCCTACATTTACAATACTATGAAACAGCGTTTTTTTGATAATGTCCAACAAAGTTGGTATAGTGAAATAAATAATTCACATAGACTCACGACATATTGTCGATTTAAAAATATATTTAAAATAGAACCCTATCTTGATATTATTAAAAATAAAAAAAATAAAACATCACTCACAAGGTTTCGATTATCATCACATAAATTATAAATAAAAAGAGGACGCTATAATAACATCCCACGCGAAGATAATAAATGCAAGTTTTGTAATCTTAATGTAATAGAAAATGTGTATAATTTCTTACTTGTTTGTCCAATATATAGAGAAGTTAGAAAGGAACACTATAAACAATATTTTCAAAGGTGGCCAACAATAAATAAGTTTGATATTTTGATGCAAACATTGAATAAAAAATATATTATAAACCTCGCAAAATATATTTACAACGCTAATCAGATATGGAATAATTTAAATAATCAATAATAAAGTAAATTTAACAAGTACATATCTATATATATTTTTTTATTAACTTCTATCATTGTATTTATGTATTTAAACTTTACACACTGCGTAATTGTATCTTGTGGCAGAAAAGCATTTATCATGCTTATATGCTAATACATTTTGTTGTTGTTGTTGTTAATTAGGCAATACAGAGTCCTAGTTTTAAGATAGTTAGTCCTAATTAGGAGATACTAAGCTCTAATTATGATATACTTAGTCCTAATTAGGAGATACTAAGTCCTAGTTAGGAGTTTGTATCTGCTTATTATGTATCTCGTAATAAGGATTTTGTATCCGTAATTAGGAGATACTTTCTCCTAATTAGGACTTAGAAATCCCATAATTAAGACATAGTATCTTCTTATTAGGACTTAATATCTCTTATTATGATTTTGTGTCTCCTAATTAGGACTAAGTATCTCCTAATTAGGACTTAGTATAGCGTAATTAGGACTTAGTATCTCCTTATTAGGACTAAGTATCTCCTAACGATGAGATTATGTGACACCAAAATAATATAGACTGTGGCGCCATAACATTATGTTTCGAATGATACGTTGTTTATCGTCATAATATAATGATTGTATACGTACCTTATTAAGAAAACAGGTGCGTATATATAGTCGTACTTCGTTAAAGATATACCTGGCATGATTGAAGAGATCCGTTGACAATTCTAATTCCAGGCTTCGCTTTGCAGACTTTGCAAATGCTTTCAGAATTGAACTTGCAACCAAAGCTGCGCCTGTGATATGCAAGGTTTTTTTTAAACTATGCAATGTATGCAAAATACATTTGAGGATAGTAAATTACTCTTGAACAGAGTAAAAATTACAGAAATCATGATACATTAGTTAATACGTTTATGTTTTATAACTAACCGAGTTTGTCTTGACATTTTCTCCACATAATCTCTCCCATCTGTTGACGGTTAAATAGTATGGCAAAGAGAAAAAGGTCTATAAATGTAATCGAACTTCTCTCTGCTGCGTTAAAACAAAGAAAAACTGTGATTATTAGTCATAGATAAAATCAAAACGGTTTAATACAAACACACTAATTTCTAATTAAATACGTATTTTTGTAATCTCGTAGTTATACAAATATGAAATATGTAATTAAATTTACAAAATAGATATGCACCAGGCCCCGTGTTCACAAAGGATTAACTGCAGGATCAGGATCAGTCTTAGATGATCTTGATCTTTTAGCTCAACTGAGTGGAATATCAAACATATTTTTTCGGAATAACTTTCTACTTGATAAAATCACACAAGTTGTGTTATTTGTGATTGAAATCTTCATATCAGAGAGCAAATGTACGTTGCTAAGAGTTTAAAATCTTGTTGATAATAATATATATTTGACAAAAATTTAAATTGATCCTGATTTTAGTGAACATTATTTTTGAAACTGATCTTGAAATATCTGGCTCAGGTTCATCTTGAACCTGAGAATCAGACTCAGCTTGTTTTGTAAACACGGGGCCAGATATGTATGTTCGAATATAATTGTTGTTCGATACGATAAACTGTGTTTAAAATCGTTAGCATCACTTCTTAAACCACAATAACTAGTTCTTTTTAACTCTTATCGTTGTAAAATATTTTAAATAATCTGATATACGTACGTTCAACGACGAGGTATGGATTGCACATATCATCTTTGATTTTAGCACCTATGAGCTTTCCAACTTTCAGGATCAAATCCAAATTTCCTTTATGCTTAACATTATTGTCACTGTCAAGATCACATGGTGTGCTACGTTGATATGTTCTATTTGTATAACCGTTGACAGTATCTGCGTTGTTCCATCTTATATTGGCAACAACGTCAGATTTACTATGCTCTGGTCCGATACGGCCGATTGTTTGCGTATCGTTTTTACTGGTCTAAAGATACAATTAATTCTAGTAACTAAATACAGCATAAATAAATATCATGGTTATATTATTCCATATGGTAATGTTTATTATTGTAATAGTGTTATATTGTTTGGGCCAAAAAAAAAACAGGATACATTATAAGTCGGTTTATTATAATGTATGAGTTGTACATGCTTTGCAGTAAATTTTATTCGAAGGTACTACATACTACATAAAACCTCAATATTTCAGCAAAAAAGTAAAACTTGCATACTATATGTAAGAGAAGCGGTGTATTATATTATACATTTTCAGACATCTACTTTTTTATCAGACACTTGCGACGGCCATAGCGGTTTGGCGGTTTACCTACGTACACATACTAGTGTTGGTTCCTGTGTCCACGACAGTTGATTTTTAATAAAATTTGTCATTGTATCATTCACCGAGTTATGATCCAGCACCTGTGTTGAATAAAAAACGAAATTACAGTATTCAAAGTGATTTCACCACCTAAATGAACATAGATAACATAGCATCCATTGTGGACATATTTTGGTAAGCGAGAATTTAGAATATTAAAGAACTATTAAATCAGTCACTGTTAAGAAACTTTTAAGATGTCTTACATAGATGTATAATTCTTGCAGTGAGTGTATTTTTAAGAACCTTGTGATGTCTACTTTCAATTCCTTTCGAAGCAGCAGTTTGACAAAGTCCGCCTGATCATTTGCCAACGTTGCAAACAGTGTAGCATAGAGTGTGTCCTGCAAGTATGGTGTATGGGCAATACAATACTGTAACCTTTAAAACCCACGGCATTTCAGCTGATCAAAATCCAATACAAACGTTATATACGTGTACCTACATGTTAAAACATGCTTTTTCATAGTCTGACATTCAACTGTTTGGAATGCACAACTTAGACAAAAAAAATGATTTGTTTCTCAGGCAGCGCCGCAACGTTTATTTTCTATTTTTTTACGATCGCGCCCGGGTTTTAAAGGAGCAGTCCAGATATATGTAAATAAAAATAAAACTTTGCAGAAAGTGTTTCTAATAGGCATGTAACCGAACAAAATACAAAAACTACGCATTGAGCTGTGCGAATTATTAACATTTTGGTAACTTGCTATCGTCTATTTTCTGTATGCGATAACAGGTAATGACTCTGGACTAAACAAGCATGTGCATTATAGTATATTCCGTTTGTACCAAGCGGTTTTAAACAATGCCTTTCGTAACTAAGAAACAGATTTCCGACGAACAAACGCCATATGTTCATAAGAACTATTACTAAAATTGCAATGTATTGAATTAGATTACATGGACTTGTGACCGGTTTGACTTGCTTCCAAAATTAAACGAATCCGCAGTTTAACATAGCGGAAGAAGATTAACCCGGTGGAGATTTCGGTATTTCCAGTAACTGTCTTCCTGTCTGATTACATAAATCGGATATACACAAATTGTGAAATACTGTGAAAATTTTGAAGAAAACAAGTCATATTCGGTTGGGAACCTTTATTTATATCGTCTATTTTTTCTTTTATTTTTTTTGTTTCGTACATGCTTTTGCTTTTGCATTCCATATTTTTTTAAGAAAATCTGTGTCAATATAAGTCCTATGGAAACAAATGAAAATGTCAGCTGCATTGACACGTGTTGATTTCCTTTCCAAACATTATTGGTGATTTATTGCAAAAATAATCATATTTTAGACAGTTATAAAAAATATGAATTACAAAAGGGTAAATTCTTTAAATCGAAGTACTTTAATTCTGATAGTATATCAATTTAAAGACACTTATGTTAATTATAAACATTCAAATTGATTGTCTTTTACGTCAGCTTGCATAAATGACCGTTTATGAATAATAAATACAAATTTAGAATTTTATAAAAAGGGATGCGCATGTTGTTATTAAAACTTAAAATTGTATTTAATCTGTACTTATTTTCTTGTTTAATAAGCCATTTCACAGCGCCAATAGAACAAAGAAGGAGAAAAGAAATTAAAAAAAATACTTCAATGAAAACAAGATGCCCTCCCTCCTGATTTTTGTGAAAACGTGCCTGAGAAACTATTCAGTAATTTTGTTTAGTCTTAAATGAATAATGTACAACTGTAAACAATGCTTATCTTTATAATTTACAGATGTTTATAACTGTTGCAGGTATATTATACTAGTAGTTTAAAATATTATTATTGTCACCAATTCGTAAAACAATCGCTTACCTGCGTAACACATTTGACTTCATCTTCTGAAAACATCTGTTCTTTGAACAATATCTCATTACGAGCAAAATCAACTTTGTCCCATCTCCAAGCAAGAGAGAGCTGAGTATGCAGATTGTTGGGATGTGCTGTTTCAACAACAACAACAAAACAAAAAAAACTTCGAAAGTTTCATTAAAGTTCAGACAGCATTGAGGAGTTTTAATTACAACGTTTAATTATAAGCATATTCAATGTATCTATTTAAATATTTTAGTTTGATTGTATGTGGAAATGGAAATTTTAATTCATATATTAATTATTTCAAATTTGTAAAGTTTGTGGAAATGAAATATGTGTCATTTGTGTCGAAAAAATGAAGAACTTACCTTTCTTCAATGCTAAAAGAATAATATCTTGTATGTCAGTCCGGTCCAGTTGATTGTAAATGTTAACCTATAATAATAATATAATAATAAAAAAATAAAATAATAATGTACATGTTTGTTGACATGCATTTGCAATACACTGTTTTAGAATGCTATACACAATCTATTTAAAATCGAATTGAACACGTGAACGTTATTTAAGGACCATATTTATTTGAGGAAACTTTGTCTTACATAATTATCTTTGGCGAGAATTTCTAAGAGCAGGTGAACGCATTGGTCGATTTCGTCCTTATCCTTGGTTATGGCAATTTCAACATTTTTCATGAAATCTTGCATGCAATCTACAAACCTTATAAATTCTTCATTGTTATTTCAGATTGATTATAAGCATCTGAATTGTAAACACTATTAATTGCATGTATTTTATACATATGTAGTGCATTTGATATTTTTTAACAGACATTATTGTACTATGTTGCATAAAATTGATTTAAAATAATAACCGACATTTAAACACAATTGTTTTATTCACATTTATAAAGCATTTGATAGCATCGCAGAATCAGCTATGTTACGGATAGCTTATGGAAAGAGTTTACCGATCTGAGAATAAAGGAAATTCACACAAAGATATAAGTTTCTTTTTTATGTAAACACATACTTGTCGGTTAAAGGCCGGTTATGCCCTGCTGCAATTAAATCAGCCACCGATCCCGATCCTCTCATTGCAACAACCGGGATGCCGTGTGTTACAGTGTAGTGGACCGTCTTTAATACAGACACGTCGCCTCCGATAACAAATACAACAGCATCTTTTCCTACAATGTGTATGGCTATAAGTCAAATCCTTTTCATTTATTTTTGTATGTGTAAACTATTGAATTTACATGGCATAGGCATTTTTAATAGGGAAGGGGTATGCATTCATAATCGTATGAACGCAATGCCTTATCACCGGCGTAGTAATATCTGTGAGTCCTTTTGTATGCAAATTATACTTTGACAATACTATTTTCATTAACTAAGATGTCTTATACTGTTAAATGTTACTCTTTTTTGCATTTATTGTTAACGTTTGATTAAATGTTTGTATAATTAATACACATGAACATTTCGTTCCAGTTCACTTCTACAATAATCAATTTGATATTTTTTCACTTTTGCTGGATAGGATTCTATCATGCAAGGTCTACAAGTGTTATTATTAAGCAAAGCCATTTCGCTAGCATGTAATGTGTACATTTTATGGTATTTTAGGTAAACATTACTTTTCTTAGAAGCGACCACAGAAAATCTTTATGACGTAACATCGGTTAACGTACGTAGCTTTAAATTGGATTTCACATTGATGTGCCTATTTGCTAGATGCATGTAGATCGCCTTATTTATTGTGCATTTATATCACAGTTAATAATGATGAATTGTTTAACATGCACAATAAGAAAAAAAAGCATTTTGAGATCTATATTAACATGTTATCCTTACTAAGACAAGTTATGCCCAGGCAAAGCAAAGAGCTTAGATACGCCCGTGTCGATGCTATTGATCGATGACCTAGCTTACACGTCATCACTTGTTTAGTGATGTCATTTGTGGATTGTTTTGCATTTTTCTCGCTGGATACTATGGTGTGGATTTAAGCATTTCAAGGGATTTAATTCACTGTCTGTTGTATTACTAATTAAACGGGATTATCCAGGATCTATTAAACTCTCAGCCTAGGAATTGTGTGATGTTAAGTGTCAGAACTCAACTGTGGGACTGTATAGATGTATTAATGATGTGGATTTACTGTAGTCTTACTAACAAAGCACCTCTTATTTAATATTAAACATTCTAAAGCATTAATTATGTTTGATGCTTGCTGGCTATACCGGCCGAAATAGCAGTTCTTCTTGATTTCACAGATATTTTTGCATCTGTTTAAGTTATGAATTATGCAAGGAAAATGAAAATGTTATGACTTATAAAGTTTACATTAAATTTCATTTGTCGCAGCAAACTGAATATAAAATAAGGAGAAAATGACATTTTTGTAGGGAATTCTTTTATTAATCGTAGTATGCAATATATTTTATGTAGTTCGTTTACAAGTGGCGGTACTTCGGTGTTCCGATAAGAAAACTGCTGTGCGTGATATTTCTCTTAGAATGGCAAAAACCTGCATGTTAAAAAAAAATTATATAAAGGAATGCTATGAAATCATCCCAAATATAATGTTAATAAAAGGATTGAAATTAATTTGATTGCGTTCATGCGATTATGAACGCAATGGTCGAACTAGCATAAGAATGGCAATAAAATGCATGTTAAACAAAACAATATATCTATAAACGGATGCTATAAAATCATCCCAAATATAATGTAAATATAAGAGTTGAAATTAATTTTGGTTGCGTTTATGCGATTATGAACGCAATGGTCAAACTGGCAAATTATCCATAAAGCGTTAGCGATCATCATGGGTTTGCCAGTTTGACCATTGCGTTTAATAAATTCAATCCTTTATTGATGACATCGATGTAAATGCTGATGAACAGGCTTTAACCAAACGAGTCATTTTCATAAAACGTTAAGGCTTAATATGTATTGCCATAATTTATTATTACTGCGTTGTATTAACGATACAAAGTGTTTGATTAGAATCACTTCCTTTCGATTCTTACTTGTTGACACGTCTGAAATGAGTCTTTCTTTTTTATATTGCATATATTTCTTTTCGGATACTGTCTCGTCAATAACTGAGAGGAAATAACTGGTTGTTGAGTCCATATTATTGTTTTCCTCTGGATCCTGCTACAAAATACACATATACAGCTTAAGTGATAATGTGATTAAACTTTCATTGAAAAAGACCTACCCACATACTAAAAACAAGAATGACAATGTCCAATTGCTTGATCACGGAATAAATAAAACCACAAATCGCTCCAACCACACAAACAATGAATAGTCATAATCAAGGAAATAAATTATCAATACAATCGGAAAGATTCATCTATAATTCAAATCTAACGCCTATCACATGAAAGCCTTGTAGTGTTCAATTATGCTAATTCTTATAAAACATTGTTCTGTAATAGTTAACATTAACGACAGACGCCGTGAAACTTAAGAGGGGCTAATCAGACGCGTTGTCTGACAGCCATCAACTTTATGTCAGACAACCACTGTGAAAGGAATTGAACTTGTAACAATTCTGTCAGACATGTCAGACAGTCTGACACATTTCGCGGTGTCTGCACAATTATATTGAACTTCAGCTGCATGTGGTCACTTGCCTGAATTGATTCTTAATTCCGTGAATGATTGGTTAAAGTAGCAGTCCAGAAATATGTTAATAAAAATATAACTTTGCAGAAATCGTTTCTAATGGTCATATTACCGATTAAATACAAACAAAAACGCATTGAAATCGGTAAAATATTAAAGGTTTGGTAACTTGTTATCCTACAATGATCTGTATGCGATAACTGGTGATGCTTCTGGGGTAAATCAGCATTAGTGAACATTAATGTTTTTTATACCACGCTTTGGTCAACAACGATAAAATCCCATTACCCGAAAAAGAGATATGTTGACTGTCAAAAACATTTCAACCTTTTTGACACGTGACCAATGCGAAAAATGACTGTCAGGTCATGTGACCGCGCTGAGATTTTGAATGTAATATAAGGGCAAGTAACTGCGTCAGTTTTTTTAGCCGCATCATAATAATATTGCCTCCCTTATCGTAACGTTATATAGTCGTGACGTCACTATTCTATGTTTAAACAAGCGATTCTCTTCAAAGTTAACTGTCAGAAAAACAGTTTACAAGTACTTCTGAAGATGAAAGAAGATGTAGGCATTCTTCAATCTTGATAGGCAGAATTAAGTACATGTTAACGTTTTTTATTCTATTTTGTTCGGTATAATAAAATAAATAACATATGGCAGCGGGTGTGACATAGATATTGTCAACCCTCGAAACAGAATGCCACCACTCGGCATTCGCCTCGCGTGACATTCTGCCCTCGGGTTGACAATATCAATGTCACACACGTTGCCATATGATATTTATATAACATTCCGTTCGTACCAAGCGTTTTCGAACATAGACATTATAAAATGCCGTTCGTGAATTCATAGGAAACTATTTTTAGTCGAATAGTCGTCATTAACGTTCATTAGAACTAATGCTAATTTAAGATGTATTTAATTATATTCTATGGACTGCCTCTTTTTCTATGGACTGCGCCTTTAAGTTAAGATAGCAAATTTAAACAGCAATCAATTTATTGATATAAGCCTTTTTGGGAAGTTGGCGAATGGAACATGTGCGTAAGAATATAACTGTGAACAGAATGGCATACAAATTAATTATATGCCAGTAATCTGAACCATCAACTCATCGTAAAAAGACATGTCAAACTAAACAACTACGTTTCGTTTGTGCACAGGTGTAGCAGTTTAACAATTCATTGTGCTACCAGTGTACATAATTTAATGTTGGACGTGTTATAAACCATCACCAATAGTGATGTGATCCTGAACACCGTAATTGCCTTACCGGTGTAAGTATGCCAACCCACGCTTCTTCTCCAAGTACAACCGGTTTCTCGTTTGCATTAATCCTGCTACGTGTAATCTTCAGAAACTCAAGGGTTTCCTCTTTGCTTCTAAAGCTGATAATCCACGTGCCTAAATATAAAGCACACGTTTAATTTTAACAACGGCAATGTATCGTCATGCATATGCAAACTAAAATAATATTTAAACTAATTGTTGGTTTAAACTAATTATAATTTACAACGCCGGATCGTTTAATTTGTTGTTTCTTCATTTTAAAACAACCTCTGCTATCTGCAATTTCTGCAAGTGACGTTTGGAAAACTTGTTTGAAGTCAATAGATTCATTCCCTGTCTGTGTGTCCCCGAGAACATATATAATAAGGTTGGCATCCGATTGCTTCTTGGTTGATGAGGCTGTTAGGTCTTCCCACATTCTGTGTATGTTTTTTGTCTGGAATATATTGTAATGTTCATTAACATAATCGAAAGTTATTCCAAAATCCCATAGATATGTAACCATTGCAGTCGCATACGATATATAAACGATATATTTCTATTTGCATCTCACATTTGGGATGTGTCTGTATACCGATTGTATTATTATATTTTGAACTCGTACATTCGGAATTACCGATAGGCTAAAGTCTAGATGTAATCTTATTACAATAGTTTTCAGTCTGACGCTTCTATACTTTGCACTGATTGTGTCAGATGCCTTTGCATTCGGGGTCACGTTTAGAGAATCTTTTTCAGGAGCCAATCGAATGGTTGCGTTCAAACTGCTGTAGAATAATAAATAGGGGAACTGTGATGTTCTGTTTATAAACACGCTGGAATTTATAAATCGTCTGATTTAACGTATCGTTTAATCTATGTTTATTATGTTTCTCACTTGCATTTTTGCTGAATTTACATTGATCGCGAATATTAACAATAACAATAAAAATAACAATATTATTAATAAACAAGTTTAAGGACGCATCAAACCCCACTTTGGACGGTATAATCAGTTCCAATAAAAATGTTAATGTATTACATATCGTAGCATTGCATTAAAGAATGTTCTTAAATAAAATACGTCAATCTGTTAAAGCCGCCTTACGTTACATACCATAAAATATGGCTTGCGTAATAATTTCCGACATATACTTGTACCCACCAAAACATCAAAGGGTAACTACAACGAGTAGGGATACGTAATACACTACTACCTGTGTAAATATATTTAGTGCAAGTGTCCATATCTATTTATAAACCTTTTACTTTTGTTTTCGAATTAAGAAGATTTTCATCAATTAAAATTCGCGCAATAAAATGTTTTAATAAAGTCTGGAACTGATGTGTTTTTATTTAATCTAAAAACAACTTTGTATTAGCATTAGAGGACTTAGAACCAACATTGCATTATCTGCACGCTTATTGACATAAAGTTGGTAACTGCTCAAGTGCGAACTCGAACTTGTGAAATACGACACCAGAATAATTTTGAAGGCTGTATGGATCGTTATTTTTCAAGACATAATTGCAGTCAGGTGTACGCTATTCTTTCCATTCTAACATTACACATTTGTAAACAAACGTTTGAGTTGGATACTGATTTTACCGATGCTGTAGTTTTAATATTACACAGCTTGCTTTAAACTTACGAGTGCAAATATATAACATCGTAATAATGAATATACACGTTTTGGCTCATTCAGACAAAACACTTAACAAAACATTGAACTGCTTATTGGAAGTCTTAAAAAGCAACATATCTAGATTTATCCTGTTTTTACCTGCAACATTGACCAAATAAAGGGGTGACCGTATACATTTTCCGATCTCCAGTCAACAGGCAGTGGCAATGTTTATCCAGTTAGTAGTGTATTCCTATGCGCCGAATAGCAAGATTGTCAAATGACGTGGCAAAAAATGAAATATACCTGTACTCACCTGAGTTTTTCATCGAAACGTCGTGTTGTCTAGTTTTACAGATACCTATGTAACGGGATGTTGTATGAGGTCAACTCGTTGTAAAGTTTCGATATTTATTCCAGTATATTAAATATAAAAAATAATAAACCTGAAAAATAGAAATTATGCATTAAATGTATTACATGCAATAATTAATATGCATTAAATATATTATAAATTGCATAACTTAATTATACAATAAATTCAGCAATACAATTCATTAAGCAAATATGTTAACTGCGTAAAGTAAGAGAACAAAATACAGTAAGACAAAAATAAAATACAAATCTTACCAAGCAGGGCAAAATGACTTCAACAATATTCCTTTGCAGGATACTATTTCTAAGTATGTAATGACTGAAGTCTCTGGTGACAAACATAAGAATGTGCTGGGTTTCTTGTTAGAAAAAGGGACATGTTAGCTAATTGATAGCTTGGTATGGGAATGACATTAAAATGTGCTCATAACCAATTAGAACGGTGAAAACCTATCACACTTCATTCACACATCACCTTACACACATAACTGTACACTGGTTACACATAGCTTTCATAATGAATTGTTAAAGCGCACATGTACGGCATAATCGAAAAGGTGTAAACAACATCTTCCTTCCATTCCGTTTAAAAAAAACACTTGATGTAAGCGGGTTATACTTACTTTCTAAATAAACTTTCTTCAATCAAAACAAAGATACAATTTATTCATGAAAGAAATAACCCTTTATATTTAAATTTTCGTTGAAATGTTATTAAAACTGAACGAAGAGTAGATCTACCTCTATAAATTACTAAAATATTTAACTTGGCCACGATGGTCTCCACCCACAATCCGAGTACATTCTAGAAAATTGAAATTCAAATGGGATTAATCTCACCGGTTCAATTCCAGGCATATATTCCATACATTTTTTTATTTAAATGTTATTAACATAATCCATCTTAAACACAGAAACATTAACTATTGTATTCCGATTGCTTTTATTTTAAATTCTAACACACTCGCGTCCTAGTTTGTACACTGTGTAAACTTCAAACTCAACCGAATGACGTAGGCGTGACGCTATACAACTTTTCGAAAATCGATGTCTGGTTTAATTATAGGGGCTACTGTGTACTAATTCATGTTCGTGAATATAATTGGCATCAGAAAATTAGATTATTTTTAAAATTTTACAATGATTACCGGTAAGAAACAGAGGACTATTTTTTCGGGAAGTACGCATAAATGCTAGCGAGTTTTAATGTTCGAGGCTCGTCAAAAACATAATAATTATAAGATGAACCTTTAATTAAACTACTTTTAAAATACAATTGAGTAGAAAACAGGATAAATAGAATACATGGTAGGTGCCGGGAATGAGAAAGTTTATCCGGTTCGGCCCGAAAACAAAAATAAAACTATTATCATTTTCTAAGCCTCACCGGATAAACTTTCTCCATCCCGGCACCAACCATGTATCCTCTATATCCAGCTATATTGTAATTGTTGAGAAGTTATTGAGCAGAAACACAAATCCTTGACCTTTGACCTTGAATTGTGACGTTTAACCGACAAGTATGGGGTTGTACGCGACACGCAATCTGGTCATGGAGAATACAAATCTAAAGTTACATTAACATCCATACAAGCAATAAAAGGTTAGAGTGCGGAAACAAAATCCGGACGGACGGGGCTTCCACACAAACGCAACGACCCACAGACAAACGAATGGACGGTCCGATTACTATATCCCCTCCATTTTAACCGACCTTTCTGGCGCTCACACTAACGAAATTATTTTTAAGCAATGACAAAATGATAATGATCAAAACCTTTATTGTTTGTAGCTTTTCAAACAACACAATAAATAGACATCCCGAAATGTTTTAGCACAAAAACTGAACTAGATATATAATACTTTAACTGTAAATGATTTATTCCCGAGGATCAGCTGAAAATGCACCACTTTTCAAAATCCGTGGACAAACATTGCTATGCAAAAGGCAATTTCATTGGGCGCAGCATGGCTGATCTTTATTATTCGGAAGGTCATTTGAACGAGACCTGCTGTACGATGTCTTCAGATCCTAACAATGTTAGGATTTGATTTTACTGATATTGTTTTCATATGTTTCCTATCATTTGATTGAGTCTTCATTTTGATAGGAAAGCACTTATATGTTGTAATAAGTTTTATCTAATTCATAATAAAACATCCTTTATTACACTAAAAAACACCAAATTAATGTTTCAAAATTAATGTTTAGAAAAATCCAGCGGTCGTGCCCATAGTGTGAAGCGATTTCAGAGAATTTATTCAAATATCAAATATCTTCAAATATCTAAGATATTTGAATAAATTCTCTGAAATCGCTTCACACTTATAGATTTAATTTTCACAATACAAATAACTAAAACACATTTAGTAAAACATTACAATTAATTTCCATTTTTCAGGGGGTAGCCGAATATACAGGGGTGGCTGAATAGATAGGACAGACGGATACCACTAATAAGTTTGCCTTCTACAGCCTTTAGTAAAAGCACATTGTAGTAAGATTACAGAATATTCATCACGATTCTTAGGTTTCACTACGCTTCAAGGCGATTTTGACACCACGATGCCTCGTGCACCATCGTGGCACCAACGTAAGCAAACGTACTGAGTGCGTAGTAACATCGCGATAACCCGTACAGGCAACGAGCCCAATATCGTGTCGTAGCCGTAGTCCATCCTGTATGTTCGTGAGCATTCAAGTAGTCATTATAGTTGCCGCTAAAGATCTTACTGGAATCGTAGCTTAACCGTAGGGAAAGCGTAGAAAACGGTACCATATACCTAGAAAAACTTACTATAACGTAGTACAGTCTTGTAATATATATGTTAAAAATATGTCACGATTAATTACCATTCAACACGAAAGGCCACACAAGTCTCTACGATGACGATAAGAATAAGACAGATTGAGATACGATGAAACTAGGATTGTCCTACGTTTTGCAAAAATCGTTGCGGCGCTATGATAAGCCGCGAATGTTTTGAACATATTCAAACTGTTGTAGCGCTTCCCGGTCGATAAGGATAACCCAAGATACTTAAAGATTCACACAGATGCCTGTACGTATGTGGTCAGGCCCTACCACACTTCACCAATATTTTGTTAATCGTGGGCAATCGTAGCCAAACATCGCGACAGCGTGACCGAGGCTTTAATGAAAAAGTATTCTATAAATAGATATCAGTTGTTAAATTTTGACAATTTTCAAACTTTTTGTGAAAGAATTAAAACTGTGTTACAATAGGAAGGCATATGTGTATTTCTAGTTCTTTTATTTATTTATTTTTTTATTTGGGGGGGGGGGCATTATTATTTAATGTGTTTACTTTAGAGTGGTTTGTAACTATTTAGAAAACAACGCCACGAGCAGAAATTCAACATGATGTGATAAAACGCGGTTTATATCTGATTTTGTGTTCTCGTTTGCCACAATAATTTTTAATTAATGGATAATATTATCGCTTGTTGATCCCGTTGGCAATAAAAATACTGAGCATTCTAACATGATACTCGCTAATTTGTCTATAGACAAAGTACAAACTTATCTTTGTTAAACTACCCAATAAACAACGCAAAAAAAGTTCCGATTCTAAGCGGAGCATAGTAAACAGAACTTACAGTTACACATGCAAAAATGAATTTTCTCATTATCGTTGTTTATCAGCCGAAAAACAATTTTTGTCGTTCTGATGCGTGGTTATTAAACAATTGTTGCTAACGCCTTCGTGGTTTAATTCCTATGCATCACAAGTCCAAATCGTTGTTTATTGGCCGATAAACAACGATAAATCGAAAATTATTTCTTGATTCTGCAATGGTACTCATAAAGAAGGTTATAAATAAGTACGGATTTCTGTATGTTTTAAATCATGAAAATCATGCTATTCATAGTCGGTAACAGTAATATTCTTTTCATTTAGACAAAACGTGCATAATCACTCATTGAAAGCAACACTTGGATTCCTCCCTAACATAACATTTAATTTATGATTGGAATATCTAACATTAGAAAAGAAAACTTTAGGTTTAATTATATATTTATGTTCTAAATACCGTTCCGTATTTAACAGTGTTTGGCGTTTGATTGATTAATGCATCAACAATTGACGTTTAAAAGCCGAGCTATATTCCTTAAATTATTCTCCAAGAAATCAATATTTAATACACACATGAAATGTACTAAAATATTTACATCGACATTTGACACAAACACCATGTATATAAATTATACACATGTTATTTTTCAATAATCAGAAAAAGAATATTCATGAGAACATTGTTTAATTGAAGTGATTTAAAACAGTTTAAACAAAATATTTAGCGAACAATTAAACCAAAGACAAAGAGTCATTGCGTTCACGGAAAAACAACACGACTGTTCTAAATATATAAAAACAAAAGGAAGCACAGACCCTTAACACCACTTCAGAGCAAAACGCAACGTAGACTACAAAATCTGGCTAAGTAAACCCTGGCCCAAAAAAAGCTATTCGGAATCAGTGGAAAATGCAACAAACTCCAGAAGATCGCCGACTAAACATAATTGATAAAACAATACCACCGTTTGTGCAAACTGATGCTCCAACAAACGAATACGCACGCGTGTGATATTTATAATTCTGTCAGTTTCTTGTTTCACGTTATATTTATTGCAATTGTACTATTTTTAACCAGTATTAGCCACTCATCTAGCTACGCGCCAGTCAACCTGAATAGATGCGTAATATTGATTGACGCCAACCAGTGCAAGGGAAGTAACTGCTGCGAGTAATTTGGAATGCAGCAGATAGTCTTTTTTTTTATACGTTACCTCCCTTTTTCTTAAATTTGTCATGTTTTTCGAAATAACAATTTGGGAAACACTGTTTCTAGTGAATTTATTTGAGGTGACGATAGCCAATGAAGTATTTCTTCATTGCTGACACATATTACAACGTGTATTAAACAAAATACTTTGCATAAAGGTTTGTCCTGGACTACAATATTGTAATACATCAATGTTACTGAAATTAGTTATCTTTCTCCACTTTCATTTAGTTTCAATACTAGCTTAGTTCATAATTATACAAGTATATCCTTAATATCACTGTTTCCTTCACGCTGTTTGCTATTAAATCTAAATAACAAACAATTGCTCCTGGTAGTATTTAAACATTTATCTGATTATTGCAAATATTGCTATATTAAGTATAATCCTCTCTAATGTATTCACCATTGTCGTTCTAAGTATACTATCAATTATACTTAATTCATGCATTGTAATTTTATGTGTAGTGTTCAAACACTTAACCACTGTTAAAGTACCTTCATTTACAATTTGCTTAATTTATTATGTTATGAAAGCTAATCACATATACGAAATAGTTTATATGTACATTCCTCTAAGAAGGTCTTGCTATCAGTGGTCATGCAAAACAATTACAATTCACCGAACATATTTTAAACTGATTATAAAATAAATATATTTGTTAAAAGGCTTCTGTTTCGCATTCGCAAGGAAGCTCCTGAGTGTTAAGTGATAATTGTAATAGCATAAAGTTGTTTATCATATCAGGTTTTGTTATGGACTAGCAAGAAATATATAGAAGGTTTGGTGATCTTTTAGTGATAGGAAATTGTGCTTGCTTCGTGGACCTTTTTTAAGTGTGTAATATTTGTTTATACATATATGGATGTCTAACAAAAATTCCCATTGTATACTTGAAGACACATTTAAAAATCATTGAGTTTCTTCTCTACCTTTGGATAATAGAGCATTGTTTTTTATAGAAATAGTTAATATCTATGGATATTTCCTGTAGTTCATGTCTATACCATTAGCATGAATTAGCTATAAGTATTTTTTGCATTAAAATGAAATCCCAGTTTGTTTGTTTTTTTTTGTTTGTGATAAAAATCCTCAATCTTGCAAGGTGCTTTTGCTGTTTAATATATGCTTGTAAATGTATCTTCTTCTTTAAATTGTGCTTGCTTCATGGACCTTTTTTAAGTGTGTAATATTTGTTTATACATATATGGATGTCTAAAAAAAATTCCCATTGTATACTTGAAGACACATTTAAAAACCATTGAGTTTCTTCTCTACCTTTGGATATATAGAGCATTGTTTTTACAGAAATAGTTAATATCTATGGATATTTCCTGTAGTTCATGTCTACACCATTAGCATGAATTAGCTATAAGTATTTTTTGCATTAAAATGAAATCCCAGTTTTTTTGTTGTTTTTTTTTTG
This sequence comes from Congeria kusceri, assembly GCA_027627225.1. Classification (NCBI taxonomy): domain Eukaryota; kingdom Metazoa; phylum Mollusca; class Bivalvia; order Myida; family Dreissenidae; genus Congeria; species Congeria kusceri. Next base: position 74,018,376 of record CM051030.1, read on the forward strand.
ATAAAAATCCTCAATCTTGCAAGGTGCTTTTGCTGTTTAATATATGCTTGTAAATGTATCTTCTTCTTTAAAAAAAAAAGAAGCTTTTTGCATAAGATACTGTGTTTTTACTGTACTATGTACCTATTTGTGACTATAATGTTGCTTTCTTATTGTTCTACTTGTACAAATAATTTGTTCATGCTTTTTCAAAGTGCACTACAGATACTTGTTAAAAATACTCAAGTAATAATAACATAATGTAATTTCCCAATGCATTCTTATAAAACACACTCAACATAATTAAAAACAGTTATCAAAAAGTAATTCTGTATATAACTCATTCCTAAAATAAAACACATTCTACCATGAGGGGCTTTATTGTTAAATGAATTTCAATTATACATAATTATAAACCCTAAATTAGTGATAGTATAAAGATGATATAAATTGTTCTGAATTCAAATTGAAAACAACAACTTCTACTAACTGATCAATTCAAATTACAAGGACAACTACATAAAATTATAAAAATGAAAATAAAACTGGTATGTATGTGCTGTTTTTTTTTTAACATAAGAACCTAAAACAGTCTCAATTTATTTTATTTTTTTCTCTTTCTTTTTTCTTCCATTACCTAACTTTTCTCTGTAACTATGAGCATCCTTAACCCTAACAATAATAGGACAGGCGTCTTGAGCATAGGAGTTGTACATGTGAAGCAAGGTTATATACTTACCTACTCTACTTTAATAAATGACAGATAAACTAAAAATTCTATCTCTAAATTGCAGAGGTCTAAATGGCGCTTTTAAACGACATAAAGTATTTAATTATTTAAAGGAATATAAGTGTAATATTTACTGTTTGCAAGACACACACTTCTCCATAGATATGTATAACGACATCCGCGCTGAGTGGGGTTGTGATTTTTTTGCAAGTTATGGCTCAACAAATTCCCGGGGCACCGTTGTACTTGTGTCTAACGATTTTGATTATAAAACGCATCAATGTATCCCTGATGATAGTGGAAATTATATAGCGTTAGATATCTCTTTTGGGGAAACTCGTTTTACACTGGTATCTATTTATGGTCCAAATACAGACACTCCATCATTTTACACAAACATTTTTAAATTAATTGATGATATTGGAAATGACTCATTAATAATATGTGGTGACTTTAATATGGTTTTAAATCCGGAAATAGACTATTGTAATTATAAGAACATAAATAACCCTAAAGCCAGGGGTAAACTTTTAGAGTTTATTGAAACGTATAATCTTGTAGACCCCTTTCGTGAAAAGTATCCATCCACGAAAAGATACACCTGGCGCAGGTCACATCCCTTACAGCAAGCAAGACTTGATTTTTTTCTACTATCTACAAATCTATTCGCCTCTTTTGATTCCACTTCTATAAAACCAAGTCTACAGTCTGACCACTCCTTGATAATGTTAGACCTGATGTTTAGTGAATTCCAACATGCGTCGGGCCTGTGGAAACACAATAATTCTCTTCTCTCCGATTTAAATTATATTAACGAAATTAACAGTAAAATTATTCAGATTAAAGAACAATACGCGCTTCCTGTCTACAATGTTGATAACTTGAATTTAATTCCAGATAGTGAAATATGTTTTACCATCAGTGACCAACTCTTTTTAGAGACACTACTGATGGAATTGAGAGGAAAAGCAATTTCATACGGATCATATAAAAAGAAAGCAAATGCAAAACATGAAAAATATATCCTAGATAAAATAAATGTTCTGGAACAAAATTTATCAGATGCTAATATGGAAGAATTAAACATTTTAAAACAAGAATTTGAAAATATAAACGAACAGAAAATAAAAGGTTATCTCACTAGAGCAAAGTCAAAGTGGATTCTTGAAGGTGAAAAACCAACGAAATATTTTTGTAATCTTGAAAAACAACGCGCAGCTGTAAAAACTATTTATAAATTAGAAGATGAAAATGGAAATGTTACAACTGATCAAAAAGAAATTTTAAATAAAGTTAAAGAATTTTATCAATGTCTTTACCAAAGCAAAGATACTTGTGAAACTAAAAGGATTTCAAATTTTATTACAAACATAAATGGTCCAAAATTAAATGATACAGAAGCGCTTCTACTTGAAGGAAATATATCTGTATCAGAAGCAACTAATGTCTTAAAAAACATGTCTAATAATAAAAGTCCGGGCAGTTCAGGCTTTACTGTAGAATTTTATAAGGTCTTTTGGAAACAAATTGGTACTTTTGTAGTAAGATCTCTAAATGAAGCATTTCAAAGTGGGAAATTAACTGTTACTCAAACGCAAGGGATTATTACATGCATTCCAAAAGGTGACAGATCTAGATTATTTTTGAAAAATTGGAGACCAATAACACTTTTAAATACTATTTACAAAATTGGCTCAGGTGTTATTGCAAACAGGATGAAAACATGCATGGATAAACTTATACATAGTGATCAAACAGGTTTTATCAAAGGTCGATACATAGGTGAAAACACAAGGCTTATATTTGATATTATGAACTTTACTGAAGAGAAAGATATTCCTGGTTTGTTGCTTTTAATCGATTTTGAAAAGGCTTTTGATTCTCTGTCGTGGTCATTTGTCGATGAGACACTTTCTTTCTTTAATTTTGGTCCTGACATCAAACGTTGGTTTCAAATATTTTACAAAGATGCCAAATCCGCAGTCATACAGTGTGGATATTTATCTGAATTCTTCCCTATTCAGCGTGGATGTCGCCAAGGAGACCCATTATCTTGTTACATCTTTATTCTTTGCGCAGAAATATTATCTTTAAAAATAAGAAATAATAACGACATCAAAGGTGTAAACATCAATAACATAGAACACAAACTCTCACAATTCGCAGATGACACAACCATTATTTTGGATGGAGCGGACAAAAGTCTTAATGAAACATTACTTACATTGTATAATTTCTCATGTATTTCTGGACTAAACGTTAACTTTGATAAAACAAAGGTAATATGGATTGGAAAGAAAAAATTCAGTTCCGAAAGTATTAAAACTAAATGGAAACTTCAATGGAACCAACACAGTTTTCAGATGCTAGGAATTCATTATCACGTCGATCTACAACAGATATTAGACATTAACTATAAAGAAAAAATAGCTAAAATGGAGAATGCACTTTTAAGTTGGAAAAAAAGAAACTTAACACCCATAGGCAGAATTACAGTTATAAAAACATTATTGATATCATTATTTAATCACCTATTCATATCCCTTCCTAATCCATCATCGGAATTTATTAAAAACTTAAACACAATATTTCTAAACTTTATATGGGGTGGACAAAGTAGGATTAATTATAACACTTTATGCAAAGAATATTGTGAAGGGGGGCTCAAAATGATAAATATCAAAGCTTTTATTCATGCAATGAAACTAACATGGCTAAAAAGAGTATATGTCTCAAATGGAAATTGGTTACACATTGCAAATTCATACGTAGATTTTAAGAAGCTTGTACGATGTGGAAAACATTATTCACAAAAGTTAGCAACTACAATAACCAATCCTTTTTGGAAAGACGTCTTACAATCATTTGTCGTCTTCCAAGAAAAAATAATATTTAATGCAACGGACATATTTTACTATCCAATTTTCTATAACGAAGGAATATGTATAGGAAATAAAAGCATCTTTTTTAATTCCTGGTATATGGCAGGGTTACAATATATAGGTGACCTGTTAGATAGTGATGGTAAATTTCTAACATTAAATGAAATAAATATAAAATATAATCTGAAAATTGACTTTCTTTTATACCAAGGTATTAAAAAGGCCATATTTACAAAATTCAAATCACACAATATACACGAAACTGACAGAAACAATTATAAAATGGAAAGACCTTTTATACCACCATCATTTAAAGTAATTTATGCAAAGAATCGGGGGCAAAACGAATGTACAAGATCCTAAAAAGAACAGAAATCGAAATGCCAATAAAACAAAAATGGCCTAGTAAATTAAACACTATAATAAGCAATGATGAATGGAAGGCGATTTTCCTTTTACCTTTCACAATCAATTCTGATTCACAATTTCAATGGTTCCAGTACAGAATAATTCACCGAATAATCGGAACGAATTACTTACTTTTTAAAATGAAATTGTCGGAATCCCCTACATGTTCCTTTTGCAAAAATAGCGAAGAGACCATAGAACACATATTCTGGGAGTGCCCCACCTCAAATTTTCTTTTAAATAATCTGTTTCCGACTACAATTTTTCCTTACTGTAACATGAAAAATTTCATACTAGGTTATGCAGAAACAAAAAGTGATGCAGTAAATAATATTTTCATTTACACAAAACTTTACATATACAAATGCAAAATGTCATTATTGATTCCTTCTGTTGAAGGTGCAAAAAATTACTTGGCATATAAATACGAGCATCAATGGAATGCCGCACTTTTAGCAGACAGAATCAATGATTTCGAATCAAAATGGAAATATGTGTTGGATAAAATACCATATCTTGCTCGTAGATCGGGGCACTAATTTACGTAAGACATTTTAACTAATGACAGATGTTTGTTGGTGTCTTTATTTTTGTTATAGTTCCTCCAAAAGTTAAACATTAGCCTTACTCCCATTATTAATACATTGAAAACTATCTATCTCTCCTTAACAATAATCTTTTATTTTTTAATACAATATCTTTCTGAAATATACTTCTGTGAAAGTTGGCGTAAATTTCGTAAGGTTTTAAAGAATTACCTAAATAGCTAACTGTCCAACCTGACATGCTATTGACGTTATACACCACCAGCTCTCTGAAAGAAAATACATCCTATGCTCAAATGCCAATGTCCTAGTTGCACGTTTGTCATGTATTCTTAGTACAACTGGTATATGTAAGTGATGCTCGTATGTGATTATATAAGTCCTGAAATACCGTGTTTTGTATTTTTTTTTTTTTTTTTTGTTGTTTTTTTTTTTTTTTTTTTTTTTTTTCTAAAATGTTTAAAAATCTGTATATTTCAAAGATTTATATTCATAATAATTTTCCCTATCCTCTGTTAACCTTCTTCAATCTACATTTTTCAATTTTTTTTTTTTTTCAATTGTCGATCTGTACCTGTAGTAAAATCGTTTCTGAATATTTGAATGTTTATGACGATTTGCTGAATTACGTGTGATATGTCACATAACATGTTACTGTAAAATATTACACGTCTTGTTGAATGTACATCATCATATGAAAATGACCTATGTTTTGTATAATGTATTGTATATATGGAAATAAAATCATTCGACATTGAAAAAAAAAAAAAAAAAAAAAAAAAAAAAAAAAACGCAACGGACGTTTTAGAAGTGTTGCCCCTTGACAAACGCCTCGAGTGTCGTATTCTTGTTTCCTGTCGTCTCATTGAAAGCATTACGGATCTGCTTTTCAACAGGACATTTTAGTTGAGAACAACAGGACAATGAAATCCAAAGTGAAACTGATTTGGGAATTTTGGGGAATTATTCTTTATTTGTCCTATTCTTCATACGGATTTCCAAGTAAGTTATTCATAATTGATAAGATTAACAAGGGCTTCTACAAGCTCAGTTTTCGGAGCTTCATGTCATTCAAAATAACATCAAGAAACCGTATATCTTCAAGAGACGCTAAAAGAAGGAGTACCCATTATTTAGTCATAACACAATCATGAAATAAACATACAACAAATAGCAACTATAGTTGTCAGCTAGACCATTAATTCTAAATAATGTACTGAGACTGGCAATTAGTATAATAATAAACAATGAAAGTAGGGTCGCATTCGATTTTGAGTTTGTATACAATTAATGTCAGTTGATTTCTTACAATTAATGTCAGTTGATTTCATGTTTTACTTATAGGAAGTCATATTTATCACAATAATTTGTTGACTTTTAATAAGGTGTGCTAGTTACTATACATTTACTTGCAAATGTAATTTGCATTTTTAATGTCACTTTAATTTACCGTTTTGTAAACCAGTGTAATAAAGTACCTACATACTGCTTAAAATTATATTAAATAATATTCATTGAAGTAACATACGTCTACTTCTGTCTGTCTGTCTGTATGCATGTATGTCCATCCGTCCGTCCGTATGTCTATTGGTCCATCCATCCGTCCGACCGTCCGTCCGTACTTCCATCCGTTTGTTTGTTTACGAAGACCTACCTACATATATTACGTGTTATTTGGACCTATTCCCTAGAATGCTGGCAATTACAGGTGGAGACTGTACGGAGTTCGAGGTCCTGCGATGCGGAGACGGCGCCCACCAGTGGATGTTCTGCTCGGCAAAGAAGGCCAACATGAGACGCATTGCTTCCGTCCACGTGGACTTAAGGTAGCCTTAGGCATTGGACTGCGAATATCCGTGATTGCGCTATAAAAACAAATTAAACATTTACATGTATTGACCACATTTATCTATACATATACCTATAATATGGACAAGAAAATAGAGGCCTCTAAATCCTTCATACAATAACATAGGCATCAACTTTAAAAAACACGAACACTGAACATGCTTTAAAATAAATTTAGTTAAGTAACAGTACAATGTAACAAACGACACAGGTATTGCACTAAAATTGCAAGTTTGAAACACGTCACTGCCATGACCGTGGTAAAGCTCAGAACTTCGGGCTGACATCACAGGCTGACCAACTATGGACTTCGGACTGGTGCTATGGGACATTCATTCTTTGCTATGAATCTGGTAGTGTCACTGTGTTGATTCTCTCGCTCCTTCTTTGCTCAAGCGTTCATATATTAAACATTTATTGAACAATCCATGTATACTGGACACGTTTAATAATTATTACTTTTCGTCTATCCATAATGTAACAAAGCCAGTTTCTGAAAAAACAATGTCTGGATCAGTACTTCCGGCAAAGAGTTACATTGAAAATATGACATCACCATCTGTTGCCTGGCTAGGAATCAGCAGTCCTCGGACTAGTGTCGAACACGAGAATCTTCCGACCATTGTCGCGCCTAGGGTTATTGTAGCTGTCGAAAGTTGGCGTCAAGAAAACAAAACCGAGCGTATGGACGATACATTAAAATGTGCGTAGATGGAGTGTATTATGCAACCGGGAGTGTTTCAAGAATTTAGACGTTTGTAAAAAAATGCAAGAACGTATATACTTGTATAAAGTAATCGATCGAGTTTCTCAGATTCTCAGTTGGTACATATTTTTTTTTTATATGATAGATGTTGAGAAAGCATGGAATAAGATTTGTGTTGATTTGTTTTTTTTCCAAGTAAGCAAACATGTACAGGACGTGTTATTGTTTATATTTCAGTCTGGCTCATGGTTGGGATTTTGGCCGGTGGTCTGATTATTATAGCTCTCATTGCCGTCATTACATACGTAGTCGTCAAATGGTAGGTCATATTGGCACATTGTATTTGTATTCGCAAAGCATCATACCAATAAATAGTAGTTAGTACATGTCAAATATATATCGATTCCACATTTTGATTTGTAAACTATAAATCAGATCAAACTTCAGAAGTATCTTTAAGCAAATCGCTTATTTTGCTAAAGTCAGACAACTGTGCAAATAAAATATCGTAACATTTACATTTTAATGTCGAACAATCGACGATTTTTATTTTATTGTTCTATATAAATGATTAGTTTAATAGAATTTTAATAGAAACGCTGATCGCATCCAAAACAAACGTAGGCGAGAAATGGAAATAAACCCAAATCTAGAAAAGCAGAGTGCGAACACTTTTTTAACAGAAAAGACACATTTGTTTGAATTAAATTGACTTTCTGAAACGCCATTTTTACTCAAGACAAATTCAACTTCTCATTTTTATACTTACTACTTGCAACATCTTGGTACATATATACGTTTGTATGCAAACTACGTAATAAAATAGCAATACTATGCGTAACAGTCAGCGTGTCGACTAATCCTGAACGGGCTAAAATAGCCAATAGGGCGTATACATTTTGCGGTATCTGTTGTTAGTGCTTTGTAGCCTGCAAAGTAAAAAGTAGGTCACGCAATTCAGTCTCTCGAAATCGCCCTACTAAAGACCGTTGGCTTCCGCCAACAGTCTAAAACAAAACATGCATCGCTTTAACAGCAAATTAATGAACACATATTTGGTTGCAGGCAAACCAATATCAAGCAAAGGCAATACGGAGTGTCTAAATCCAGATGCGACACTAAATATTACCGAGAAGAACGACCTTCAATAACAGAACTGATTACAGCAGAAAACGACCAAAATATATATGCTGATATTGGAACTGTTGCTAGGCTTCATTGTGAAGAAAATGAAAATGACATGAACAAGACCATAAATGAACACGTGACCGGGCAGCAATGTATTTGCGACAACACAGTGTATTCAGAGAACAACTACGATCATATCAGCGTGTTTCCAGTACAGAGGTGCTATATCGGCAATGTTTACAATCACCTTTACATTGGGGATGATTCGGATGAACGAAATGTGTCTTTCAAAAGAGAAATTCAACCACAATTTGATGTTGTTTCATGTAAATACACGTTTGACAGTAAAAAGTGACTATTATTGTTTCTGTATGCTTGTCTTCTGAATTCATACGTTGTAGTTAGTATTCCATGGTTAAAATTTGTTCACCTTTCATGTCACTTGTCCGACATTTATTTATATTTGCTATCCATATAGACGACACTTATTTTATAATTGCTAGATGAAATTAATAAACATTTGCCTTCATGTTTGACCATAATGTTTGTATATATCTAACGTGTATGTTCGTGTGTGTGCGTGTGTCTGGTGGTTCTCTGGTGTTCTTTAAGCTATAGGGCATACATCGACAATACATGTCTAAGCGTGTCAATTGTAAAATGCGTTTCTCTGCTCCAAAGGAAGCAGATATTCCTTTATCATATAAGGCGTGTCGCGGGATAACCGGGCTTAATGCAAGTACAGTCCTCATAGGTTAGCCCAGGACGGCACTTTCCGCTTTTATGGAATTTCCTGTTTCAATGAAGTCTCTCGTGAACTGAGCAAGGCTTATCCGGGACGACACTTAACACATATGCATTAAGCCCGGGTTTCCCACGATACACCTCAATTTTTTATATGCTGTTTGCCGTTTGATAGTTACTGTATGTCTTCGACTATATATTACGAGCAATACTCTCCAGACAAAAGTCATGCGTCATCGACTTATTAAACTTGTTGTTGTTGCTTCAATAAGGTCATACTGGAGTAATTATTGATCTGATATAACGCTAGAGTTTGATAGAGTAGAATTACAAGTTAGGGTGAAGTATGTGACATTACTTGCACTAAGGCCCTTTGTTGTTTTGTACCTGTCACACTTATCGCTATTATTCAAAATACGGTATGTGTCATATTCTTACCAAATTAACGAGCAAAGTTTGCAATTATTTAATTGGGTCTTGAAGTCTATGTAAGAGGGGAAGGTATTTAAAAATAATCGAGGCGGGTCGTGGGAAAACCGGGCTTAATGCATTTGCGTATAGTGTCGTACCAGATAAGCCTGTGTACAGGCTGATCCAGGACGAAACCTTACGCACATGCATTAAGTCCGGTTTTCCCACAACGCGCCTCAATTATTATAGTAATCAAACAAACTATAGATATGTACCCTCTTTATTTACATCATTATATCATCATAATAACGCAACATGTATCAAATCAAATACAATTTAAAAAATAAAGCCATAAGACCTGCACTTGATATACAGCTTTGCAAGCTAATTATATGTGACAAGTTATCCATTTTCTTTACAATCTGGCAAATTAACCGTGGGTAATTCAATGTGATATGCCATCTGGTTCCGACAAAGGCACCGGTTTAGACCCTGGCGTTCAAAACACTACGCATCAATACCTGTACACTGCTTACAATTATACGATACTTTAGCAACTGACCGTGGTAGAAAAATACAATCCATTCAATTAATTTTCATTATAAATAAAGAAAACGGCAATTAAAACAAGAAATGTCTTTAAAAAAAGACAATCGGCGTTGACCTTAATATTGAGATATCATTTTTATCCTAAAACATAATAAACATAATATAAGAGGGCCAAGATGGTCGGTTACCTGGCTTCTCGGGCCCCAGATTTTTCGGTCCCCACCTAGACAAGGCGACCTCTCGGACCCCAGATGTTTTGAGCACCATAAGAAAACTTCTCAGATCTCAAAATTAATGTGTGCTTAATTCAATAATCATTAATATTTGTACCGTGAATAAAGCGATCATACCGACCGATGTTTTCACCAGTGATATATGAATAAACTAAATAATTTACGTTAACATCATTATTATATAAAGGACTAGGTGCGTTAAGGGCAGATTTTGGAATCATTTTGAAAAGAAACGAAATTTGTATCACTGGATAGCCCATATTTTCAATTTTTAGGATGTAATATTTTACAATTCTTACAACCACACATATGTTTACGCTACAACGTCAAACACGACTACTGTATAAGCGTTCTGACGTAATTTGATGTTACTTTTGGAGTTGACGTCGTGGTGTATTTTTTGGCGTGCCGTTAATGCTTACTACTCGACTAATTACAAACACACGTCCAACAAATTTAACTCAAGTTTAGAGATACAGATTATAAACATGTATTGCATGTAAAAATAACAATTTTGTGTTGTTGCAGGTTTAAAAGTCAATAATGAGCAATATTACAAGGAAAATTCAGCCTTTTCCGACAATCGCGCATTTTAGAAATAAAATTAAATTGTTTTAGTTTTTTACAACTCAGATCATTCTAAAGCAGGCATTGATATAATATTTAATAAAATGTAAGTTGAACTCTTACGTACGGAAATGGTAACATGCATGCGTACGTCACATTCAAGAAAGAACAACACCTGACGCAGTATCAGACTTAGAAGCGGGCGTAGCGAGTTTGTCGGCTTTGCGATAAAGGCGTCTTATTTTTTATTATTTGATTTTTACAGTTAGATTAAACTGTTAATCTAGTTTATGAATTATATAATATTTAATAAAATGTTAGTTAAAGTCTTACGTATGGAAATTTTAACATGCGTACGTCACATTCAAGAAAAGAACAACACCTGATGCAGTATTAGACTTAGAAGCGGGCGTAGCGAGTGGGTCGGCTTTGCGATAAAGGCGTCTTATTTTTGATAGTTTGATTTTTACAGTTAGATTAAACTGTTAATATAGTTCATGAAGTGTTTTAAACTGTATTAATCCGGTATTAATTTTTAAAGTAGACATTGTTTCTCTCAAACCCTACTACTTGCGCGGTAATGGACACGACCGAACCTTCGTATTGTATAATTTACATCTACACTGTATTCAATACGAGTAAGCTAAGATAATTCAACATTTTAGTATATATCAGTATATATTACTATCAGTATCTTAAAACTATACTAATTTATTTGAAAACGAGCTATTTCAAATATATATTCGATGGTAATTAACATCAGGTATGACAATGCGTATTATAAAATCGCAATCCAAAACGCCTATCTGAATTTTGATGTTCAAGTGACGTTATCACATATATTGACAGTTAAGATGAAATGTTCTTCATGTAAATCCAGCCAGATCTGCTAGAAAAGCGCTTGAACATTATGCTGACATGCACAGCAATACGTCATCCGCATATAAGCGTGGATGTTTTGACCGCGATTTATATTTTATAAAAATAATTGTAGCGCAGAGAACTGTGATATCCTTACTTTTGTATAAAATTCTAAATTGAAAGATGGTGAAAAAGGTGAACAGTTGTGCGTGTGAAAATTAAACATTTAACGATATGCAGAAAATGTACTATTTCCGATTAAGAATGATATGTCTATTCTGTAAGGGAATTGTCCTAAACGCAGAACTGCGAACGGATTGTCATAATCACCCTTTATACTGTTAAATGAACACTCGAAGAAAATATGCTGCAATGTTGTTAAACTTTATGAAAGCTTGTCAGTAAGTTTCATTACCGCATACATGGTATTAAAGTAACACGACCTGCATATATACCTATCGGTATCCACGAGTAGTTTAAATTCCTTCCCAACTATTGTTAAAGGATTAATTTTCATTCATTAATACCACAAATATAAACACACGTTTATTTGAATATCACAAACATTACTACGCGCTCTCTTGTGTGAAATAGTTTAATAGCTAAACACGTGATATCAATTTGAAATGATTGGATAAAATTGAAGATTAATTTGAATATGATAGACTTGCACCACGTGCTTAGCATCAGTAAGCTTTTTGGTCAACATTGAATAGATATAGAGCATTATTGCGCATTGTAAATTGACCATGTTCTTGATTAATCTTTGTCCCGAAAAAGGTAAAACACATAAATGAAATGACAACTCACTGGTACAGTAAATGTTTGTATAATTACACTATATAAGGTATCATCATCCATGCAATAAGGTTACAATTAGTAATTATATCTTATATGGCAAAATCACTTCTATTTGAAAAGAAGATATTCACACTTTCCTATAACAATACAATTCTAATAAATGCAAACACTGTAAACTGATCTTTTGATTATACCACTTGGGCATTACCCCGAATGGTTTAAAAACGCTTATCAGAGAAAATAAGGTTGTTATTTTACTGATAACGATACAATCGAAAATTATTTACATTCAAACATGATCTGACAACATAAGTTTGTTATTCGTTGCTCCGTAGCCAATTTTAAACACCATTTGCCACATATCGAGAACTTTGACATCCTTCCTAGTTAATGTTTGGTTGTCTTGATGTTTGTGTCGCCTGAAAGGCGACGTATAGGTTTTACTTTTGGCGGCGTCGGCGGCGACATTGTTGGCGGCGGCGTAAATATAAAAATCAATATATCAAGAACAAATCAGGATAGTATTATTTAAGTATAATGATACTTTTGGAGGCAGAAAACTAGCATGTCGCTTGTTCTTTTTCCTTCCGTTCACTGCACGATTCATCGTGAATGCGGTCACGGACACGGGTAAATCAGACAACGTGAAGCCTGTCAGACAGCCAGACATAGGCGTCTGACAAAATGTATAACACACCTAAGTTATATATATAACCAGTATGCTAAGTTAACTTTTGTTTACTAAATAAAGGACTTACGACGCTACAATAAGCTGTATAGTCTACATCATTCAATTAATTATTTAACAGTGTATTTTTCATGAAAATAACATGTGGTCTATACGAATGATACTAATTGTGGTGACAGCTGATTTAGACGTTTCGCGAAGTCTGATATATGAACACGAATGCGGACTAACAAACTAACTTAGAATATAACCTACATTTCGAGCAGAGCTAGACAGTTATGTTTCAAATGAAAGCGATTTTTTTGGATTGATTTATATATCGATCAGGATCTAAATAAAATTTAGAGAATTTTTAGAATAGCGGAAGATGCTGTTGGATTTCCCGACCAAATATTCAAAAAGTAAGTGTGTTTTTAATTTGTACAAAATCAAATTCTGAGACTTCTGATTGGGTAGAAAACTGGGACAAACACTAAACATGAAGATTACATAGTAGTATTTAAATAAGGATAACAAAGTGACGAAATACGTTTAAAACGTGTGGGTGTCACGTGTGTGTTATTTAAAGATGAATTTGATGAATTGTGAATCACCACCTTAGAATAAAATTTTAGAGGATATTTTTTGGTTTCGGTAGGTTATATCGATTTTAAATTCATGAGTGGTTTTAAAAGTTAATTTTTTCACGAGTGGCGCATTCTAACTCAAAATCGTTATTTATTTTCATGACCCATATGGTTAAAAAAAGACCGCGACTGATTGCTCTAATACATATTAACATACATTTCTTTATAAGAAGTGTTCGCCCTGCAAACTTATTCCCCAGTTCATTAAGCTTGAGAGTGCTAATCTTGAAAATTATCAAAATATGAAAATAAATATGTTCATGAATATCCTGTAGTAATCTACAGAAAACGAGAAACAGATAGGTCAAATTGCACATGAATATGTTAGAATTATTTCGTCTAATGATCTGTTACAGGGGTCTGAGTTTTCTAATTGACGATATGCTATGGGATTTATAACCTCGCCTACCTAGGACAAAGTCTGACAAACACCATTGACAGTAAACACATGTTTTTTATAATGTCCATCAAACATTTAAGTCCTAGCTTTGGGAATAACAGTGTTTAATGTTCTTTTTTCACTATCGGATGGAAGTATTGGATGAGTTGGAGAGTCGCTTGGGGCTTCGTAGCTGGCTTCATCTTCGGAATCAGACGATAGCCTCCACTATATACTGCTGGGACAACAGCTGTCTGAAAGATTTATAATTCAATAATGCAAAATAGTTCTCATTATCGTATTTAAAATATACTTCATATCTGTATATATTACTGTACCAAATAAAACATTAATGTCTAGACTAGAAATCCGCGAGTCGGATGTGTCGCCTGACGCCGGATAGCTTACATGAATCCAAATGAAGAAGCACTTAAGGTTAATGCTTTTTTAACAGATTTATTGAAATCTCCAAATACACTGCAGTCTGGCTAATTGCAAAGAAAATACTTATCAAAACTAAAAATGCGACACGAAAATAAGTGTGAAAATTTACAAAGGGCAATAACTCCAAAAGTATGAGGTGCAGAGTAAAGGTTCTTGTGCACTGCACGTCTACTTAATGAAATATATCTACCTGTGAAGTTTCAAGTTGATAGCTTTCACAGTCTCATAGTTATGCTCTGGACAAAAATTAAGTATGAACATAAATATTTTTTAGGGTAGGTCGGGTAACCTGAAATAAACATTTTTTTGTTTACGCCTAATGAGTAATACTACACACCCCATCTAGGCAGACAGTACCAAGTCATAACAGCCATAACATAGAAATGTCATAGAATGATAGGAACAGATACACTGGTTGAGCTATAACAACTTGAACATAAAATTAGCTTTATTGGCCATGCCACAGAATTTGATGTTTTCTTAATACTACACTATCACAGTGTTAGGGTCTGCCCAAATCATAATACTATTTATGACATATGTTTTTTCATGCAATATAGAAATACATGATACAACAGTACACTCCCTAAATTACCGATTTTGTCCACAAATAAAAGCAAGTACAACATATTTGCATGAACCCCCCAACAATTAACATACCGGTAATTGTATTGCTAAATAGAAGAAAAGTTGATTTAATTATATTTGATTTGCTACAAGTAAAGGACAATACTGTATCATGACATGATAATAACACAATTTCCAATGCTCACCGATAAAGCTACAAATGTTGCCACTTATTTTCCAATATTTATGCGACCACTTCTAAAGATCTGCCTTTGTATAGAAACATTCATTCTTTAGTGAAGTTAGCTGCCTTTGTGAGACCTGTGCTAATAGTGCCGACATCAAAGCACAAAGGTAGCATTTAAGGTGTTGGCGATTTTTTATGTAATTATGAAAATACTTAAATAAAATTATCCCTCTGAGATAATTATAATTGGACCATAAATAAATCATTCAAAATCTGTTCAGACATTCTGAAGGTATCTGAATGCAGACAAATAACATCGTTGTAGTCGACTACAGCTCTCAAGTGACACCTTGTATTATAAAATACGCAACTATTTTCAGTACACTGACAAGCCGTAATTTCCAAATAATCGGAAGTTATTGATCTGTTATTTTTCAAAATAAGTACTTGTTAAGTTTTGTTAAAATCTGAGTGTGCCAGAAATCAATAACAAGATAATATCCTCTAGTGACAAATTGCACATAATTATAGTTTACTTCTTCAGATGTTCACATAACAACTAAAGGTACTGCAATTTAAAAGCTGAACAATCAAATAACTATGATTCTTACAGCAGCAGATTTATGTCAGGCAGATTCGACTACTCGAAAGTAAGAAGTGCCGTTTTGAATATTATTTAATTCGTCGAATGGTTGTCATTATGATAATGAACATGATTAGAACATGACATGGTGGGAATATTTAAGTTAACAACTTTCAATGCAGGATCAAGTTATGACTGTACTCGCATACGAAAATAAAATAGTATGTTATTCAGCTTCCTAATTCATTAATGAATGAATTTTTGTGTGACACAAGTGGAGCCGACAAAGATAATACCCTTATGTCGCTTTTTCAGGCGACACAAAAACTGTCCTTTTTGACAGTTGTAATATTCTTTTACAATAATAAAAATACAAAAGTAACATGCTCTTTGACAAATCAGTATGCTTGACAAGTCTTCAGGATATTTCACGTTTTCAGTAAATAAATTACAATTTTAAGTCTATAAAAATATATCTATGTATAAATATTGCATACTTCAGAGAAGGGGATGCTACTGGATGAATTGCAACACCATCACCAATCATCTCATTTCATTTCAGCTTTTCCCAGCATACTTTCTTCTTCTGCAACATCCCTGCAAATTATATGTGTTTATATAGCATGATATAATACATAGGAAGTATGTCGTGGGAAAACCAGGCTTAATGCATGTGCGTAAAGTGTCATCCCGGATCAGCCTGTGCAGGCTAATCCGGGACAACACTTTTCGCCTACAGCAAATTTATGGTTAGAAGAAACTATACATCGAAACAGAAAATACCATAACAGCGGAAAGTGTCGTCCCGGGTAAGCATGCGCGAATTGCACGAGCTAATCCAGGACGACACTGTGCGCACACGCATTAAGCCCGAGTTTCCCACGACACGGCTCAATAAACATTGTATTCCATATACATTGTGAAAGCCATCGCTCTGAAAAAGAAATCAACAAAGAAATCATACACTGATTAAACAGAACAAACACACAGTTATCAAACAGAAACACATACTACATTTTCAACAGATACACTGTACATTGAAAATACTATTGTTATTTCATTTGGTAGTACTGATTTCATATAATGTCATATTTCTTAATGCATATATAACTCCTTTTGAGCAAATAAGTTTGTGTTATTTGATTGAGATATTAAAACCAGCTTATATTTAAGCCAGATTGTGACAAAAGCAGTGGATTTTTTCAACTCTAAAACTCATTAGAAAATGAGAAATCATAAAGACATGTAGACTTCGTTTCAGCTGTTCCACCCTTTAGACAATTGCCTACTAGTATTATGGCTAACAAGAAATTAATTTATTTATATTGTAACTTACTGCATTTCCATTGAAAATGATGTATCTGCTGCACTCTCTTTTGGTGACAGAGCAACAACGTTCAGATGCTTTCCAGCATGGCGATCCATCACCTTCTGTAAAGTATATTAAATACATGTAATGTCATTACAATAATTGTGCGTGCGTGTATATAACAAAACAATTGTGATTTTACTTTTTGTAATATATGCAGTCTTCACGAATAAGTTTTAAAAGCAGTGGACCGTCGGTCCACCAAACCAGCTAAATCAACTGGACCGTACACCAATTTAGTGGACCACAATTTGTGTGTAGATTTTTATTCACTCTAACGTCTATATATCAATGATTTTATTTAAAAAAATAAATTGAAAGCAATTATTGTTTTCAGACTTTTATTCTAACATGAATCAAGTATATATTACATTACTCTCAATAAAAATATGTCAAATTATTAATACAAGATCAGTTAAATCAAATACCAGGTGTAAATTTCGTTTTAGCCTATTTGAGTTAAGTACTGGCCAAAATGGCCGAGCAGGTATCTGGGCCGAAATTTACTCGAATGCGCAGATCAAATGGAAACTGATGCGCTCGCTAGGATTGCAGAACATGGCTTTCCTACTCCTATAGAGTTTGGGCCCCAGTTATTGTTACCAAAGCACCCCTCCCCACCCACTCCTGTAACTTTGCGTCCAAAAATTATATTTAAAATTCCATTGTTATTAATTTTTTACTTTCACTCACTTATTTACTTTCGCTAACATTCGTGAAAATGTGGTAGCATAAGTTTTTGTGTGTAATTAGTGTAGTTATACTTTTGAATAGCTCGTTTATTCGAAAACACGCGTAGCAATATTTTATTTCAAAACAAATGAAGATGTACCTTTGACATTACACACAAAAATTCTATGCGATCTGCAAACTCAATTAACCACATCCCATGTCGTAGTTTAAGTAAACATTTTGCAAACAATAATATACTGACTTCTTTTAGTATGTAGTATTGTATTTATTATGTGGGTGTTACAAACACGCAGGTAACGACATGCATACCTCACGAAAATGTGTTACAAATTACTTCACCTTTACCTACAATGAGGGCGTGATAAATATTATATCGACTACGCTCATCTACATATTGGACATTTAATGCGTGCTCATTGTCTGACTGGGTGACTGAAGTAAATCTAGCTCCTCCTGCTTACAGATTTTATCGATAATTGACACACTGATGCAGAAGGGGAGTGCGTTTATTGCCGAGTAGGCGTTCATTTTTTTGAAAAACATGTGTACGCAAGCAGAAATGGTTGCAAATCTGACATTGATTTTTATTACGTCATTTCGTAAAAGTATGCATTGAAACAAGTCGATTTTCGCTTTACCGAGAATTATTATAGCGTACTAGTGCCAAAGCTTACCGATTGAGGATACCGGCCTCATATTTGTTTTGAATGTGTGGCATCAGTATTGTAAAATGTACTTGAGATTATATGGTATTCCATTAAACAATAACAAGAAATGAATGACACTTCGTGAAAACGTGTTTAATTGTTATATTGAGATTTTAAAATTTAAAATATATTTTATTTTTATATAACCAATAAGCCTTAGGCTTATTGAGACACTCTCGAGTCTGTTTCCTGGGTAGAACCAGTACTTGGTGTCTTTGGGGGAGATCTTGAGAACGCTCACAGGGAATCGAGCCCTGTACCTCCCGATCGCTAGTCGGCCATATATCCACTACGCCACCGCGACCTCGCTGAACCAATAATATTTAACTTAAAAGCCTAGCATTAAATTACTTACCGGTACCAATTTTCCACAAAGCTGGGGATTCCTTTACCTTTCTTCTTCACATGAGCTTTTCCATAAAGTATTTATTGAATTCCACAAAGACGGACCTTAAATATTAATTTGAGGGTTAGAGGGACAGGGACTTACGCCACTCGTAAAAGCACGTCTTGCCTGGACGACAGCTGATTCGGAACTCCTTGTGTAGGACCAGCAGATTACATTAAATCCGTACTCACCATACCACACCGTACTATACCGGGACGTTTCACAACATCCATATGATACAATATTCACCTTGGCACATTCTACATGGCTACACTGAACACACAAATATCCCCCAATTCCATGCTGCAATTCACCAGCTCACATTGCTATAAGTAAGTGGTACACGGTTTAGTCCACAATGCTTACACGGTTGAAAGTTGTTCAACAAAACAATACACACAACAATTTGACGACCTTCTTGCCAACTGTTTCGTTTGACATGTTTGCCAAGTTTAATATAAATTTACAAGTAGTAATAAGGACTTTGGCAATCTGAACCCTTACACCATGCCCTTAAACAAAGTTGTGGTCGATACGAATCGAAGTCCTAACTTAACAGCATTTCTTTGGTTTCGAAAATAGAAATCTTCCACGTCTGTCTCGTCACTCTGGCTACACAGGCGATTTATTTTTAGAATCGCCTGTGTAGCCAGAGTGACGAGACAGACGTGGAACATCATGCGGCCTTTTGGACTACTTTCAATCACAAAAATGGCTGCGCACATAAGCTACAGTACTGAAATTCCAATCAACAAATGCACACGAAAATGTTGAAAATTATTGGGAATTATTATAAATAAAATGGTCGGAGTTAATAATTACCCAAATAACAGTACGGTAAATAATATGAGATGTCATTCAGCTAAGAAGTAATGATAAATTCAGCTAAATTTGAAGCCAACTGGAGTTTGGAAATATGCTGAGTTATCTTCAGGATCACTTATGTGGAACACTGAAACATAAGTACTAGTGTTTCATGGTGTTTTTGACATCACTTAACACAATCACAATTCACTTAACACCTTGATCGTAATGTAACTTGTCCACAGGTAAAGATGTTTTAAGTTTATGCAGAATTTGTAACTGTTATTTTGCATTCTTTTTCTTAATAAATGTAGTATAAACTACCAAATTTTGCTTTTGTCAAATATACCGCTTGATGAATCTGTAATATTAAAGTTGTATCCATACTTATTTATCAACTGCCCTGCACATTTGAAATGTAAAATAAATCCGCATGAAATTGTGTGTTGAAAATTAGCTCATATACCGGTATATGACTAAAATGTTTGGATTTGTTTAATGCTATTACCAACATGCACCGGGTAATATTAATCAAATGTATTATAAGAAAGACACACTCACTTTGAAACTATTATGGACACCTAGTCTTGGACAGGGACTTTAATTGATGCGAAATCCTGCTTTTTGATGCAAGCTAATAGCAATTTTATCATTTCTGACTCAAGCAAATAATGTGCCCTGCATCATTTCGATTCACTTGTTTTCAATAAGCCAACTTCAAAAGCGCTTAAAAATAATATTTTTCTAACACTCATATTTTATTTTAATTGAAAAATAATAATCACAAAACCACTTAGGAACACAAGAAAATACTGAAAAATATCTACCATAAGATCAATAAAATCATTTATCCCCACTGACCATGTATTCAACTGACAGTAATTATGTCAATTCAGTTTGGGAATTAATTTAAACAGCGTACCACAAAACACAATAATCACAGTACTTCAATTCATTTATAAGCATTGCACATATAAATGCATAAAAAATATAGTTAAATAAACCAGATAAATCCGGATGGTTATATTTCATATTTTGTGTAATGTCACTTTCATGTTTGATTTCAGGAGAAAATTTATATAATTGGTTATAATTTATTAAAAACAGAACTTTGCAATAAATAAGGTGATTTACTTGATCAGCATTTAATTCATTACACTATATAGATGCATACTGTTTCCTTCAAAGTTCATCATTGCAGATTCATCATTAAATACAGTATAATTGGTAATCTTGTTAATAAAAGCATATTTCTTGTGTTTCTACTGGCTAGATATAACTGAGTACTATCATAGAAAATGTCCTGTCTGGGTTGTTTACTTGCTTGTAGAAATAACGCTATGTTACTGATTTCATTAATTCCCAAATGTAGCTGCTGGATGTGTCCAAAATTTCAAAATGGTCATATTGTCACAGTTCAGGCACATACAAATATCTTTATTTCTGTCATATCACTTCTCAAGTTTGTACGTGATTCTGTGTTTTGAAAATATTCTAATTTCCCTCTATCACATTTGTTATAATGACGGTTACATTAACATTATAATTATATTAATAAATAAAAATAAATATTATTATTATTATTATATACATTGTAGATGGGAAATATATCAAAGCATTATTCAACGCTATATCAATGTATAGCCAGTTATAAAATATATGTTCTTCAAATTCATTAAGGTATTGCAAGTTAAGGACACACAAGCTGAAAACAGCTTAAAATTGTCACAGTACATGATGGTAAATTCAACCTGTGTTTCTTTCATTTCAATTAACAAATTGTCATAGTATCAAAGTCATACTTACATAAAACTGGCAGTCTTTCACTAAATCCTTGGATAATAGTTGGTTGGTCTGCCAGATTATTTACACTCTAGTCGAGTTTGTAACTGAAAGCTCTCATTGAGCTCTTGTAGGGATACACGTCACAGCCAGGTTTGATATTCTTCGGGAGGTGACCATATTAATAATACACTTGCAAAATTTTGTAATTAAGCATGCGATGTAAAGGTTAACATAAACAAAAAGTAAAAGACTATTTATACTTAAATTAGTTGTTCTAGGTAACAAGAATTATGACAACTATTCATAACTTAAGTAATAATATTAATGGTGCAAAAACACTATAATCAGAATAACGTATGGTAAATTACTAATAAGAAATCATGGACATTAGATAAAAGTTAATGAATAAAATGAAACAAATGATATAATAATAATAAGAAGAAGAAGAAATGAAGAAGAAGAATAACAGAAATACTATTGAATTGCATATATTTAATTATTGTATACAAATGAACGAACTGGATGTACTGAAGAATATCATAATACTTTATGATAATAACATTAACAACATAAAATTTATAAAATAAATACATTAAAGTACAAAAAATAATAAATCTATTATTAAAACATGCAATTTTACCTGACAAATAAGGCCTCTTTCAAAGCCAGTAGTAAAACGCAACGGCAGCGGGTATTCTGTAGACATTTTCATTATCTTTATTTGATTCTTCCTCAAAACCTTGTTTTTATAAGTCTAATTTAACTTAATATTTGTTTCACTATTAAGTCTAGTTTCGCTTTAAGTTTGGACAGTTGGTAAACACTAGAATCAGTCTCGATACCGGATTATAATTTCTTGAACTTATATATGCATATTTCGCCTTTTGTGATAATAGGTATAGATGCCTGTAAAATATACATCTACCTTTCCTCATTTATCATCGTTTCGACATAAAATGTGGTGCTATTTCAGCACGCGTCGTGTATAGCCCTATAACACAGGCGGATCACCGTTTGGTGTATCAAGTCAAGATGGCTCCATGATAGACAAGAAATCTATCTTACGGAGCATTCCGGAGATAGTCGATGTATCACGATTGTCGCTGTTACTGAACGCAATACTCGTTCCCGATTTAATACAGTAATTGATATGGACCGTCAATGATGCCGGGCTCATTTTTCAAATTAAGGTTCTCCGTCCATCGTCAATTTCCGTGCAATCTCGCCACTATTCGGTAGAGCCGAACTATGCCGAAAACGTTCGGCTAACTGCGTAATATAAACATTACGCCAAAACGAGCTAGGAAATAATATTTGTGCAAAAGATATAAATAACGGTTAAATAGATTTCTTAAATACTTAAACATATTTATATACATATATTTATAATTTCCGCGTGCTTTATTTAAGAAAACAGCAATTTTAGATTAGGTAAATTTTGTTTAGAGATTACTTCCGGTGAAGGGAAAATGGCTTCGTTGCTGACAAAAAAACGAGACAAAAACAATTAATCTAACAAAGATACAATTTATTCATGAAAGAAATAACGCTATATATATAAAGTTTCGTTGAAATGTTATTAAAATTGATCTACCTCTATAAATTAATAAAATCTTTAACTTGGCCACGATGGTCTCCACACACATTCCTAGTACGTTCTAGAAAATTGAAATTCAAATTGGATTAATCGCACCGGTTCAATTGCAGGCATACATTCCATACACTTTTTGATTTAAATGTTATTCACATAATTCATCTTAAACACAGAAACACTAACTATTGTATTCCGATTGCTTTTATTTTAAATTCTAGCACACTCGCGTCATAGTTTGTGCACTGTGTAAACTTCAAACTCAACCGAATGACGTAGGCGTGACGCTATAGAACTTTTCGAAAATCGATGTCTGATTTAAGTATAGTGGCTACTGTGTACTAATTCATGTTCGTGAATATTATTGGCATCAGAAAATTATATTATTTTTAAAATTTTAGAACGATTACCGGTAAGAAACAGAGGACTATTTTTTCGGGAAATACGCATAAATGCTAGCGAGTTATTAGGTTCGAGGCTCGTTATAAAACATAATAATTATAAGCTGAACCTTTAATTAAACTACTTTTTAAATGCAATTGAGTGGAAAACAGGATAAATAGAATACATGATAGGTGCCGGGAATGAGAAAGTTTATCCAATTCGGCCCGAAAACAAAAATAGTCAGCTAAAGCTCGCCCTATTATCATTTTCTAAGCCTCACCGGATAAACTTTCTCCATCCCGGCACCAACCATGTATTCTCTATATCCCGCATTATTGTAATTCAACGTTATGCATTGTTTTGTTTAATTGCCTTTAAAGCACAACATTAGAGTTGAGTTGAACTACTTGTATATTTGCAGTAAGAAATTTAGCTTGTAAAGATCATTTATTATCATTTAAGATAATTTTATAAAGATATTCGTATTTTGAAAGCAAATGTCATTAAATGTATTTACTGGAAAAATAAACTAAAGCATCTCGACTAATCAAAACCAAGTTTTACAATTATTATGAATAAAATTTAGGCCGGGTTTCTTACTTCTACTACATCATTATCAACGTTTTGCTTTTAACTGTTCAGCTGTTCGAATTGCGCATATTGATTGTGTGTAGAAGCATATTTCCGCCATCAAAATCCGATGCATTCGTGTCAATACGCCTTGTTCATCCGATGCATACGAGTAAATACGCATTGTTTATCCAATGCATACGAGTTATACGCCTTGCTCATCCTATGCATTCGTGTCCATACGCCTTGTTGATCCGAAGCTTACGTGTATATACGTCTTGTTCATCCAATGCATACGAGTATATACGCTTTGTTAATCCGGGGCATACGAGTGTATACGCCTTGTTCATCCAATGCATACCAGTATATACGCATTGTTCATCCGATGGATACGAGTGTATACGCCTTGTTGATACGATGCATACGAGTATATACGTTTTGTTCATCCGATGCATATAAGTATTGACGCATTTTCATCAAATGTATACGAGTATATATAGCTTGGAAATACCATGCATAGGAGTATACATAATACACGTCACTCAAAACCCGCAAAGGTCGCAATATGCGTTGAGCCAATTTTATCGCGAAGCGCAGAGCATGCACTCGTGATAACACGAATTTTAGCTTATTTTCGCAACGAAAATACGCGCGTGTTCGTTAAAGGGGCACTATACAGTTTCTCGGGCTTCGGACTCGGCCTGTTGGGGTCTGGGTTCGAGCCGTCTTGCACACACTGCTAATGTCAACACCTGAAAACAAACAAACATCATTTTAATATTGTTGCTGCTGCCGCTTTACAAAAATGTATGGAAAATAATTATGCACACAGTTCAACTATAATTTTAACATGCATAATCAGCCAATTATGGGGTTAAAAAGTCACCTGATTTAGCTACCATGTTAATGATTTTCAACATCATTTTGCAACTTTCTTGCAAATGCGAGCACATGAAAACACTGCATGCCCGTATAGGTAACTTACCAAATACTTGCTTGCAAGTGAGCAAACTGGGGGTCAACCATTCAGATTTTCTAATAAATTCCGATGCATGTACGCCATTTTAAATATCCTGCCAAAATGGCGTTAGGAGCTAGGAATCCGTATGTACGAATTGTATGTGCAAGTTAGCTTAATACATACTCTGGCTTTACTGGCATATTTTCGAAATCACTAAGCATGCAATTAAAAACTCCAAACCTTAAATTTGGTACTAACAACTTATAAAACACTCAAAATACTGCTCAGTTTCACTGTATCCCTATTTATTAGAATTTTCTGCTGACAGTGTAAAGTTCTACCTAATACTTGACCATTTCCCAATGCAACCATTTCACCCAACCATACTTTGACCTTGACCTAAGAATAATTCAAATGGGATGGCCAGCACTTACCGGGCACATGAGTGTTTATCGAACACAATATATTGTTTTTTATTCACATATTCCCTATCAGCAGACATGGCGAAAGATTACATGCCCGTCGAAGATGTCAAAATGTCAGAAGTCCGGCGGTGAAATCCAAGATGCCGGACTTACTGTCCTGTATTATTTTTTGTATCAGTAGATACAATATGTATGTCAAACTTGATTTAGGGCAGTGAAATTAAAACTGGCCTGTATTTTTTCCCTTTCGTAGGACAGTCTGGCCTGTACATTTTGACGGTCGTTCGCCTTGCCTGTATCAATCAGGGTTGTAATTTAACTTGTTTGAAAGAAGATTATTGGATAATATTCCATAAAACGGTTAAGTTTAACAAACAAAACATTTTAAATATTTACAGAGTTATTACAAATACTTGATAGTGTAGAATTTCTAGGTTACAGTTTGATTTCACCACATCAGTCCTCCTTAAATTGTTCATTATATTGATCATGCTTTATGCTTTGAATCAATCGTTATTTAATAAAGGCTCAGTATTAAATGTTAGAAAGTTTTAACGGTTTTTACATATTGAATATCAATGCATGATCAGGTTAGTAACGTTGAGATGCGGCTCTGACACATTAACATAGCACTTACTGTTTGTATACCTGAATTAGTTGATGAGCCTCAGTCCTTTGATTATTCTCAAATGGTTTATACCAATGGCATATGCAATGACATGTATCAAACTAACAAGTTTACCTATTTTTGAACATAATAATGTGTTTGTAATTGCTTGATAATATTGTCTTAATTTGTGCATACTATGCAATACCTTCAGTGTTTTTAAAGGCCAATTTGGGGCCGATATTTGGCCCCATTGCCCTGCTTAAAAGCTATATATTTTCCCCCTATTTTTACCTCAAAATACCTCTAACACAAATTGACTAAGAGGAATTTTCGTAAAATATCCCAGCAATATTTCATCAAACCAAGTTAAAGCAAAATCTAAGTTATGATTGTTTACAGCAAAACAATTGCTTGATTAATATTTTATAACAAAGTAGAATTTAAGCACGTACATTTACTAATAATACTTTTCTAACAAAAATCCCCTTTTGCCGTAAACTTCCTCATCTGAAGGGCCCCGCCACCTTTCCGTCAAAGGTGAAAAAAAACACTGACTGTAAGATTGGTATATCTACTTGTCGAATTGTCTCACATTTGATTAAATGATCATACCTTAATACCAGTAAAGGCTGTGTGCTATAACATCACATGAAGTGTTTGTCCACACTGTACGTGATTGGCTTTTAAATGTCTCTGAATTTACTCATGATGTGTTGTTGTTTTTTTGCTGAATTATTGTGCTACGTACGTGCAGTTCACAATCAATTTATTTCGAGACGTGTACCTTTCTAGACTTGTTTATGTGATCTAAATAGTAATGTCCATTTTTGTAACTCAGGCCATAATGTCATCACGAATATGTGTGATATTGTTTATTTTTCCTATTTACATGAAGAAAACAAGTAAGAAAGGATTACATGTGTTGTTTTAATCAAGAATGAACTAACTCATAACATTTATATCTATATGCTCCACAGCTTGTGAACAACATTCATGGAATAGTAATTGTTTAGTGTATATTGTAATATATAATGTATGTATAACAAACATGATATTAATATAAACGAAATCCACATGGGACCCATGTAAACAGTGTTAGCAAAACCCAACAGGGTCCCATATAGGATGCCCATAGGGGACCCATATCAAACCAGGATGGGTCCAACCCATGTGGGGCCAAGTAGCATTTTGCAAACTCCTTATGCATGGGTTCCACATGGATATCCTATAATGGGCCCATCTTAGATCCATATAGAACCCACATAGGTCCCATATCGCAACCCACCTGGGACCCATAAAAAACAGTTTGCATAATCCCACTCTGCCTTATATTGATTACCCATACAGGATCCATATTGAAGCCCATACTGGACCTATATGGTATCCCATATAGGACCCACTTGGGTCCATATGGGAGCCACATATGTCCCATATCGCAGCCCATCTGGGACCAATACAAATACAGTTTGCAAAATCCCATTTGGCCTCATATGGGTTGCCCAGGACAGGACCCATATCGATTCCTATACTGGACCTATATGGGTATCCCATGTAGAACCCACCTCGGGTCTACCTGGGACCCACATAGGTCCCATATCGCAACCCATCTGGGACCCATTCAAATACAGTTTGCAAAATCCCATTTGGCCCCATATGGTTAGCCCATACAGGTCCCATATGGTAGCTCATATTGGAGCCATATGGGTCCCATATATTCATGCTGGCTGTGTCGTACATAAACAGTTCACAGTTCGGGTTGTTTTTCGGAATTTCAGCATAGGCCTTGGCGTCAACTGGTGACGAACAGTCTTCAATGGCATTGGATGTCCCAAAGTGAGGCTGCACGGGTATGGTGTTTGTGTTGACGTCACACAGCTCCGTTGCCATACATTTGCTCATAAAAATCAAATAAGACTAACGAAAGAGCCCCTAAATTGTGACGTTACATTTTGATTTATATTAACAACTTAAATACTTTTCAAATTAAAACTCATTTTAGTGGCACTCTTTGCCATTGCGTGGGATTTTGAATAAAAAGTTATTTGATAACTATAGTCAGTGTTAACCATAGTTTTCAACGTAAATAATCATAATTGCTGAATAATAAGGCAATATCCGTTACTTATATTGAAATTTGTTGCGCTTTTCATAAAAAGTAAATTATGTAAATTCGTAGCGCTTGTATGTGTCTGGAATAAAATATAGTAAATGTAACATGAACGAACAATACTGATTATTGCAAACCTACACACATTACTCACTTAAAACGTTGAACATGCCATTGGCTTATTCATTTGAAACTTGACATGTCACATCAGCAACTACATTACAAACAACAATATGTGAGCTTTAAATGTGACATTGGAACCACAGACACAAAATTCTGATCATTGGGAATAAAAACTCCTAGTAGTATCTAAATTCTTTCAGGCGTTTAGAAGTAATTGAGCGAAAACAAAAACGGTTGACCTTTGACCTTGAATTGTGAACATGACCTTTGACCGACGAGCATGGGAGTTTGAAGTAATATTAAAATCCTTCCAGAGGTTCAGAAGTTATTGAGCAAAAACACAAATCCTTGACCTTTGACCTTGAATTGAGACGTTTAACCAACAAGTATGGAGTTGTACGCGACACATCATCTGGTCATGGAGAATAATAATCTGAAGTTACATTAACATCCATCCAAGCAATACAAAGTTACCGAGCGCAAACAAAATCCGGACGCACGGTGCTTCCACACACACGCAACGACCCACAGACAAACGAATGGATTCTGCGATAACTATATCCCATCCATTCTAACCGACCTTTCTGGCGCTCACACTAACGAAATTATGTTTAAGCAATGAAGAAATGATAATGATCAAAAGCTTTATTGTTTGTAGCTTTTCAAGCAACACAATAAATAGACATCACGAAATGTTTTAGCACTAAAACTGAACTAGATATATAATACTTTAACTGTAAATGATTTATTCCCGAGGATCAGCTGGAAATGCACCACTTTTCAAAAACCCTGGTCAAACATTGCTGTGTAAAAGGCAATTTCATTGGGCGCAGCAGGGCTAATATTCATTATTCGGAAGGTCATTTGAACGAGACCTCTTATACGATGTATTCAGATCCTAACAATGTTAGGATTTGATTTTAATGAGATTGTTTTCAGATGCTTCCTATCATTTAATTGAGTCTTCATTTTGATAGGAAATAATTTATATTTTGTAATAATGTTTATCTAATTCATTATAAACATCCTTTATTACACTAAAAAACACCAAATTACTGTTTAAAAATTTATGTTTAGAAAAGTCCAGCGGTCAGTGGGAAGCGATTTCAGAGAATTTATTCAAATATCAAATATCTTCAAAGATCTAAGATATTGAAATAAATTCTCTGAAATCGCTTCACACTATAGAAAGAATTTTCACAATACAAATAACTAAAACACATTTAGTGAGACATTGCAATTAATTTCCATGTTTCAGGGGGTGGCCGAATATACAGGGGTGGCTGAATAGATATGACAGACGGATACCACTAATAAGTGTGCCTCTATAGCCTTTAGTAAAAGCACAATGTTGGATACAAAAAAATCTTGAAAAATACAAATTTCAAGCAATCTTTTAGAATAGGCCCGGTATTTATTAGCTATGAGCATTTACTGAAACTTAATTAAAATCACTTAAAATGATCGTTTCATCTCAAAATATAAGCACTTTTATTTCAGCTTAATACATCTTAGGTCAAAACCCAAAATGTTGTATTTAACCATGATATGAAACTAGTATTGTGTTCACTTACTTATGTATAAAATGTAATTTAAATTCGCCAGTACATATATAATGGCATGGATCTGTTCGCAAAGTACAAAATATATCAATATATACATAAGTTTGACCCTGTTCCGTGATACTGAAGGGATTTATTTACAGAAAATAACATATTTTCTTCGAGTAACCGTTTATTTCAATCTCATGCTGGCTAACTTTTCCTTCAATAACTTTTTATGAGTGCGTTGCATTCTCATTAAGCAGTGTCTCTCAGGCACTTTTCCAAACAATCGTGAGGGAGGGCGAATTTTTGTTATATTGAAGTATTTTTCTCTCCTACTCCTTTCTGTTGGCACTGTGTAATGGCTTATTAAAACAAGCAATTAAAGACAGATTAAAGAAAAGTTTTTATAACAACAAAAGCATCCTTTTTTTATAAAATTCTAAATATAGATTTATTAATCACAAACGGTCATTTATGCAAGCTGATGTAAAAAGGCAATCAATGTGAATGTTGATAATTAACATAAGTGCCTTTAAATTGATATACCATCAGCATTTAAATATTTCTATTTATAGAATTTAACTTTTCGTAATTCATTTAGTTTTATTACTGTCAGAATATAAATTATTTTTGAAATAAATCACCAATAATTTTTGGAAAGGAAAATCAACACCTATCAATGCATCTGGCGTTTTCGTTTGTTTCCATATTGACACAGATTTTCTTCAAACAATATGGAATGCTATTACACAAGCAAAAGCAACTACGAAACAAAAATTTAGATCAACAAATAGACCATATTTATAAAGGTTCCCAATCGAATATGACTTTTTTTCCAAAATTTACACAGTATTTCACAATTTGTGTATATACGATTTATATAATTAATTTATATAATTAAATCAGACAGGACGAAAGTTACTGAAAATACCAAAATCTCTCCCGGGTTAATCTTGTTCCGCTATGTTAAAATGCGGATTCGTTTAATTTTAAGCCGCTGTCCATGGGATCTAATTCAATTCATTGTAATTTTAGTAATATTTCTATTGAACGTTTATGGTGTTTATTCATCCGAAACATGTTTCTTATTCACGAAAGGCTTGGTACGAACGGAATACTATGCTGTACATGCTGGTTTACTCCAGAGTCATAACCAGTTATTGAATACAGAAAATAGACTATAGCAAGTTACCAAATATTCATAATTCAAATATTTCAATACGCAGTTTTTGTATTTTTTCTGGTAAGATGCCCATTAGAAATACTTTCTGCCAAGTTTTATTTTTCTTAACATATTCCTGGACTGCTCTTTTAAAACTCGGGCATAATATGTTGTGTATTTACGCGCGATCGTCAAAAACTAGTACATAATACTTTTTTTGCATTACATCAAATTCGTGGCGGGCCATAAAAATACGTTGCGGCGCTGCCTGAGAATCAAATCATTAATTATGCCCCCCTTCGAAGAAGTGAGGGTATCTTGCTTTGCACCTGTCCGTCGCTGGGTCGGTCGGTCGGATGGTCGGTCTGTCTGCCCGTAGACCATTTCGTTTCCGCACGATATCTGGAGAACGCTTTGACCTACGATCATCAAAGTTGGTGTGCTGGTTACTTGGGAGGAAAGAAAGACGCCTGTACATTTCGAGGTCAACATGTCAAAGGTCAAGGTTTCTAGAAACAGACAAAAAGGTTTCCGCTCTTAATAACTTCATCTTCATACATAGATACCTTATATTGAGACCTCACTTGGGATTGATATGGGGTTGGTGGGGTCAAGGTCACCGTTGCTAAAAATAGAAAAACGGTATCCGCTTAATAATTTGAGAACGCATCGAGGTAGTTTAATGCAAATTTATACATAGATACCATATATTGAGACCTCGCTTGGAATTACATATGGGGTGGGTGGGGTCAAGGTCACCGTTACTAAAAATTAAAAAATACGGTCTCCGCTCATTACCTTGAGAACGCATCGATATATTTTAATCAAACTTTTTATACATAGATACCTTATATTGAGACCTCGCTTGGGATTGCATATGGGGTGGGTGGGGTCATTGGTCACAGTTACTAAAATAGAAAAAAACGGTTTCCGCTCAATAACTTTAGAATCCAAAAAGAAATGTTCATGAAACTTCATTCGTAGATTCCATATATCGAGTCCTCGCTTGGAATTGCATATCGGGTGGGTGGGGTCATGATCAAGGTCGCCATAACTAAAAATAGAAAAATGGTTTATGCTCAATAACTTGACAACGCATCGAGATATTTTAATGAAACTACATACATACATACCTTATATCGAAGCCTGGGGTGGGTGTGGTCAAGATCAAGGTAAAGTTACTAAAAATAGAAAATGGTTTCCGCTTAATAACTTGAGAAATCATTAAGATATTTTAATGAAACTTCATTAAGATATTTTAATGAAACTTCATACATAGATATTTTTTATTGAGACCTCTCTTGGGATTGCATATGTGGTGGGTGGGGTCAAGGACAAGGTCACCGTTAGTAAAAATAAAAACGCTTTTCGATCAATAACTTGACAAGCATCAATATATTTTAATGACTCTTTATACATAGATACCTTATATCGAGATCTCACTTGGTATTCATATGGGGTTGGTGGGGTCAAGCTCACCGTTGCTAAAAATTGAAAAACGGTATCCGCTTAATAATTTGAGAACGCATCGAGATATTTTAACGAAACTTCAAACATAGATACCCTATATTGAGACCTCTCTTGGGATGTTATATGGGGTCGGTGGGGCAAGGTCAGTGTCACCGTTATTTAAAATAGGTAAACGGTTTCGGCTCAATAACTTAAGTATGCATCGAGATATTTAATGAAACTTCATACATAGATACAATATGTCTAGACCTCGCTTGGGATTGCATAATTAAAAAAAATTCTTAACAATTGCACATATTCACAACTTGGCTGCAAGTCGGGAGGGCATATTTGTTTTACAAACATCTCCAAGACTGGCCACTTTGGACTTAATGCAACTGCCTTCGCAAGCGGTCGTCTTTGCCGTTGACTTTTCAAAGGGATCATTACAATATCCAAAGGGATCATTACAATATCCCATGCATACAAAGCACTGCGAGGCTTGCACTGACGTCACTGTCAATATAATAAAACACCATCATAAGCAGCATAATATTTAATCCTAATACTGCAAGCAAATCGATATCATATCTTGAGCGTTTTTTTCAGACTTCCTATTCAGCTGTCCAACACCACAATGTGTAAGCAGTATACCACAAAACATAGCAAACACTGTTTTTAAATGAAAGATTGCAATAATTTTATTAAACATGACACATGCAGCCAATTGTTTGCGTTACACATCTACAATTTATTTACCTAAATAAAAAAAATATATATTTATTTTATGCTTTTGAACAATGCATAAATAAAATCGCGCGAGATAAGCTTAAACGTAGCAACACACTTTGTGTACTCTGCCGTCATAAAAATGACGTCATAAATGATTCCAATATTGTTTATCATGAGTCTACCTCCGCGCAGAGATTTGACTGGTTCCGAACAAAGCTCTAATGAAACCGATTGGGGAGGCAACCGCTGCTAGGAGTTTGATCATAAGTACGGTGGAAAAAAAGTGCCATATTTTGTGCGTCCTTAACGGTTAATTATATTTTTGTTGTATTGTATCATGTGCTTTCTGTAAATAAATGTATTCATTTGCCAAGGGAGTAAAACCACTACTGGTTTAGATGAAAGTAATAGAAAAATAGTGTGTTTTATTGTCATTTATATGCGGATCCATTGACCAGAAATGAAACACAAAAAAGACGCTAAAAATGTGTTTTTATCGTTAAGGCCTTGTCACACTGTGGCGAATTTGAGCTTCGAGCCTTTTACGAGTTCTGGAGAGTTATAACTCGCCGGAAAGTGGAGAAGTTGGTCGCGGAAACGTTTCAAGACGACATTTGTTCGAGTTCTCTTCAACCTTGACACGACATTGACCACGACACAAGTACGATACTCACATTTTATCACGAGTCAGGCGAGTTATGCTTACGATTTCTTTTCGACAATAGAAGACTTGTCTTCGAGAATGTACGAGTGTGGACGAGTCTGTACGACTTGTTAGGACTTGAGCACGAGCTTCAGACGACAGTTAACGAGAAACAGAAGAGCAGATGTCGTAGGCAAGTCTCCTTAACTCGCAGCAAACGCGTTTTATGTCGTAGAATGATAATATATGTCGAACGCTACGACAAGGGAAGACATTTCTACGGAATGTGTTCGACTGTGTGTAAGAGTGCGCGAGATTTCTTCGACAAGTCTTCTTCACTTGTACGAGAATAAAAAGTCGCCTAGAATTGTTTAAAATTCTCGCCGCTACTTGGCGAGTTCTGACGACATAAGAACACATAAGTAGACAGCATTGCGACAAAGAACGACATGTGTACATGATCTACATGACACCAGGCGAGTTGTGGCGAGTTGCAACTCGCCAGAACTCGTAGCTCAAATTCTCCACAGTGTTACAGGGCCTTTACGCTATGTTTGCGTGATAAGCGTGCGCGACGTCAAATTAGTAAGACCAAAAGCTAAAAGCAGCTGGTGATCAAAATGGCCGGATTTTAAACAACAGACAACGCGAAACCTGTCAGAGAGTCAGACATGCCGGACAAAAATAAATAGATCTGTTAGATGTCTAACAAAAAATGTAAGACATATTTTTTATATATTTTAATTGTATTCTACACTCTTCTGACATATTTATTGACTCGTGGGAATAGTAAAATATATTTTAAATCGTGACTAAAGGCTTTGAAACCTGTAGAGGTTAGGTCGAGGCGTGTCGTGGGAAAACCGGTCATAATGCATGTGCGTAAAGTGTCGTCCCGGATTAGCCTGTGCGGACGGCACTTTCCGCTTTTATGGTGTTTTCTGTTTCATGGAAGTCTCTTCTAAATTGCAATTGCTTTGAAATTTTCCCTTAATATATATAATGAAAATGATATTTGGGATATTAGTTTACATTGTATATAATTTAATTTCTCATTGTTAAAAGTTTAGCTTTGAATATTGAGATTGCAAATGCGTAAATTGTTTTTAGTGTTCGGTAACAATTACTTCATAACAGAAATTGACTTCGTATAACTGTAAACTTCATATACAATCAAAGCAAAACAAAAAATTGACAAACTCAATTAAATGTTCTAGGTTCGGGGAATTGTTTTAGGGTAGGTCGGGTAGATCTAACCTAACAGTAACATATTTTATACGCCTACAGTCATTGAAGGAGTTCCGAATCACTGTTAGTTTCGGGTCACTTCAAGATTAATGGTTCTGAAAATAATTAACACCCTCCAATTTCACTTTTTATTAACTGGTATTTGAACAGCAATACATTTGCAGTAAATCAGCAACGTTTCAAATCTGTATGCTGATTCATGAACCGAAACGGGGTTTTATGAGTAATGCATTTTGAAAAATCTACCTTGACAACGGTTGCAGAAACTAGGGTACGTTTTATTTATTGCGATAAAACATCGAAAATGTCCGGTGAATAGGCACATCTATGATCCCAATTGGTAAATAATTGACTTTTTGTATATTATGTGTAATTTATACACCTGATTTCCCAAAAAACTGCCAAAAATCTACAGTAATATTAACACATTTATATTGGGGTGTTCCGGGTCACTTGAATGGTCATCTTTTGCTAGGGAGATGTGTCAAGCAATTTTTGTGTACATGCTTTATGGAATATCTCCATGGGTTGGTTGGGTCAGTGGACTCATGCACCATGTAAGACAAGGGTATATTGACCAATTATATGAATGATATGTTACACAAATTAGAGGATATTATAGGTATGCTTCTCATATGTTTGATTTTCCCTTCTATTAGTAATAAATGACATAACAGCTTTTCGTGGCATTTCAAACTGAAGACGTGTGCTAGCCATTGGGCGCACAAAGTTTCATTGTTTTAATGTTTTCATATAGTTTGTCGCATTAATATCATTATTTAAGTTGATTGATGTAAGCAAGTATAGTATACCTGTATATTATATGAATTATATTTATTCAAAAGCTGGCATATTATTTTAATTCTTGAAGCTGGTATTTTTATGTATAATTTTACCAGTCAAAAGCATGAAATATACGTTGATAAATTATAAGTTGATTTTATTGTTGCAGTATTATATCTGAATGGCCATGCAATCTATATGGCTTTGTACCTGTATATATATATTGACCCGCGCCCTACATGAAATATGAAAGATGACAAACGTGGGAAAATCGTCAATAAGCCCTAACTATTATGTTTGTTGTCAGGTTCCCATAAATGAATATATCTTCATAGTGGTGTTGTTTGAAAACTACTAAGTTATAATGACAGTTAAAAATGCTTTTAAAACAAACTTAAAGAAAACTATAGTAGAAGTGTAAAGTGACCCGGAACACACGTAATTGATTCGGAACCCCCGCAGTTAGTGCATACAGTTCAACCAAATATTTCACAACAATACGTATTGCTATCGAATGTATCAAACACGCATATTAAAGCTGAGAAATTTGTCTTCCAAAGTATACTTAGGTATGCGTTACTGCAAGTACATTTGAAATGAAGAGAGTGGTTTTGTCGTTAGTGACCCGGAACTACCCAATTGATAGTAATTACAAACTAATGTGAATAAATACTTCAATTTTAACTGTCTAGGTGCCGCAACTGACGTTTCGCCTCTAGCGTAGGAATCCCCGTTTAAGTTTCGGTTTCATATTCGTCCAATGGCATATCTAATATCTCGTCAGACATTTCAAATCGCTGTGGATCATTTTTGAGTAGCCTTTCTGATAAAAACAGTTCAAATTTCCCAATATGCGTTAAAAATGTGATTGTCTGAAACACCGGCAACCAATAAATCAGTCATTTTGTTTACGGACGATAGTGTATGTACATCGTAAACGTTCGCAAAAACAATGACTTCATTTCGTAAATAGCGAATGAAAATCGATCTAAACATCGTAAAGTTTCGCGCAAAAAGAATGACGTCTTTTCGAAAATAGAGAAAATGAAGCAGTAGAACTGTCATGAATAATCGAGGTAATTAACATATGCAGTCTGTTTATCGGGGTATGAATGACAGGTCATGTGAGCGTATTATCCAATCAGAATGCAGCGTTTACGTGAAAATGCAAAAAAAAAGTTATAATTATTTTCAAAACAAAGACAGAAAATGATGGGATAAATAGAATATCAGGTAAGTGTTGAATACAAATACGGTAAGTTTATTTGATAGGCACAAAAACCTAAACCACTCGCCAAGGTTCGTAAATTAGGTCTTCTAAGCCTTGCTAAATAAACTTATCTGTAGTCAACACTACTAACATAGTATTCTCAACGAATATTGTGTTTTCTAACAAAAACTTTAGTTTCAAAAGTTTCAATTATTTGGATAATGTTGCATGAAAACGATTGGTTAGTTGATTTTGGTCAAATTATTTGTTTAAATGTTAAGCAGATCTACTGTGAAATTTTGTCGCTAATTTTAGTGCCGTTTAGTGGCAGTTTCCCCTGACAAAATATCCTCCATGTTCCCCCAAAATTGTCAATTGTATTCCCCCAAGTAGATTCAAATAGATCGAGATCTACCTATTTTACATTTGTGCGCATAAAAATTAAAAATAAATTATTGAATAATTTGAATCGGCACCATGGTCAAAAAGAAGTTCAGTATATGAAACATTTGAATATAATATTCATTAAACAAAGCAAAATAAAATTTAACCACACATGTCATGAAAAAAATACTCTTTTTTTATTTTCCCAAGATCTACAGTAGATCTATATTTTAATCTCAACTCATACAACTTTGAGATACAAATCTTGATTAATGTTCTTCATACGAAAATATCCTACCTCAAAAAAGTGCCTTGCGCGTTTATGAACTGAGTCAGAATAATAGAAATAAGAGTGCCGTCTGTGTGAGGGTTTGTAAGGTCATCATTTCAGTGTTCCGTTAGTGCCACTCGTTGTTTTGCACTTTCGACTTTGGATTACAAGCGCGAGAACACGATACGAAGTAGCCAAATCAGCCAAATGCGAAATTGCGATATTACGATGCGAGATCGCGAGATTAATCACGAGATTAATCGCGAGATTATTAACGCGATCTTGCATCGTAATCTCGCGCCCTCGCATCGTGTTTCCGTGTTTTCGATGCGAGGTTGCGAAATCAATATCGCGATCTCTCGTTTCCGATGCGAGATTGGGAAATTAATATCGCGATCTCGCATCGTGCTTTCGTGTTTTCGATTGAGCATAGGTCGAACTTGCAAAAAAAACAATGATAGTCATATCGTACCACCGCCTTCCGGTTGCATATGCGGAGACAAGTAATTTTGGCAGATGCAAATATTTTCGGGGGCATATAGTTATCACATCGTTCTTCTGTCCGTCTTTCCGTCCGTTCGTCACGCTTCTGGTGCGGAGCATAACTCCATTAGTATTGAAGGGATCCAAATGAAACTTTATATAATGATAGAGGGCAATGAGAGAAGGTGAAAAGCACAAGGAATAAAACTATTTCTTCAGTATTTAAGGATAAATTGCCCTTTGTTTATTTTTTGAGAAGAGCATAACTCCATTAGTATTAGGGGATTTTAAATAAACACCAAATGTATTGTTACAGGACATTGAAAGGAAGTGAAGAGTACTATGACCATAACTCTTTCTTCAATTTTTATGGAGTTATTGCCTTTCGGTTAATTTTCTTGTGCAGAGCATTAGTCGATTAGTGATTTAAAATGAAACCACATATATTGATAGAGGATGTTGAGAGGAAGTGCAGAGTACAAAGACCATAACTCTTTTCGTAGGAAGCGTCATTTTGGCAACATTTTACTGACATTGTGCTGTCTTCCAATGACCAGCATATGGTTCAGGGACACACGTCACATCCTGTGACAAGTCTTGTTAAAATTGAGTCATGGGGGAGTAATAAAAATAAAAATAAAATCCCTTTTTTACAGCAATCAACACAAAATATTTAGTCTAATTTAAGAGAGGAGCAAGATAGTTCTAACAGTCAAGGCTTGAAGCAAGCTCTTTAACAGTAAAGGCTTAAAACAAGCTCTTTAACAGTAAAGGCTTAAAACAAGCTCTTTAAAAGTCAAGGCTTAAAACAAGCTCTTTAAAAGTCAAGGCTTAAAACAAGCTCTTTAACAGTAAAGGCTTAAAACAAGCTCTTTAAACGTCAAGGCTTAAAACAAGCT
This sequence comes from Congeria kusceri, assembly GCA_027627225.1. NCBI lineage: Eukaryota > Metazoa > Mollusca > Bivalvia > Myida > Dreissenidae > Congeria > Congeria kusceri. The sequence continues at coordinate 74,057,570 of CM051030.1, forward strand.
CTTTAACAGTAAAGGCTTAAAACAAGCTCTTTAAACGTCAAGGCTTAAAACAAGCTCTTTAACAGTAAAGGCTTAAAACAAGCTCTTTAACAGTAAAGGCTTAAAACAAGCTCTTTAAAAGTCAAGGCTTAAAACAAGCTCTTTAAAAGTCAAGGCTTAAAACAAGCTCTTTAAAAGTCAAGGCTTAAAACAAGCTCTTTAACAGTAAAGGCTTAAAACAAGCTCTTTAAAAGTCAAGGCTTAAAACAAGCTCTTTAAAGACACGCTAGATAGATTAAGTTAATTCATTAGTTTGAAACTCTTTAAATAAGTAGTTGAAGAGATACAATTATGTATTCACACTTTTCCAAACATTATGTCCTGGTTGTGATATGAATAAAATACCAAGTCGGCGAGGAAATTATAAAAACAATGCCCAATTGTTACTTTTATTTTTTTGTTTTTGAAAATTAGGGTAGGAATGCCAGTTAGAAAGATAAAAATAAATGTTGGCATAAAGATACTGAATTTCAGATGGGCATAAACATGCACGTTTTTTGTAGTTATGCCTAAACGGTAAAACAAATGCTTAAAACCATCACTATGTGTATAGAACACGATCAGATACTGTCATAAACTGTATATTTCATTGAAATTAGAAGCTGAATAAGTTCGCAATTTCCTTGAACACGGTCTTCCCGATTTAAAAATACCGCGGCTTACCCCAATACAAGCACCTGGTTCAAGCGTGCGCATGCGCGACTCGGTCGATCAGACGGAGAGGCACACAATCAGACGGACAGAAAAATACACAACAACAACTACTACAGCAGCAACAGTAACGAGACAACTTCAAACATCAGCAACATTGAAAGCAACACCAATAATAACAGGCATTCGCAAAATGTGTTAATGCTGACGTCGCTGATGCTGCTGACGACGACGTGGATAATGATGATAATGATTGCGATAATCATCATCGTTTAGGCATGGGCTATATACGGCGATATGCAGCATCTTGACGTTTACAACGTACGGTGAGCTGTATTCGGTGTAAGGTGTCTACGGTTTTATAATTAACGTATAATCTCACGCCTAAGCTGGCTGTATACGGCGTAATGCCCCAGTCATAGTGTCACGTTATCACGCGCCGTGTTTTACTACGTATTTAACACTCAGTCACGTTCTGACAAGTTATCATTAAATTCCTGGCGTATCGTAGTTTAAACGTAGAAAATAACGTAGCATAACGTAGCGACTGACAGGACTCTCGTTATGTTTACGTTGTGCTATGTGAGGGCCACGTTGTTTTACGTTGTTCTACGTTGTGCCACCAGCACTGCTACGTATAAGTACGTCGTGATATAACGTAGCATTACTTTGAACCTGTGAAGACGTCAGATTTGTCGTTTAAGTTTAAACTACGTACGGGCAAGTTGTGCCACGTTGAGGCCCGTTACGGCCACGCTGAACTGCGTAATTGCCACGTTGCGCAACGTAGCTAAACGAGTCGACGAAAACGTGACACTATGACTGGGGTATAAACTGTATAGGTCTAACAGTGTGCACGGTGGTTTTCGTACCCAGTTGTAGTGTACAGCGGGACTAATCCCAGTAAACACCCAACGTTGATGCGACGTTGGATTCTTGTCGAATGTACGACGTTCTATTAAGACGCTGTGCCGACGTCGGATCAACATCGTTTTGATCGTGGTTTTCACAATAACTTTACAACTTTATGCAACAGATCCAGTTAAATTATGTCGAAAAATGTTGAATGTTATACTTTGTAGAGTTATAAGGTGAGAGAAAATGAAAATGTAATGACAGGTAGTTTAACCAACTTCACTCTTCTTAAATAATTGTTCAATCGGACAAAATTACATGTATATTTCCTTATTATGATCGATGTTAAAACAAACAACAACTATTTATAAAAAAAAAGATATTCGGCGTTTGTTGTAAATGTTTTTAAAGAATGTAACTTGAATATCCAACATGAATATTTAAAACTGATGCATACATTGATTTGTTTATCATAGATCGTTATTCTACACGCACTTAATGTACTTAATATTAGTTTTCGATATAATTTAAAACAAAATATATAACAAAATAAATAAGCAAATTTTCAACATCTAATAACGAACTCATATTTGTATGTGACTAGCTCCTAAAAAGGTAGTTTGTAATGTTTCCATATTTGAAATGAATGAATATAATATGGATATCATTATCTTATGTCAAAGCAATAAACTTATGCCCCATGTTTTAAATCAGTGCTACTTGAATAACCCAAATACGTCAGACTCATCTGCTCATTAACGTCAGTATGTTTATCTAAACAAAGTGAAACATATTTTACAATAACAAAGATATATATATATATGAGGCGTTTTTCATGACTAAATTATTTTAATATACAGTGCATTTATTCAAAGTATATGTAAAAATAATGTATATTTTTAGATTGAATAGCCTTCTCTACACTAGAATTTTGTTAAACCATTTTAATCTATTTCACAAGAAAAACAATTATGCAGAGCATCATAAGGCGCAGTGAAACTATGAAGTCCATAGATTTAAGATTTCTTAATTATGTAATGTCCATACAAAACTGATCTTACCGGCTCATATTTTTTATCAGTGATTTTTTAATTTATATAATTTATACAGTATTTGTCAGGCTTATCAAAATTTACTAGAAGTTACATTGTGTCCAAGAAAAAAATTACGAGAAGGAATATAAGCGTTTATTAAATTTGTAATCGATTAAGCATTTATACTATGTGTGCAAAATGAAAACACACGCCAGGGAACAATCATCGCAATTGAAAATAATGATTTGACTTCATTTTGTGATAACACAAACGTAAAGTTATATTAAATAGTCGCAAACAAGAATTATATGCCTTTGGAAAAATACTTCTCCAGCGTTTTTGTGTATAACTATTATACTGTAACTATTATAACTATTATAGTTGATAACGCGTTCATAAATCGCACGTAAAGTAAAAATACCAAACGTGAATCAAATTAAATAACGAAGTCCGAAGCTTCCGCCATTGTCTATTTATAGGAAGATGCAAGATCTATTGATACATTGAATAGCCTCTACAGGAGAAGATAAGAGAAAAAGCAAATCTAAACAAGTCTTAATAAATGGATCTACCAACCGTTATTTAAATTAACATGCATGATACGATTATAAATATAAGTAATTCTCCATTCATTATTAATCCTTTTGTCTATGGTTCTCTGGATGCTTGTTAGAACGATTCAGTGTTGTTGACGTGTATACTATTAATAAGCGCAGGTTAGTCAGCGAGTCACAGTGTATTCTATGAAATGTTGCCTATCGACTATGCGATATAAAGGGAGGGGGGGGGGATTTTCCCAAGGTCCTATTACACGGCCTGTAAACTCTGGTATGTAAATTGAAAATGAAAATTGAGCTAATGCAACTTCCGAGTAGGTAGCTCAGAACTGGAAATTAGTCAAAAACGTTAACAAAGTAAAGAGGTATGTCTGGATTGTTCCACATTGGCCCATTTTTCCATTCACCTTCGAAAAGAAATGGAGCCAGTTTTGAACAGGCCGTGGTGGGGATTTCTTTTAAACTGGCCGATGCAATGTTAGGATTTATTCATTTGGGACTATTTGCGGGAAATTTTCACAACATCGAATTGGACGTTGAGAAAGGTCAAAAGTTGGGTTAAACAGCAACGCCGAAAAGAAAACTTCTCAGATTGGCTATAAATCACTGTACAAAGTACACAAGTACAGTTGTCGCTCCCAACACATGTAGGGAGTTTCCCCTAATAGGGCTTGTGCAAGCAATAATTTGAGAATATTTTTCTTTTTTGCAATCATTATGAAATTTTAGGGAAGTGTTAGTATGCATAGCAGGAAGGTCAAGTTCGGTTTTCGGCATAATTGCTTGTATCGTACTTGAGTTATGCCCCTTTTAAAAACAAATAGTTTAAATAAGGCTTATGCAGACAATGCAATCGTTATGAAACTTTAAGACAATAGTTAGTAGGCATAAAAGGAAGGTCAAGTTCGGTTTTCGGCATCATCGTACTTGAGTTATGCCCCGTTAGGCGACACGTCCGACTCGCGGAGTTCTAGTTTGTCTTTCTTGTCAGTTTAAATAAATGCGTCCAATTGTTTTGTTTTGTTTTATATTTCAAAAGCTGCTCCGTTCACAAAAGGATACGTGTCTTCAAGATGTGGTGTTAAATTTGCTTCCTTTCAAAAAAACATCTAAGAACTATTTTCTAAGTCACATATCTTAATATCAAATTTCTAACATACAACATCTAACTCAAATTGGCATTATTCGCTACGCTAACCCACGATTGATCGTGGACGTGTTAATCGTGATGAGTCGGGATGCACTGTGTCCCGATTGTATCTTCCAACGTACACGGTTTTAGGACGAGACTACGAATATCAACAACACTTGTAGGTTACCGCAGCCGATTCACCACGGTTTCACCAAGATTTGATACGATCTGTTACGGTTGTACGACACTAGCATCAGGTATACGGTACGGTTACAGACGATGACAGACGAGTGTTAACGTTTCTCCTAATATTGTAGTAAGATTACAGAATATTCATTACGATAAACCTACGAGCAGCCAATAATTCTCAGGTTTCACTACGCTTCAAGGCGATTTGGACACCACGATGCCTCGTGCACCATCGTGGCAACATCATAGGCAACCGTAGTGAGTGCGTAGTAACATCGCGATAAACCGTACAGGCAACCAGTCCAATATCGTGTCGATGCCGTAGTCCATCGTGTATGGTCGTGAGTAGTCAAGTAGTCATTATAGTTGCCGCTAAAGATCCTACTGGAATCGTAGCTTAACCGTAGGGAAAGCGTAGAAAAACCGTACCATATGCGTAGAAAAACTTACTATAACATAGTACAGTCTTGTTATATATATGTCATAAATATGTCACGATTAATTACCATTCAACACCAAAGGCCACAAAAGTCTCTACGATGACTGTAAGAATAAACCATATTGAGATACGATGGAACTAGGATTGTCCTACGTTTTGGAAAAATCGTTGCGGCGCTATGATAAGCCGCGAATGTTTTGAACATATTCAAAACTGTTGTAGCGCTTCCCGGTCGATACGGATAACCCAAGATACTTCAAGATTCACACAGTTTGTGTACGTATGTGGTCAGGCCCTACCACACTACACCAAGATTGTATTAATCGTGGGCAATCGTAGGCTTTAATGATAAAGTATTCTATAAATAGATATCAGTTGTTAAATTTTGACAATTTTCAAACTTATTGTGAAAGAATTAAAACTGTTTTACAACCAAAATGCATATGTTTATTTCTAGTTCTTTTATTTATTTATATTATTTAATTTTTTTGTTAAACTACCCAATAAACAACGCAAAAAGAAGTTCCGATTCTAAGCGGAGCATAGTAAACAGAAGTTCCAGTTACAAATGCAAAATGGAATTTTCTCATTATCGTTGTTTATCAGCCGAAAAACAATTTTTGTCGTTCTGATGCGTGATTATTAAACAACTGGGGCTAACGCCCGCATGGTTTAATTCCAATGCATCAGAAGTCCAAATCGTTGTTTATTGGCTGATAAACAACGATAAATCTAAAATTATTTCTTAATTCTGCAATGGTACTCATGAAGAAGGTTATAAATAAGTACGGATTTCCTTATGTTTTAAATCATGAAAATCATAGTTTTCATAGTCGGTAACAGTAATATTATTTTCATTTAGACAAAACGTGCATAATCTCCCATTGAAAGCAACACTTGGATTTCTCCCTAACATAACATTTAATTTATGATTAAAACATCTAACATTAGAAACGGAAACTTTATGTTTAATTATAAATTTATATTCTAAATACCGTTCCGTATTTAACCGTGTTTTGCGTTTAATTGATTAATGCATCAACAATTGACGTTGAAAGCCGGGGTATATTCCATAAATTATTCTTAAATAAATCAATATTTAATACACACATGAAATGGACTAAAATATTTACATCGACATTTGACACAAAAACCGTGTGCATAAATTATACACATGTTATTTTTTAATAATCAGAAAACGAATATTCATGAGAACACTGTTTAATTGAAGTGATTTAAAACATTTTAAACAAAACATTTAGCGAACAATTAAACCACAGACAAAGAGTCATTGAGTTCACGGAAAACTGTCCTAAATATATGAAAACGAAAGGAAGCACAGACCCTTAACACCACTTCAGAGCAAAACGCAACAGACGCTTTAGAAGTGTTGACTCTTGACAAACGCCTCGAGTGTCGTATTCTTGTTTCCTGTCGTCTCTTTCAAAGCATTACGGATTTGCTTTTGAACAGGACATTTTAGTTGAGAACAACAGGACAATGAAATCCAAAGTGAAACTGAATTTTGGGGAATTATTCTTTATTTTTCCTATTCTTTATACGGCTGTCCAAGTAAGTTATTCATAATTGATAAGATTGACGCTAAAACAAGGAGAATACCCATTATTTAGTCATAACACAATCATGAAATAAACATACAACAAATAGCAACTATAGTTGTCAGCTAGACCATTAATTCTAAATAATGTACTGAGACTGGCAATTAGTATAATAATAAACAATGAAAGTAGGGTCGCATTCGATTTCAAATGTTTGAGTTTGTATACACTTAATGTCAGTTGATTTATTACAATTAATGTAAGTTGATTTCATGTTTTACATATACGAAGTCATATTTTTCAGAATAGTTGTTGATTTTGAATAAGGTGTACAAGTAACTATACATTTACTTGCAATTGTTTTATAATTTTTAATGTCACTTTAATTTACCATTTGTAAAATAGTGTAATTAAGTACCTACATACTGCTTAAAATTATTATTAAATAATATTCATTGATGTAACATTCGTCTACTTCTGTCTGTCTGTCTGTCTGTCTGTCTGTCTGTCTGTCTGTCTGTCTGTCCATCCGTCCGTCCGTATGTCTATTGGTCCATCCATCCGTCCGACCGTCCGTCCGTACTTTCATCCGTGTGTTTGTTTACGAAGACCTACCTACATATATTACGTGTTATTTGGACCTATTCCCTAGAATGCTGGCAATTGCAGGTGGAGACTGTACGGAGTTCGAGGTCCTGCGATACGGAGACGGCGCCCACCAGTGGATGTTCTGCTCGGCAAAGAAGGCCAACATGAGACGCATTGCTTCCGTCCACATGGACTAAAGGTAGCGTTAGGCATTGGACTGCGAATATCCGTGATTGCGCTATAAAACAAATTAAACATTTACATGTATTGACCACATTTATCTATACATATACCTATAATATGGACAAGAAAATAGAAGCCTCTAAATCCTTCATACAATAACATAGGCATCAACTCAAAAAAACACGAACACTGAACATCCTTTAAAATAAATTTCGTGTATGTAATGTAACAAACGACACAGGTATTGAACTAAAATTGCAGGTTTGAAACACGTCACTGCCATGACCGTGGTAAAGCTCAGAACTTCGGGCTGACATCACAGGCTGACCAAATATGGACTTCGGACTGGTGCTATGGGACATTCATTCTTTGCTATAAATCTGGTAGTGTCAATGTGTCTGCTTCTCTCGCTCCTTCTTTGCTCATGCGTTCATATATTAGCATTTATTGAACAATCCATGTATATTGGACAAGTTTAATAATTAATACTTTTCGTCTGTCAATACTGTATGAGGTTCATTTATTGGAATGTTTATATACACATGTATAAATAAATCACCATTACGTTTTAATGACTATTTTCGTTTCACATCAAGTGTCCACCGAAGGCAGAACGAACACCCCAACTGCAACAAAGCCAGTTTCTGAAAAAAAATTGTCTGGATCAGTACTTCCGGCAAAGAGTTACATTGAAAATATGACGTCACCATCTGTTGCCTGGCTAGGAGTCAGCAGTCCTCGGACTAGTGTCGAACACGAGAATCTTCCGACCAGTGTCGCGCCTAAGGTTGTTGTAGCTGTCGAACGTTGGCGTCAAGAAAACAAAACCGAGCATATGGACGATACATTAAAATGTGCGTAGATGGAGTGTATTAATCAACCGGGAGTGTTTCAGGAATTTAGACTTTTGTAAAAAAAATGCAAGAACGTATATACTAGTATAAAGTAGTCCATCGAGTCTCTCAGTTGGTACATCATTTTATGATATGATAGATGTTGAGAAAGCATGGAACAAGATTTGTGTTTATCACATTTTTTTTTCAAATTAAGCAAACATGTACAGGACGTGTTATTGTTTATATTTCAGTCTGGCTCATGGTTGGGCACATTGTATTTGTATTCGCAAATCATCATACCAATAAATAGTATTTAGTACATGTAAAATGTATATCGATTCCACATTTTGATTTGTAAACTATAAATCAGATCAAAATGCAGAAGTATCTTTAAGCAAATCGCTTATTTTGCTAAACTCAGACAACTCTGCAAATGAAATAACGTAACATTTATATATTAAAGTCGAAAAATATACTAATTTTATTTGATTGTTCTATGTAGATGATTAGTTCAGAATTTTAATAGAAACGCTGATCGCTTCCGCCAATAGTCTAAAACAACACATGCATCGCTTAAAAAGCAAATAAATGAACACATTTGTTGTTGCAGGGAAAGCAATATCAAGCAAAGCCAATACGGGGCGTCTAAATCCAGATGCGACACTAAGTATTACCGAGAAGAACGACATTCTTCAACAGAACTGATTACAGCAGAAAATGACGAAAACATATATGCTGATATTGGAACTGTTGCTAGGCTTCATTGCGAATAAAATGAAAATGACATGAACAAAACCAGAAATGAACACATGATCGGGCAGCAATATATTTGCGACATGACAGTGTATTCAGAGAACAACTACGATCATATCAGCGTGTTTCCATTACAGAGGTGCTATATCGGCAATGTTTACAATCACCTTTACATTGGGGATAATTCGAATGAACGAAATGAGACTTTCAAAAGAGAAATTCAACCACAATTTGATGTTGTTTAACGTAAATACACGTTTGGCAGTAAAAAGTGACTGTTATTGTTTAAGTATGCTTGTTTCTGATATCTTACGCTGTAGTTAATATTCCATGTTTAAATTGGTTTACCTTTCATGTCACTTGTCCGACATTTATTTGTATTTGCTATCCATATAGACGTCACTTATTTTATAATTGCTAGATGAAATTAATATACATTTGCCTTCATGTTTTACCCAAATGTTTGTATATATTTAACGTGTATGTTCGTGTGTGTGCGTGTGTCTGGTGTTTCTCTGGTGTTCTTTAAGCTATCGAACATACATGTCAATGCGTGTCAATTGTATAATGCATTTCTCTACTCCAAAGGAAGCAGAAATTCCTTTATAATATGAAGCGTGTCGTGGGAGAACCGGGCTTAATGCAAGTACAGTCCGCACAGATTAGCCCAGGACGGCACTTTCAGCTTTCATGGAATTTCCTGTTTCAATGAAGTATCTTGTAAACTGAGCAAGGCTAATCCGGGACGACACTTTACTCATATACATTAAGCCCGGGTTTCCCACGACACGCCTCAATTTTGTTATATGCTCTTTGCCGTTTGATAGTTACTCTATGTGTTCGACTATATATTACGATCAATACTCTCCAGGCATTACATTAGTCGTGTGTCATCGAATTATTAAACTTGTTGTTGCTTTAATAAGGTCATGCTGGAGTAATTATAAATCTCATATAACTCTAGAGTTTGCTAGAGTAGAATTACAAGTTAGGGTGAAGTATGTGACATTACTTGCACTAAGGCCCTTTGTTATTTTCTTCCTATCACACTTATCGCTATTATTCAAAATACGATAGGTGTCATATTCTTACCAAATTAACGAGCAAATATTGCAATTATTTAATTGGGTCTTGAAGTCTATGTAAGAGGTGAAGGTATTTAAAAATAATAGAGGCGGGTCGTGGGAAAACCTGGCTTAATGCATGTGCGTAAAATGTCGTCCCGGATCAGCCTGTGCAGTCCGCACAGGCTAATCCGGGACGGCACTTTCAGCTTGTATGGTATTTTCTGTGTCAATGAAGACTTCTAAACATAACTCCGCAGTAGGCGGAAAGTGTCGTCCTGGATGAACCTGTGCGGACTGCACAAGCTGATACAGGACGACACTGTATGCACATGTATTAAGTCCGGTTTTCCCACGACGCGCCTCAATTATTATAGTAGTCTAACAAACTATAGACATTTACCCTCTTGATTCTTTCTATGCAAATGTCGTATCTGCTTTTTTTTTAAATTGTGAAAACAGGCAATGTGTCAATACAGATCAAAACATTATTTGTGTTATCTTCATATTGTGAGCATTTAGAATTGTATCAGATGTAGTTTTAGATGAACCATGGTATTGACTTCTATAGTGCGGTTCATGTGCACAGAACCGTGCAAACTGTTCATGATGAAGTACCATCTTTATTTACTCTTTATTTACATCATTATATCATCACAATAACGCAACATTTATCAAATAAAATACAATTTAAAAAAAAGAAAGCCATAAGACCTGCAATTGATATACTGCTTTACAAGCTAATTACATGTGACATGTTATCCGTTTTCTTTTCAATCTGGCAAATTAACCGTGGGTAATTCAATGTGATATGCCATGTGGTTACGACAAGGGTACCGTTTTAGATCCTAGCGTTCAAAACACTACGCATCAAGACCTGTACACTGCTTACAATTATACGGTAATTTAGCAACTGACCGTGATAGAAAAATACAATCCATTCAAGAAATTTTCATTATAAATAAAGATAACAACAATGTAACAATTTTATAATATATTTTGGAGAGCTAATTTAGGATGAGAGTGACAGGGGCAAGAAAGCAAATTGATACATTTATATACACTATTTAAATAATCAAATTTGTTTTTCTTTTCTAAATAGATACACTATTAGAATAGATGACAAACACATTGTTTGCAAAGGCATCATTCATTTGAGGCGTGTCGTGGGAAAATCGGGTTTAATGCAATCGAGTAAAGTGCCGTCTCGGACTGCAAAGGCTTATCCAGAACGGAACTTGCCGCCTAAAGTTTTAGACGAGACTTCCTTGAAACGGGAAATACCAAAAGGCGGAAAGTGTTGTCCTGGATTAGCCTCTTTGGACGACAGTTTACGCACATGCATTAAGCCCGATTTTCCAACGACACGCCTCGTTTGAAGTTACGTTATTAGCCTATACAACTTAATGCAGTTTCGTCTGGTACATATGTACAACACAAGACATAACGACAAATGATTAAATGTTTGCATTAAAATCATCAGTTGATAGAATTCTTCCTTTTCCAGCTATTGAGGATTTACTGAGTGTCTTCGTATGTTCTCAAAAAGTAAAATTATCCCACTCGTATCACGACATGTTGCTATTAAAACTGTCTTAAGTGGAAACAATCATCTTCATATTATACTAACAGTTAAAGTGTCAACTGACTTCAATTATAACGCATTTCTTCCGCCTTAACAAACTATCAAAAGACTGTATTGCTTGTGTCGTTTCAAGTACAACAAATACACATGAGGCGTGTCGAGGACAAATCAGGCTTAATGCAGTCCGCAAAGGCTAATCCGGAACGTCCCTTTCCGAATACAGTTGATTTATTTTTAGAAGAGACTTCCTTGAAACAAAAAATACCAGAAAAGCAGAAAGTGTCGTCCTGGAGTATCCTGTGCGGACTGCACATACTGATCCGGGACGACTCTTTACGCGAAAAGCATCAAGCCCGGTTTTCCCACGACAAGCCTCATATTTAGTTTTATAAAACAAGTACTAGTCATCTGATGGACATATATGATTTATTGTTCATTTAAAAGAACGGGTATGTTAATGAACAATCAATGTGAGGCTTTCGAATATACTGCTTAAGCGCAGCATTGTGTTCAATTTTTATGTGTACCTTATGATATTCAATATGCGTATAATTTGTAAATAACTATCTTACGCACCAGCAGCGCGTAGCTTGCACCTGCTATGTGTTTTATGGACACTTCACATCATCCTACTCATGCTGACATGCAAAACAAGTCTGATCGTGATTTGATATGTGTTACAGGCGTCTAAATATTGTCTCATTACGATCCACGTTTACAACGGGGAAGAAAAAATCTTAAATTACGATGGGAAAGAAAACCACCGTGTACACAATAATCGTATGTTTATAATAGCTCTCATAATGGTTCCCAGTCAACGAATATCGATGCAACTACGACATAAGTGATAACGCTAATACAATAACAGCGAATACCTAATATATGTAGTCTTAGTACTCCTGGGTAAGTACACTTGATGAAGAACATTTGGTTTTAAAAGTCAGTTTGTTAACTATTTATGATTTATAGTTCGCCTCAATACCGCCGCGTATGTTGAATACCGACTAAACGTTTCTAATTATCCGTCTACAAATAGAGGTATGTGGCGCGATCGGGGTCCGTAATCACCAACCCATTCTTAGACGAAAGAATAAAGAACATACTTAGACTATAGAAAAATACGTCTGCGTTTGCAAATGTGCTGGGTACCAAGACCGCTTATGTCAGTAACAAATCATTTTAGAGTTGGTGAATACCAAACAAGATTCAAATAAACAATGTTCCTAGAACAGAGCAGTTTCAAACTATTGAGGCATGTCGTGTTAAAACCGGGCTTAATGCTTGTGCGTCAAGTGTCGTCCCGGATTACCCTGTGCAGTCCGCACTGGCTAATCCAGGACGGCACTTTCCGCCTACAGTGGATTTATGTTTAGAAGAGACTACTTTGAAACAGAAAATACCATAAAAGCGGAAAGTGTCGACCCGGATTAGCCTGTACCGATCCGGGACGACACTTTACGCACATGCATTAAGCCCGGTTTGCCCAAGAAATGCCTCTTAAATTCTTTATCCTTACGTCTTAAAAGGACAGTTTCACAGTTGGTGTTTGAAAAAAACATTTCTTTAAAAAATGAATTTTCAAACAAGAATTCGAAGATTCTATTGAAATATTGTGTCTGTTTTGTTATTTACGTTGCAAAACATGATACTTTCTGTCATGCCTTTTTAGATAAACGAAAGGTTCGAAAGGAGGTGAGGTTCGAGAAGAGGTACTTATACGATACTAGGGTATATCTACCAGGTAGCAAATGTTTCTCGAAAAATAACAGGTATTCGTGAAAAGTTTAACTTTGCACATGCAATGCGCTTTTCAAACATTAACATATGAACAAAAAATGTATTAAAGAACAGGAAAAAGTAAGTGTTAGAAAATTATTTCCCATAGCCTAAATCTGTGAAACTATCACTTTAAGTCTAAAAATAGTTTGTTAAATACGGCCCCGGACGGTATTTATAGAATGGGTGGAATGACCATGTGGGCATATGCAATAGGCACACACTCATGCCTTTTAATTGCCTGGTTAACGCTTTTACTTCCTTATCAATACAGTCTGTCAAGGTGCGGTATGTAGCAGGCTTAAGTCTTATGATCAATGTTACTTTTTTCATTTATTCTCAAAGTTAAAACGTTATGCAATTGAGGAAGTTATTCCTTTGATACAAAGCAGTGCAATGATGATGGCATATTCGTTGCTTCATATTATCGTGGCAATATTAAGCTTTTCATATGGATACGTATGTGTTCATGCAACAAGTTCGTGTGGTCCTGACAATAAATGTGAGTGTGCTTTGGATAATTCGCAAGTTTCTACAATGGATTGTGAGGCACACGGTATAGATAACCTGGAAGAAATTTGTTTTTCAATCGAAAGTTTTCCAAATATAACGACATTGAAAGTTGGTCGAAATAACATTGGGAACATCAAATCAGAGGCACTGCTCGGCTGTAAAAATCTATCTTCTCTTGATTTACATTACAATCAAATTATAGAAATAGAAAATAATGCATTTAAAGGCATGATTTATCTAAGAATTCTCGATTTATCACGAAACAGTTTGCCTGTGTATGACCCAGCATGGAAAACTTTCGCACTGCCAAACTCTCTGACGCAGCTTTTTCTTCACGGAAACTACAATGAATCGGTTGCCATTAACAATTATCCAAATCTTTCTTATATGAAAAGTTTGAAATTTCTCTCCTTTGACGGATTAGATGTTGGCTTTGGAATAGATTACACAAAAATGGACATTGACCACTTGTCATTGTCCGGATTGCCCTTGGGAGCTTACTGTAACATTACTTACGTTTCCAGCGAAACCTTCGTCAACATGCCGTCGGTTCGGTCGCTAAATTTGTCTAATTGTGGGATTCGTCGCGTTTCTGCAGGTGCATTTATGAGTCTTCGAAAACTGGAAGTGCTGGATCTGTCATTTAACAGGAAATTAGGTTTTGCATCTTTTGAAAACCTAAGCTACAGTTTGCAGTACACAAATATCAAGAAGCTGAATGTGTCATATCTGCATCCTACATTTGGAATGGGAAGCAAATTGTACAGACAAGACCTCTGCTACTTCTGGAATACCACAGTCGACGAAGTGCATGTAGATGGAAATAAACTTGAAATGGTCGAAACCAATGCCTTGATTCTATTCCCATCCTCGTTGAAGACAATGCACGTGGAATACAACCGATTCACATTTGGACCCTACCTGTTGCAGTTGGCGTGTATTGATAATATAGAGACTTGTTTCAGCAGTTTTCTGAACCATAATTTCTGGCCATCTAGATACATAGCAGAGCAGACAGAAGATGATGGGGGAGATCCATTGTGGAGGGAAAAGTCGACATGTCTTTATATACGTGAAGACTTTTTAAAAGAGTTATCTAACTACCGACCGGGATGTTTGTATTTAAACAATACACTTAACCATCTAGAACTATCATTCGACTTACCCTCTACATTAGACACTGTAATATTGCACAGTTGTCATTACATATTCAACTTTGGTATTAATGGTGTCATTAACCCTGTTAACAATTCCATTCGTTACGTTGACATCTCTCGCAACTTTTTCCAAACATTTCTATGGAAAATTAGTCCGTTACCAAAACTTGAAGTGCTTAATATTTCAGAATGTTCAATAACAGCAATATCACCGGATACACTGCCTTACGAAAGCCTTTTAATTCTGCGCCTAGACAAGAATAACATCGGCGAGCAACTTGCAAATACAAATTCGTGTAATATTTTTAACCATCTGAAATCTTTAGTGGAATTAGACATGTCTTCAAACTGCATAACTGTTTTATTTTCCTCTACATTGGAGCCGCTAGTCAGCTTAGAAATGCTGGACCTCGGAAACAACCAGATTGTTATGTTTGACATTGAGATGCCCACTTTACACCGCTTGGTTACTATTGATTTATCAAGGAATGAAATACAATATATAAATATATTAACACGTGATCAACTGAAGAGAAATGCCGAAAACACTGCGTCTAAATTCTCGTTAGACTTGAGTTGCAATCAATTAGCTTACAGTTGCAGTAAAAAAGACTTCATTCAGTGGTTGCTGGAATATCAAAATAATATGCGTCATTTTGAAAAATATACTTTTATTACTCCACACGGAAATATACTATCTGCTAAAAAGGTACGGGCGGATTTTGTGCACCTAGAATCCCGTTGTCGATCATATACACCTTATGTTGTCGTTAGCTCTATTCTAATTGCTGTTTTACTAGCCTTTCTTACCAGTGGATTGGCGTACAGATATCGCTGGAAGGTGCGATATTTTCTTCACATGGTGAAACGTCGGCATTTTGGATACACAAACTTTGAGAACAATGCAAAGTTCAGCTACAGTGCTTTTATTTCGTACGCAGAAGAAAATCGAAGATTTGTACGTAATGAAATAATACCTAACATAGAGAAAGACGGTATTTCTCTCTGCCTGCATGACAGGGATTTTTTGCCCGGACGTCCCATTGCTGATAGCATAATTCATGCTATAACAAGAAGTCGGAAAACTATCGTGATCCTATCGAAAGCTTTCTTAAACAGCAAGTGGTGCATGTATGAATTCAACATGGCTCGAATGGATAACATCTTTTCCAGGGATGGTCAGATTTCATTAATTATTGTCCTGTTTGAACATGTCCCCCACACGTTTATGCCCCTGGAATTAATTGAGTGGATTCGACTAAACAATTACATCGAGTTTACTGCAGATCCAGATGGAAACCGGCTTTTCTGGGATCGACTTGAGTCGGCCATTACTCACGATGTGTTTGGTGTTGGAGAATAATTATGTTTGTTTTTGTCGGCATATGTGTGTAGTAGGTTCAGCTATATTCAAATGTACCAAACGCGGTGTTTTCGCTTGCTTTATCCCTAGTAATTATGTACGCTTTATTGTGGACCATAGCGTGCAATTACTTAGCAGGATTATAGTAAT
The DNA here is from genome assembly GCA_027627225.1 of Congeria kusceri. NCBI lineage: Eukaryota > Metazoa > Mollusca > Bivalvia > Myida > Dreissenidae > Congeria > Congeria kusceri. The sequence goes on from CM051030.1 coordinate 74,073,993, forward strand.
AACCCTGGGTTACTTGCCAGAATAGTACTCACTGGAACCGCAAATTTAAAAGCGTTTCGGGACATTTCAAAAAACAAGAGTCAATCGATTATATTACTAGTAATAAACCAGATTATTAGGTATATAAATAGTTGTTTAATGAATAAATGACAACTGTGTTGTTGTGTAAAAATGATATTTTCTGTTTTATTCCATCATCACGCCTGCATTGACGAAATAACACCCCATGAAATAAACTGTGCTTTATTTAAACACTGTGGTTATAAAGCTGTCACGCGCAGAATGATGATGTCATCTTGTTCATTTTGTGACGTCGTTTTTATTATATTTTGTGCGTTTTCTTTCGTTTATTTACAAAATAACGACGGACCATGATGTGATAAATAGAATACTAGGTAAGTGTTGAATAAAAATACATTTATTTGCTCGGCACGAAAACGTGAACCAGGTTTTCTAAGCTTCGCTAAATACAATCTTTATTCAACACTAACCTAGTATTCTCTATGTGTACACATACTGTTAACATGTTTTTATGACTGATTTTCTGCAAATAAATCTCTTTCAGCCATAGGCTTATGCCAATTTATCATTTGTTGTTCAATTAAGTTTTATCATATCAGTTGTTGCGTCAATATGCGGTGTTGATAGGTCCGGTTAGTGTGTTATAATGTGCAGCCACAATGCTATTGTGGCAATAATCTGTGTGCGTATGTTTATGGGTCTATGTTAATAGTGTATGTATATATTATTTATTATTATGTCTTGTGAACGAATGGTTTTGCGTTTTGTTTTTTATTAATCCAGAATTTCTGCTAAGAATGCATTACTCCCGTAACCCTGTATCATCTGGAAATATGGTTAATATGTATTATCATTAATTATGTACGAGACGCATTGTCAATATGAGGATTTATTGCGATCTCATTACTTGTGCAGGAGACGCATTGTCAATATGCGGAGTTACTGCGATATCATGATTTGTACACGAGACTCACTATGCGGAGTTATTGCGATATCATTACTTGTACACTAGACTCATTGTCAATATGCGGAGTTATTGCGATATCATGACGTGTGCATGAGACTCATTGTCAATATGAGGATTTATTGCGTTTTCATTACTTGTGCACTAGACGCAATGTCAATATGATGACTTATTGCGTTATCATGACTTGTGCACGAGACGCATGTCAATGTAAGGAGTTATTGCTTGATCATGTCTTGTGCACGAGACTCTTCTCAATACGAGGAGTTATTGCGTTATCATGACTTGTGTACGGGACGCATGTCAATATAAGGAGTTATTGCGTTATCATGAATTGTGTACCAGACGAATTCTCAATATGAGGAGTTATTGCGATATCATGACTTGTACAAGAGACTCATTGTCAATATGTGGAGTTATTGCGATATCATGACGTGTGCACGAGACGCATTGTCAATATGAGGATTTATTGCGTTATCATTTCTTGTGTACTAGACGCAATGTCAATATAAGGAGTTATTGCGATATCATGACTTGCGCACGAGACGCATTGTCAATATGATGACTTATTGCCTTATCATGACTTGTGCACGAGACACATGTCAATATGAGGAGTTATTGCGTTATCGTAACTTGTACACGAGACTCATTGTCAATATGAAAAAATATTGCGATATAATCACTTCTGCACTAGACGCATTGTCAATATGCGGAGTTATTGCGATATCATTACTTGCGCACAAGACTCATTGTCAATATGAGGACGTATTGCGTTTTCATGACTTGTGCACGAGACGCATGTCAATATGAGGAGTTATTGCGTTATCATGACATGTGCACTAGACGCATTGTCAATATGCAGAGTTATTGCGCTATCATGACTTGTGCACTAGACGCATTGTCAATATGCGCAGTAATTGCGAAATCATGACTTTTGCACGAGACTCATTGTCAGTATGTGGACTTATTGCGTTATCATGAATTGTGCACGAGAAGCATATCAATATGAGGAGTTATTGCGATATCATGACTTGTGCACAAGACGCATTGTCGATATGAGGAGTTTTAGCGTTATCATGACATGTGTACTAGACGCATTGTCAATATGATGCACCATGCGATATCATTACTTGTGCACTAGATGCATTGTCAATATGCGGAGATATTGCGTTATCTTGAGTTGTGCCCGAGACGCATGTCAATATGAGATGTTACTGCATTATCATTACTTGTGCGCGAAACTCATTGTCAATAAGAGTAATTACTTCGATATCATGACTTGTGCATGTGACAATATGAGGAGTGATGGCGTTATTATGACTTGTGCACGAGACGCATGTCAATATGAGGAGTGAAGGCGTTATCATGACTTATACACGAGACGCATGTCAATATGAGGAGTGATGGCGTTATTATGACATGTGCACGAGACGCATGTCAATATGAGGAGTGATGGCGTTATTATGACTTGTGCACGAGACGCATGTCAATATGAGGAGTTATTGCGTTATTATGACTTGTGCACGAGACGCATGTCAATATGAGGAGTGATGGCGTTATTATGACTTGTGCACGAGACGCATGTCAATATGAGGAGTTATTGCGATATCATGACTTGTGCACGAGACGCATGTCAATATGAGGAGTTATTGCGGTATCATGACTTGTGCTCTTGACGCATGTCAATATGATGAGTCATGCGATATCATTACTTGTGCACTAGACGCATTGTCAATATGCGGAGATATTGCGTTAACTTCACTTGTGCACGACACGCATTTCAATATGAGATGTTATTGCGTTATCATTACTTGTGCACGAAACTCACTGTCAATAAGAGTAGTTACAGCGTTATCATGACTTGTGCACGAGACGCATGTCAATATGAGGAGATATTGCGTTTTCATGGCTTGTGCACGAGACGCATGTCAATATGATGAGTTATTGCGTTATCATGACTTGTGCACGAGACGCATTTTCAACATGAGGAGTTATTACGCTACCATGACTTATGTTTCTGTTTTTTTTGTTGTTTGCCACGTCTTTATTCGTATACATATCATATACACAAGGGCATATTACATATGCCATAGTACATTGCTATACAGTGATGTACGCAAAAACACACTCGATGTACATATGGCTTATGTTTATATTTCATTTCATTTATGACAAACATAAATTATTTATCATCAAATCATTCAGTATAAAAACAAACAACTCTGCTTAGGTGGTCTGACAAGCAGGGTATTTTATTTCATGTTTCTCACATATGCTAAAACTGGTTACATAAAAAAAACACTGTCATATAAGATTAATGGCATATAAAATGTCGTAAGAGTGGCGTATACTCTTAATATCCGGAACCAATGCCCCTCTCTATGCATAGTTATCCGTCTGCTCTCAGACTACTCACTGAAAATATAGAAGGCACGAAATAATCCATTTCTTACCAATCAAAACTTAATAAAACAATCAAAAATTAAACGTTTCAAATATGCACGTCAAATGTCTACCCTGCTTGCCTATCGAATGACCAAACCTACAATATAGCGCACGAGGAAATCTTGATTTCCACATCATTGAACATCAATACCGCCTTTAAGACCCGTCTACCTCGTGTATTCATTCAAACATCGATAATAAATATATGTGTTTACTAGACGCATTGTCAATATGAGGAGTTATTGCGTTATAATTACGTGTGCACCAGACGCATGGTCAATGTGCCGGGTTATTGCGTTATCATTAATTGTGTAGTAGACTCATTGTCACTATGAGGAGTTATTGCGACGTCATGACTTGTGCAGGAGACTCATTGTCAATATCAGGAGTTATTGCGATATCATGACTTGTGCACGAGAATCATTGTCAGTATGAGGATTTATTGCGATATCTTTACTTGTGTACTGGACTCATTGTCAATATGAGGAGTAATTGCGTTATCATGACTTGTGTACTAGACGCATTGTAAATATGCGGAGTTATTGCAATATCATTACTTGTGCACTGGACGCATTGTCAATATGATGATTTATTGCGATATCATGACTTGTGCACGAGACCCATTGTCAATATGAGGAGTTATTGCGATATCATGACTTGCGCACGAAACGCATGGTAAATATGCGGAGTTATTGCGATATCATTACTTGTGCACGAGACTCATTGTCAATATGAGAAGTTATTGCGATATCATGACTTGTGTACTAGACGCATTGTAAATAAGCGGAGTTATTGCGATATCATTACTTGTGCACTAGACGCATTGTCAATATGATGATTTATTGCGATATCATCACTTGTGCACGAGACCCATTGTCAATATGAGGAGTTATTGTGATATCATGACTTGCGCACGAAACGCATGGTAAATATTCGGAGTTATTGCGATATCATGACGTGTGCACGAGACTCTTTGGCAATATGAGGAGTTATTGCGATATCATGACTTGTGCACGAGACTCATTGTCAATATGAGGAGTTATTACGCTACCATGACTTGTGTACTAGACGCATTGTAAATATGAGGATTAGTGCGATATCATGACTTGCGCACGAGACTCCTTGTCAATATGAGCAGTTTTTGCGAAATCATGACTTGTTCACTTGACTCATTGTCAATATGCGGAGTTATTGCGATGTTATGACTTGTGCACGAGACGCATGTCAATATTAGAAGTTATTCTTATATCATGATATCTGCATGAGACGCATGTCAATTTGATGAGTTATTGCGATATCATGACTTATGCACGAGACTCCTTGCCAATATGTGGAGTAATTGCGATATAATGACTTGTCCACTATACGCATTGTCAATATGAGATGTTATTACGATATTATGACTTGTGCACGAGATTCCTTGTCAATATGATATGTTATTGCGTTATCATGACTTGTGCATATAACGCATTGTCAATATGAGGAGTTATTGCGATGTCATGACTTGTGCACTAAACGCATTGTCAATATGAGGAAGTATTGCGATGTCATGACTTGTGCCCGAGACTCATTGTCAATATTGGAGGTTATTGCGTAGTTATGACTTGTGCACGAGACACATTGTCAATATGAGTAATTAACGTATATAAATACAATTTGCGATATTGTATAGGTGGTTTCTTAATTTCTAAATTACGATTCGTCTGTATAAGTATTATGAATGTCTCTATAATTCATAATTGTATGTGATGGACAAACCATTTTAATAAGATTCGTGACATGCCATCGTGACATAGTAATGTAGCTCTTGGAGACACTAAACTGACTTCTACACCAATTTGTAGCACATACAGCATAGGCATATCGTTAAGTACCATATGCTGGTATAAAGGCCAAGTTTTATAAAAATATATATATATTTATGAGGCGCGTCGTCAAACCCGAGTTTAATACATCTGCGTACGTGTCGTCCTAGATCAGCCAGTGCAACATTTAAATACGGGGAGGCGGAAAAGTAAAATCCATATTCGCTAGCAGCGTTTTCTTTTCCGTATAAGACAGGTAGCCGTGTTCACACAAACACAGTACTGATGTGACCTAAATATGTCATAATTATACAATTTATTTCGCAAAGCGCCTCAAATTGTTGCAAGGACTAGACTTGCCCTAAAGCAACGACAGCACGCGTGTAATCAAATACAAAAGTACATATGTAAAAGAACTATGTTTTAAATGTATTTATTTCCTAACTGTCGATGCAGTTACTTGCACTTTTCCATGTCTTATAAAACGATATATTTAATTATATTCTATGGACTGCGGCTTTGAGCTCAATTTTAACAATTATAATAGTAAAGGGTATGTATTTTCCTTTTTCTTATGCGTCGCCAAGTGAACAACAAATACATAAGGTATGAAACCTCCAACTGCATGTGCAGAAAAGAAGTCTGACAAATAACTGAAGGTCTTTTATTGAAAACAAGTTACACGTTGCCTTAACAGTAAGATGACGCACAAGAAACAAACACAGAATCATTTATTAAAACTGTGGTAAGCATTGAGGTGGGTTATGAAAGAAGTGCCGAATTTCTGGTTTGGTCAAGAAGTAATCCAACTTCAGTCAAAGGGTGACTGTAAATGTACCACAGACCGCTGTGTAATGTAATTTTTATAAATGTCCTTAATATCATACATATCGCTGCTGACTGAAATTGCATGACGATGAAATTTGAACTATATGATTCTATGTATTTAACGCTTTTTATAAAATGATGACATGTAGTTGATACTTGTTTTTTGTTTCATTTCATCGTGCCTCAGAAAGTTTCATTCTGCTGCTCTGGTTTGCATCTAGCCATTGAATAATTAAATGGTAATTACATTCAGTAATATTCTCTTTCATTGATGTTTAATTTAAATTGCGATGCTATGAGGTTAAGTTTTGTTTACCCTTACATGTTTTGTTAATAATTCAGGGGCAAGTGTGAGGCTTATACCCCCAATGCTTTGCATTGACCGTTCCAAGGCGGTGACTCCAGTTTTATTCATGTGTGTTTTGTGTTTGTTATGTGTTTTTGTGATGTCCTGTGTATTGTTTTTGGCAATTGGTCACTTGCCATAAATAAAAGACCTCGGGCTGCTAATAAGAGTTATCTCCTGCTGTCGCAACTGGAGTTTCGCTTTGTTTATATTTGCATATCCAACATATCGCTGTGCAGTGTCATTTTATATATGCCTCATAGAACAATAGACCGCTGCGTACAGGACTTGTGTAAATTTTCTACAGGTCACTGCTTAGATTTGATCTGAAAATGCCGTATATTCACAGAACGTTGCGTAATGGAATCATGAAAAAATATCTAACAGATCGAATTAATTCTGTACATGTCCTACAGAACATTAAACATAATGGCAGTCTGTAAATGGGCTACAGACCAATGAGTAATCAAGAATCACTGGTTGTTTCGCTTTTTCCAAAATAGTTTTAGCATTCTACTTCCTCTGTGCTCTCAATGTAATTGTTTTGTTTTATCCAATTGATTATTTCCAATGGTATCTTATTATGTGGCATCTTTTCATACATGACAATCTATAGGTCAACTGGTCGCCCCTACATATATGATCTCTATATCGAGTATTTCAATGTGATTCATGATTGTTGCTGAAATCAACAGTATGCAGTTAGATAAGTGGTACAAACTGGAAGAATGCAAAACTGCTATTCCACTTTGTGGTAGCTTCTGGACTGTGCTAAATGTTAATGCACTTTCCTCCTCTGCCATCTAAGTGTGCATCAAGTTCATTTAATAGATTTGCAAAATAATAAAAGATAGACATTTCAGTGTCTTACTTCCAATGAAATTAACTTTGAAATTAAACTCAAGTGTCTTGCGGAGGGCGTGAGGTGTCAGTTGTTTTCTTGCGTGTCCGGTGCCTATATCGCAAGGTAGCCGTAAGTACTACGCAAGGAACTCGTGCGACGTCCGCAAGTGCACATTGCGTGCTTTCGATAGGCAATTTCGAAGCAAAAAACGTAAAAGTACCCGTACGTTTATCGCATAATGTTCGCACGGTGCACTTACGGTGCACGAAAGATAGTTGATTGACGCAAGGCCGACGCATCAACTTATGCGTTTGCGCTAATGTCTGTTGCGGTTGTCGCGGCGGACTTGCGATCGAGGAAAACACGCACGGGCGCCGTTGGTCCGTCGCACGTTTTTGACAAAAATCTCGACGCAAGCTCGACGTAAGGTCTACGCATCCCGGTTGTGACCGAGGCTTTATTCATTTTTTATTACTAGCAACCCAAATTTGATTCAAAATGAACAGCATCGGAATCGCGTAATAGTATACTGGATCCGTCATGATTCGCGGGCGATTTAGCTGAAAGGAAAAGTTGACCCCGCCACTATAATTATGCCGTAATGAAGAAACGCATTACCTTAATTTTGGGATTCGTACTTTTACATAACTGGAACTATCAAAATATTTATCCTACTAAAATTCCAATTGCTTACAATTCAGATTCGTTTCTAATCCTAGCTTGTTCAACCATGGATTGGAACTGCCTTTCCATATAACTACTAATATATACATGAGTCCTGGATATTGTAGTACCCATATGGAAAGGCAGTTTCATAATGACCCGTCGAATATAAACAAAACCTTAGATTATTTGGTCAACAAGAAAAGTATCTCTCAGCATAATTATGATTCCATAGTATCAACATTATTATAAGTGTTTGCAAGTATGTTGTGCATTTACAACTAAATTTCATATTTGAGAGTTTACAATTCTAACTCGGTTATTGTTATATAGACAAATAAAACAAATATCGTTGTTAACTACCTATAACAATGCAAAAAGAGAAGTTCCGATTCCGAGAGGGACATAGTAAAAAGTAGTTACAATTACAATTTCAAAAATAAATGTCAGATCATGTTAGAATCGAAATAATTTTCGCATTATCGTTGTTTTTCGGCCAATAAACAACTCTTCGTCGTTCGGATGCGTGCTATTTAACAACTCGACCTAACGTCCTTGTGGTTTAATTAATTCGCATCAGAACTCCAAATAGTTGTTTATTGGCCGATAAACAACGATATATCGAAAATCATTTCTTAAATAGAATTCTACACGGAGAAGATATTGTAAAGCGGTCTCAATTCATGCACATAACCATAACAATGGTTCTCTGATAGCAAGAGAATCTCCTTTACTTATCTTAATTTGAACTGGTGAACTGCAAAGCTGGTATGGAGAACATTGTTATTTTGCCTCAGAAAGTCGCTATTCTGCTATTCTGGGGTATATCCAACCATTTAGCAAATAAAGGTAATTAAACCCTCTGTTAAAGAATTCTCTTTTATGGCTTTTTTAACTGGATTGAGACACAGGTGTAACCCCTGCCCCAATGCTTTGCATTACCGTTCAAAGGCGATGACCACAGTTTTATTTATATTTGTGTTTGTTACGTTTGTTGTATTGTGCTGTGTTGTGTTTGGCGATCGGTCACTTGCCGCAAATACAAGACCTTGTGCTGCTAATGAGAGATCTCTCCTGCTGATGCAGCTGATGTTTCACTTGTTTATATTGAAAGGTGGCATTTCTTACGTCCTGATCAAACAATAACTACATGATAAAGAAACATTGGAGCAGAATATGTATCATAGTAAGACGTGAATATACCGATGTCCATTTTTCTTTAAAAGAATATAATTAAAAGGTGGATCGTTTTAAATTTGAGCATAATTTTGTAGTTCATTTCAGCGTGTATTTCATTTCACACTGAGATGTTGGTTGAGGGGATAATGCTCGAGTTCGCAGATTATGCACAAGCTTACAATGTCAGATATAGCATTGTATAATATATACCTCCCTATCTGTATTTGAAAAAAATATGATCAAATATAAGTGATTTCTGTTGGGATATATAATAGTCCCAAGGGTCTTCACTACAGTAATACTTATATGTATTCACTGTAATTGTCCTTCTATTGCCAACGTGGTGCACAAATACATACAGCGACTTTATACAGTAGGATTTATACATGTTGCTTTACTAGTAACATAATCGAGGCTTGTAGTGATATACTGGGCTTAATGCATGTACGTAAAGTCTCGTCCCGTATTAGCCTGTGCAGTTCGCACAGGCTTATTCGGGACGACACTTTCCGCTTGTATGGTATTTTCTGTTTCAAGAAAGACTCTTCTTAACATGAATCCACTGTAGGCGGAAAGTGTCGTCCCGGATTAGCCTGTGCGGACTGCACAGGCTAACCCGGGACGACATTTTACGCGAATGCAGTAAGCCGGGTTTCCCACGACATGCCTCAATCCACTTAATCCATTGTTGCGATAATTTATTCTGTACAAAACAATTACCGTAATATTATCTAAGATTATTTTGATATTGCAATCATATAGGGTTCAAAGCTATAAATACAGCTACCATATATCTACGGAACTTTAAAACTAAACCTAGATTGTACCCGAATAGTTACACAATTCATTACAATGACAATCTACCTATGCTAACAATTACTAAAGTACTAAAGTTAGCAACATTCACTGAACCGGTGTAGCGTGAAATTTGCAAGACCGTGAAAACGTTAAGACAAACCGGAAGTCATGCGTTTATCACATTACCCCCGTGAAAGTTTTCATACCAGAGGCCGTGAAAAACAGAAGACCGATGCACAATAACAATTAACGCATGATTATTTAAAAAACGAAGTGAATTTCTTAAAAATACAGTACACAACTTTGTGTACGTATATTGCGCACAGTATAACTCGCAGTGACTTTAATAATATTATATTGCAATGAAGTTTGGACTTCTGTTAGTTCCGGACGTTAAATTACCTACTGTCATCTAAATGAGAGAAAAACAGCTGAAGACCAATTTCTTATATCATTCCAAAAGGTTTTCTTATTCCATTCAAATGTTGTTGTTTTTTGTTGTCTTTTTATTAGTCTGTATTTTATACACGCTGGGGTACTTTTATTGCGTAATCAGTATCAATAAATTGATGTTTTAAAATTAATCATAATGTGTGTCAGTTACATGTTCCAATGTAAAAAATAATGACAAAATATACACAGTAAGAAGTGAAATATTATGTAATCATTTAAACATATACAGAAACAATTACCGATGCATTACATAAATTCAATACTAGAGTTTTATCATTTTAATATAATTTATTATATGTATGACTTAAATTGTTGTAGTAATTACAATAGAAGTTTCTCTGATACAGTGAAACTAAATTATGAAGCATATTAAAATATTCTGATTGTACCTTTGTCTAATGATTGAGCAGCAGCAGCTCCACCACCACCATTATCTTACAATTAGATCTATAAGACCCCACCACCATCATCTTTACCTAACCTTGAGATCTAAAAGACACCACCACCACCATCATCACTATTATAGTCAATAAGTTGGTCTTACAATCCTCATGGGCAATTATTATAACCTAACCATGAGAAATATAAGAAACCGCCAAACCATCATCACTATTATATTAATTTAGACATTTGGTATGGATAATTATAAAACACAAATACTACTATGTGAAATACACTACCATATATGGATAAAATTATAATATTTCACTTAGTGATTATATAAATATACATACCTTTAGTACATTAAAATACATCTAGTATCTACTACATGTTATTTTCATAATGTATGTAGTGTGATGGCAATTCATATTTGATAGTTTTGCATTTCCAGATACTAATATCATAATTACACGTATGTTAGTAAGGCAGTTTTAATTGTTTTCAAGTACTGGTATAATATACTAGCTAGATTACTTTCATATTGTTGGTATAAGATGTTGGTATATATACAAGCAAATGTATGTACATGTTTAATATACTAGCTAGGCTACTTTCATATTGTTGGTATACGATGTTGATATATATACAAACGAATGTATGTACATGTATAATATACTACCTAGGCAACTGTATTATTGTAGGTATGGGATGATGGTATTTACATACATAATATACTAGATATGCAACTTTAAAATTGTTGGTATGAGATGTTGCTGTATACATGTTTAGTACACTGGCTAGGCAGCTTTAAAATTGTTGGTATGACATGTTGCTGTATACATGTATAGTACACTGGCTAAGCAGCTTTTAATTTGTTGGTATGAGATGTTGGTGTATGTATATATATATATATATATATATAATATATATAATATACTAGATAGGCAACTTTATTATTGTAGGTTTGAGGTGTTGGTGTATACATTTACATATATAATAAGTAGACTGCTTATACATAGTCGCATTTTTACTATTGATTATATCAGTATCATACATATACACATTGTTTGATAGTAAACCATACTTTCGTCACAAACTAGTAGCACGATTACTGGTATGCTAGTGAGTCATATTCAACAACTTAGTCCATTATTACACTCACTAGTTTAATATACTGGCCAGGTTAATTTAATAATGATGTTATGAGATGTTGGTGTATACATGTATAAAAATACAGAAGACTGACAATGCATAGTTGATTATTTTCAAACAGCAATAAGTTTTTTAATACCATACAGTATATAGTTTATTGGCAACTCATACTTGTTATTTTAACATAAATTGTGGTTTAATTACCATTAATATAATAAGGAGTATCTTATTTATTTTTTTTGTACATACCGGCATTTTCATAATTTATGAGAGAGGAAAGTGCATAATGAATGATAAGAGAAGCTGATTTATACATAAGCATGTATATAGCGGACTACTAATGCATATTTTATTTTTTAAGTAGACATTTTATTCTCGTGATACCATGCAATATATAGTTATGATGGCAATCCATATTAGATACATAAGCATTCTTACATACTAGAAACATTCTCACCTGTATTCTAGTAAGACATATTTAATATACTAGCATTTCACATACTGGTATAAGACACTAGTCAGGCAACTATAATGTTGTTATATAGAGGCCTCATTTCTGGTACGCTGGAAAGATATATTGAATATATTAGTATTTTGTATACTCGTAAAAGACACTAGTCAAATATTGTTGCATATACACCAGATGATACTATGCAATATATATTTGTAATCGTGACCATAGGGCGAAGTGTATCAAAATCCAGTACTATGGCGACATTTTCTAACTTCTTTAAAATAACTACGTCTCAAATCCAAATGTACGTTTAACACAATTTGAACTTGTACATTTGCAGGAAAATAAATGTTTCTTTCTAATTTTGACTCTTAATTGGTGAAAATTTGAATTGATCCTTTACGCCTTAATTCTATTCGACTTAATGCCAAAACACCCATATAGAAATTTTACTTCACTTCGTACGATACGTGGGAAAAAGGGACTTAATGCGGAAAAACACGTTATTCTGGTTTGCTTTCTTAATTAGACTGCGATACATAAATATGAGTTTGCATTCAATGAATAAACCGTTATGAAAATATGTTTGGAAAAAGCAGATAATATAATTTTAATATGTACATATTTTATCTCAACAATCTAATTATGTTTACTTCCTTTTCACGCGTGTATTTGATGAAGTGTATTTATAGAGTTCTAAAATAGAAAATGTATATTTGATATATCTATAGACTTAGGGGACCTCGAATATTAAAATACCGAATGTTATTATCTTTAAATAATGTTAATTGACTTGTGTTGGCTTGTTCTCCATTACCATTTAACAAGTATTATGTTGGGTTGCAGGACACGCATCGTTTGTGAACAAATAACGTTAATTGAAAGTAATAAACAATTCATGTTCCGTAGTATGGATGGCATTATAGTGTCTGTATAGCTAACGGTATTGTGTGTACGATTTCTGTCATTTCCAGCATTGAGTTGTTTTCTGTAGTTTTCACCTCAAGTTTGATTCTGTATTGTTGAGCGTGTCATATTTCCAGCATTATGTCGAAGTGTAGCGCTTACAGCCTGTAGAAAATTCCACCCCGATCAAAACATATTTAACTACTGCTGAATACCATAACTAAGAAAATTCATAATTCTTTGAAAAAAAAATTCACACAAGTGCTTTTAACGGATAATATTTTGAAAATTTTTAACATAGAACTAGATCCCCTGGCTTAGTGCAACAATGCTTTTGTTCGATTAAGTAATGATTCCTGTGAAGTTTCATTAACCTTTGCCGAGCGGTTTATGACATTTCGTTTATCAAACATGAACGGAAGTATGCTCATATTAAATAAGAATGCTGCTATACTTGTCCAGTGATCACGAATAAAAGAAATTTAATATATGTTGGTGTTTCATTTTTTGTTAGGAAAATGGGTTCTCCAACAATTGTTGGGAATCACTTTAAATAGAACTAAACATGCATTTTAATGCATGTTAATGTTATGGTGGCGTATTATATTATTGGTTTGACTGCACTTTTACTAGCATGCACATTTATTTAATTCACTTTCGTTTCACTCATACTACAAACATTTGATTCCATCGACATGATGAAGTAAAATAAACAATCCATACAAAACGTTACGCATGTATGTCATGTTCTTTTCATTTCCGTTCGCCATTTATTAAAACATTTCCTTCACACGCGAAATAAGCCTGACGCAAAAACTGCCGAAACGGATGTTTAGTTGAAATGAGTTCTCCATGTTAAAAAGCTTACAAAATATTATCCGCTAAAAGCCATAGTGAGGGTCTGAAATTTCTTTCACATAATTATCCCTAAGGGATGGTTTTTCAAAGTAGTTAATTTATTCTGATTGGCTGCACAATGTTTTTTTCTTATATGAACAAAGCATAATAATCTTATATGAAATCAATTCGCAGAAACTGCTGGCTTGATTTTAAAAATAGTTCATACAAATATTCCTTGGATGACTCAAATCCAGAATGTTTAAATTATAGTTATTTGTAAAAATGTGTCCACTAGACTGCGTTTTTCAGATTTTCCTATGTAATATAATGGTAACTTCAAAAAGCCTCTTTGATTCGAGAACGTATATACATGTACTTTAATGTAATATTATGAAGATGTTTACTTTTAATGATGTCCCTCGGATAATAAATGGTCACTGTACAATTTTGTGTTGTGTTTCATGTTATGATCATTGAGTCGAAATGAACTGAAGATTTGGATTGTGTTTACTTGTATTCATAGCTAAAAGTCATTTTAATACATGCTATTTTCCGAAGCGCACACTATCGCCATATGTTAAAATTGCATTTTGTAATTATTTATTTACTTCAGTATAAGCAAAGCGAAACTCAAGTTGGGACAGCAGGACATAACTCTTATCAGTAGCCCGAGGTCCTTTATTTATGGCAAGTGACCATTTGCCGAACAACTACACAGCACATCACAAAAACACATAACAAACACCACAAAACACACATGAATAAAACTGGGGTCACCGCCTTGGAACGGTCAATGCTAAGTATTTTGGATTCAAACCGGTTTAAAGCAATTAATGTATATCGTTGACTTATTGCACAGCATCAATCATTTTGCCTGTGCGAGCATTTGGTTACAAATAATAAACAAACAGTTTTTTCTCTAATTATATTACCTACATTAATTTCTCATGCAAAATGTACCGTTGGATAACATTAGTATTAATTTTGTAAGTCAGCACAACTGACATTTAAAGTGTGTTCTTTGATTTGATTTATGTTCAGCATCATATTGCTATAGTTATAGCTAAATATATATTTATACAATATACATTTCTTGACATTCCGTGATGGAAGATGTACATGTATACATTGAATGATTGTTCATAAATCGAATCAAATTTAATTTATTAATCGTGTGGGATGCTTCAGTTTGGAATATTTACAACATTAATATTTGTTTTGAGTTGGTAGTGTGCGCCGTTTTGTGTCGAGATAAGATCACGCATTTTAAGGCATTAATAACCTTAACTGCATCTTTGGTATCTACTGTGTGTCCGTTAAAGAAACGCCTTAAAGCCGTAAAGAAATTTTTAAATTCACGATGTCAATTTTGTCAAAAAGTACAATAACATAACAAAAAAATCAGCGAATGGCTCACATATGTACTGGAAATAACGTGTCTATAATCATTATTCATCAGTTGAAATGTATACAATAATAAGTCATTTGTTACGCAAAAGTATTGAATACGAGTTGTTCACTCTTGTTTTACATCGTATAACGTTTCGAAAACATGTGTATTCTTTACAATGCCATGAAATGTATAATCCTGGCAGAGCGGATTGCGTAACAGACCTTTGGTCCGTAGGTTGCAGGTTCGAGTCCCGGTGAGTCATAAATGTTTCGCTTGGTTCACCCTCTACTTGATATAATATTCCGTCCTAAGTATTTACTGGTTGTAGGGTTCTAATATACGAAAATATGTGAACAACTCCTTTTAATTATGTGCCGCTAATCAGGTTAAACGTTTAGATGTCAGCTATTAGAGACTCGAAAAATAAAAACATGGCGGTGTACATTGGCTTACTAAACACATTCGGAAGTCACGTGTATGAATAGAGTTAAAATGCTCACATTGCAATCTATGGGTTTACTGAATGCCCACAATAGTACATTCAAATACTTGGAAAACATTTAGTAAAACAAACAACAAAAACAATCAGATGCAGATGCTCCACAATTATTCAAGCATACGGTTGCGCTCCCGGTCTCTGTCACGTTATCGTGGCGAGATGAATGTGTATGTATGTTATTTGCGGTACATAAGGTTGCTATCTTTGAAATATTACTTTTTAAAACTGTGTAGTTCTGCGTGCAATATTTCTATGTATGATCAATATGAGAAACTGACAGTGTTTGCATGCTGTCAAATTTAATCTTTGGTGTCTACATTGTCTATGTCCTATGGAAGTAAGTGTTCTTTATAATATGGAATCTAGATCGCTCTACTTCGTTAAGGTTACGATATTACCAAACGGTCTCCGTCCCTATGTTTGTGGGATCAAGACACTTCATAGTATGTATTTTCACTAGATATATGTTGTTTGCTTTGTTAAACTCACAAAATACATAAACAACCGGAAGAAAACCAGTTTTCATGTATAGTATTGCCTCTTTAGATTTACTCTGCACACGATTGATACTTTGCTTTCAACTAATTCAACTGTTAAACCACTGTCTGTATATGTTTTAGTGACAAATACTCACAATACTTTTGTACGAGTTGACCGAAAGTGTAAACAATCTTTCCATTTAAAAATTGCATTATAATAGCGGAACAAAATATTATTGGGTATGCCATATTCCAGAATAATGTCAAAGTGTAGTGATGACACTCTTCGCTTAGTTTTTGGCGGAATAAAAATTACAAATTATCATGTATACTTATAGATAATTAAGTTTATTCTTTGCATGATGTGCGAGATGTATATCTAATGGAACCGGTAAGAGGTACGCATGGTCAATTATTATTACCAACTTGATTTGCTTGTTTTATTGGTCTTAACTACCGGTTTAAGTCTCAATTGGTGGGAACAATTGCATGTTTCAATACAGTTTTTCAAAATATAAAATCTGATATGTACGAAATTATATGAGTGCCTCTACGTTTGGATAAAGGTTATTAGTCAATATAGTTTATTTACTAAGGGCGTTTTCGGTTTGCTTGAATACATGATATCTTCTTTCGGCATAATAAACATAATAAATGTTAATTCGCCCGAGAAGAAGCCATTTTATCCAACGCAAGCTTGTATAATACTTCAGCATGTACAATAGTTAATTTTCCTTATTGTTCATTCGTATGCCAGAGTTAAGTGTTCATAAACTCAACATTTGGTAGCGCCCTTATCGCTAGCATATAAATACTGCCTTTTTCATGCATTGATTCTTGTATGCTAAGTAGGATACTGAGTAACTAGCATTGTTTGCTTATTCTGGAAAAGTAAACAATACCTCCCACACTCCCATGCAAGTATGTGACAACGGTGAGGTTCAGAATGCCTTTAAACCGCTTTA
Source organism: Congeria kusceri (assembly GCA_027627225.1). NCBI lineage: Eukaryota > Metazoa > Mollusca > Bivalvia > Myida > Dreissenidae > Congeria > Congeria kusceri. The sequence continues at coordinate 74,091,408 of CM051030.1, forward strand.
ACCCCAATGCTTTATATTTAATTTGTCAAGGCGGAAACACAAGATTTTTTTTTTAGTTGTGTCGTAAACTGAGTAAATCTGTGTTAAATAGACAATTGGTAACTTGCCTCAAATAAAGGACTTACGGATGTTATTATATATATATATATATATATATATATTGAGAACTTCGAAACTCGCCATTTTGTTGTTATTTTCAGTTATTTAATATGCATGCTGACATGATTACACCGCCTTCCGTCCGGTTTTAAAAGTATGATGTTACCAGTAAAGGACTTCCGGTAACGTACCTTATCATGTAAACTATGCTGTTTGTATCTGAAAACGATATTAAGGTATGATCATATTTTAACACGTCCTTTCGGTTTGAGGGATATACGATTTGTCATATATTTTAAGATTTTATTTATATTAATTGACAAGTTTTGTTCTTATACAATTTCCCGTCGTTTGGATTACAGTAATCTGACAGAATTCATGGCTTGTATTACTAAGTGCGTCATTGGAGTTCTGACATTTCCAGCATTAAGTAGCTATCTAAATTACCGTATGCATACTTATGGCGAAACTCGAGTGTATGATATCGTGTGAAATCCTCAGTGACATGTTGTAAATGTAATGACACAATAGTGCAACACAATACCTCTCGTTTTGAAACTGGATTGTTTGGTGTGCCATATCTTCAGTATTATATCGGAGTGTAGTGCCTGCATTCTGTGCATTCATAAGAAATAAACAATATTGTTTTGACCTATTAAAACTATATTCATTCACCTTTTATTTCAAGTATTTTTCATCTAGACTGATATGATATGTTCGTAATCACTATGTGAATAAATCTGATCACTCTACATCGGCTCTATATAATATTTCGAATACATTGCATATTAACCCACGCCATATTTAAGCCTAATATATTATATATGTTATACATTTGCTATGGTACAATACATTTAACTGAAGTATACGTATTTTGATTCTTATTATTTGAAAAACTGAGTGTGATTTATTCAGAATATTTTTTTATATATGTTCAGTGAAAAACGTCGCGCCGGTTGGCCATTTCTGGCGTTTCTATGGCTATGTACGAGGGATGATCAAAACGTTCGTGGAATTTATTCTTAAATAACAAACAAGTAGCAGGACATTTATCAGATTCATATGTATTAATATATTACCTTTATGTATATAAATTTTCAGTAATAATATCGAAGTAAGAGTCGACAGCACAAACACATTCAAAACGATCCGGAGCACGTTAGAAAACGACGTCGTCAATTACGTGAATATTCGCTACGATCTTAATAAATAATTATATATGTTGCGCATTTCTTCAATAATGTCTGCATTATATATATACGAGGGTTGTTCGGGAAATTTGTGTAATTCATAATTAGTTTTGTCATTACTGGACCGATTATGATGAAATTTTAATAGTGTCAACTCGTAAATAAGAGAAACTATGCATATACTACTAACCAACGATCAATAGTATCGTTTGTCGTAAAAGGTTTCCTTAGCAACGCTATATAAACCATCCGGCGCACGCCAAAATGATGACATTTTCAACAAAAGGTATTCGACAAAATGTAACAATTTTTGTTTGGTTTAAACAAGCAAACCAACTGCGTCATGTTAAAATACAACATCCTGGCGTAATTTCTGTTACACAAAAAGTTGTTTCCATCATCTGTCACTGAAATATAAAGTTGTTTATTGGTCTGCCTGGGCAACAGTTGCCACGTCATGACGTCTACTGGAGATATTGGATTACTGAGCGTCATCCGATTATGTGCTTGACTTACACACGCGCCAGTAGAAACATTCAAAATGATTCAAACGTGCAAAATATTCAAAAGATATTAATTAACCTCTGATATATAAATGACATAAACTGTCCTGATGGATTCCACTGTGTGCTCATGTGGATTTCATAACGTCCCCGAATCCTCCGCGTTATCCTCCGCGAAAAATGGTTTGAAACGATCTGACGTTGGTAGCCAGGCTAATTGAGTCAAAAATGTATGGAAACTCGTACACACAGACAAACAACAAGTGGATTTACAGAGACTAGAATTGCGTTGCGATTGGCGGAGATTATGTGCATCGAATGCTTGATCTCAACGACGTTTGCCGAGCCTATGACGTTGTATTGACTGACTGCGTGAGCCGAGTGGCATATAGTGACTGTATTTGAAGTGTGTAACTTTTTTATTTATCAGTGTATTGTTTAGATATTTTGAGATGATGATAACATATAAATGAAGTTTCTTTGAGAGTAGAGTGTATTATATTATCTTTAAAATGAACAAGAACAGATGTAAATTACACGAACTTCCCGAACAACCCTCGTCCTATATATATATATATATATATATATATATATATATATAATTGCCTTTTAACTCTAGTAGCTCCATTTGCTTTTGTGGCTTTCGGGTGTTTCTCTGTTTTTTTTGTTTTTTTGTATTGCTTGTATGTTTGTTATTTTTTGTCTGTTTGTTTTATTTTATTTTATTTTTGTCTTTGTATTATTTTGGAATGTGGGTTTTTTCTTCTGTTTTAATCAATGGAATTACTTTATCTAACCATTTTCAAACAACTATTGGCAAGATATTATGTTTTCTTATCATTTAAGTAGGCAAGATTCATTACAACTTAAACTAGCCATAGTAAAATTACCCAAAGTAGATAACAATGTGTGAAACAATATGTTCTCTTAATGTCAGAGGTTTAAACATCTGTAATAAAGGGAAAAGTATATTTAAATGGTTTGAAGAAAATAATTACACTGTGTGTTTTCTTCAAGAAACACATGTTTGTGAACTAACAAAAATTAAATGGCAATCAGAATGGAGTGAAATACATTTTTATAGTGGGAAAAAAATCAAATAGTGAAGGTTTAGGAATTTTAAATAAAAATAAGGATAACATAAGCATAGGTGATTTTAATGATTTAATTCCAGGCAGATAATGTACAATTGATGTTAATATCAATAACCAAGAAATTACTTTAATAAATATATATGGACCAAATAATGATGATAAATGTTTTTTTAACAACTAGAAATGCACCTGCTGCACAATATGGATAAAGACTATATAATAGGTGGTAATTTTAAAACAATAAAAAAAGTAATTGGCTACATAGTTGAATCAAGACAAATTGGATTCATAAAAGGCAGATATATAGGCGAAAACGTAAGGACAACATTTGAAACTATAAATTATCTTAATAATAATAACAAACCAGGCTTGCTATTCTTTGCAGATTATGAAAAAGCATTTGATAGTTTAGATCATGACTTTATGCTATATTGTCTTACACAATTTAATTTTGGACCCGAACTTATACAATGGATTAAATTATTTTACACTGACATAAGCACTATAATTATAAATAATGGGCATTTTTCTGAACCAATCTCTATACAACGAGGTGAAAATCACGGTTGTCCCTTGGCAACCACACTTTCCATACTAAGCATAGAAATATTGACAAATTTTATTGAAAATATGAAACACGAAATAAAACAAACACTTTTTGCAGACGATACAACATATTTTATAGATGGAACGTTTAATTAGTTCTCTGCATTGATACATGCCATTAAAGATTTCAGTGAAATATCTGGGCTTAAACTAAATACACAAAAATCCACAGTAATGCCAGTTGGTTCATTTAAATCTATACAAACTATATTTTACAAATAGAAACACATTTTTGGACCTCTGAGGAAGTCAAAACGCTTGGCTTTTACTTTGCAAATTATGAAAATCTGGATATAGCAAACAACATTCAACCAACATTACAAGAGTTCACAAATTGCTTAAAACAGTGGCAACACAGAAAATTAACACTTCTTGGAGAAGTTACAGTTGTTAAGACATTTGCCTTACCTAAGCGTATGTATTCATTGTCAATGCTTCCCACCCCCAAAATTGATACAATACAAACAATTGTCAAATCTGTATTTCAACTCTTGTTAAACCAATAAAACAGGGTGGACTTAAACTCACAGATATTACTGCTTTTATACATGCAAATAAGGCCAGTTGGGCTAAAAGATTAACAGATATAAACAACAAAGGAGAGTGGACAATTTTCTATCAGAAAGAACTCAATAAATATGGTGGAATCCTTGTTATCGGATGTCGACTTATTGAAAAACATATCGTTTCTAACTTCCTCAGCGATATCCTGTTATCGTGGAACAAAATTAAATCTAATGAAAGCATGACAGATAAATAAAACGATTACATGGAGTAACTCAACAATACAACTAAATAATCAACATACCGTTTTTACCAAAACTGGTTTAAAAGAGGCATTACATTTCTAGAACATCTATTTGACTTTAGGACAAAATCATATTATACATTTGAAGCATTTAAAACCCTATAGGATATACCTACAACCGATTATCTAAAATATTACACATTGATTAATAGTATACCAGAAACTTACAAAAAACAACTATCTGAAACAGACCTTTTTAATTTTAGCAACAGCACAATACTTGAAAAGGTGCAAAAAAACTAACACAGTGTGTAAATATTTATATAATCTTCAACAAACTTTAGATAAAGATAAAAACAAACAGCAACAGAAATGGTAAAGCATAATGACTTCCTATAATCAGAGTATTGACTGGAATATACATATATAATACCATTTAAAGCCACTATAGATAATAATTTACGCAACTTTCAGTATAAGATTCTACATGGTATATTACCCACTAATGCATACGTGTACAAATGTAAGCTAACAGCATCTAATCTGTGTACATTTTGTGCAAGTTATAAAGAAACTATTACACATGTTTTATTTGAATGTAATATTGTACAACCCATATGGCGGGACATCACAATTTATTTAAGCTGTAAAGAATTACATATGGATCTAAATGTAAAAGATATTGTCCTTGGAGCACAAAACGGTGGCGCTAATAATTCAGTTATAAACTATATACTCATGCTGATGAAGTCATAGATATTTAGCGTTAAATCAAGAGCCGAACATCCAAATATCGAGACTTTCAAAAATGCTCTCAGAATGAAAATAAATTTAGAAGAGCAGATTGATTTTGAAAAAAATAAAATTGATCTGCATTATACAAATGGCAGAAATTTGCACATCCTAATACTTCGAAGTGAATCTTGCCTATTTTGTCTTGTTTCCCCCTTTTTTATCCGGATTTTTGTTTTCTTTTTTCTAGATTTTTTTTGTTCGCATACCTTAGGGAAGTTCTTGTGTATTTGCGCCCGCACATGTGCCTTCCAATAGCACTCTTCCAGTTTGAAGACAATAAGTCAAACATCTCATGTCTATTAAAGGGAACACCTTGCCTTTTTATTATCCTCTTTCCTTTTTACTTTTTGTATCTCACTTTTTTAAAACTAGCATCATCTCAAAACTAAAAATTGAAGCGATTATTTTCTAGAAACAATTTATTACGCAAAATACACATAAATGAATGTATAATCACTGATATAAGTGTATTAATATTGTGTATATGCATAACTTGTACTTTTATATATCAACATTGAGTAATGGAGATGTTTGTTGAAAAATGAACCGGTGGAGAATCGGTCTTAATGCATAAACGTAAAAAGTCGTCCCGGATTAGCCTGTGCAGTCCGCACGGGCTAATCCAGGACGGCACTTTCCGCCTACAGTGGATTTATGTTTAGAAGAGACTTTTTTGAAACAGAAAATACCATAAAAGCGAAAAGTGTCGTCCCGGATTAGCCTGTGCGGACTGCACAGGCTGATCCAGGACGACACATTACGCAAATGCATTAAGACCGATTTTCCCACGACGAGCCTCAAATATATTCGTGAACAATGTGAATACGTATTGTTTTAATACATGTCTATTTTAGTGGGAAATACCGTCGATACGCAACTTTAATTACCAATATCTCAATCCAAGTTAGCAAGAACTAACTACAACGTCTTCTGATATGTAAAACGTACTGGTGATAGCTATTATTATCAGTGGCATCAATATTGCTCATAACTATCATATTACAAAGACATAGACATATCATATTACGAACATTTCTTATGTCATAAAAATCACGCTACATAATGCGATTATGTCAATTTTCTACATAATGCAATGTCATGGCATTCTTGTAATGTCTAGAAGTGCCTTAAATCTAAAGTATTATAACAATTTTCGTATGACCGCTGAGTAATGGCATTCTGTATTTGTCCTTCAGATCGCCTTGTAATGGAAATATGTAAATGTCCTTCAAACCGCTATGTAATTATAGTATGTAATTGTCCTACAGCTGCTGTGTATTATGTAATTGCCCCAAAACACATGTAGAATGGAAATCTGTAAATGTCCTGCAGGCGGTTTAGCTATGGTGTTCGGTAAATGTCCTTTAGTATCCTGTGAAATGATATTCTGTAGATGTCCTTCAGTCCGCTGTGTAATGATATTCTGTAGATGTCCTTCAGTCCGCTGTGAAATGATATTCTGTAGATGGCATTCAGTCCGCTGTGAAATGATATTCTGTAGATGACATTCAGTCCGCTGTGTAATGATATTCTGTAGATGTCCATCAGTCGGCTGTGTAATGATATTCTGTAGATATCCATCAGTCCGCTGTGTAATGATATTTTGTTGATGGCATTCAGTCCGCTGCGCAATGATATTCTGTAAATGTCATTCAGTCCGCTGTGTAACGATATTATGTAGATGTCATTCAGTCCGCAGTGTAATGATATTCTGTAGATGTCCTTCAGTCCGCTGTGAAATCATATTCTGTAGATGTCATTCAGTTCGCTGTGTAATGGTATTCTGTAGATGTCATTCAGTCTGCTTTCTAATGATATTCTGTCGATGACCTTCAGTCCGCTGTGAAATGGTATTCTGTAGAGGTCATTTAGTCCGCTGTGTAATGGTATTCTGTAAACGTTATGCCCGCTGTGTAATGACATTCTTAAATGTCTACCAGACTGATGCGTAATGGAATTGTGTTTATCATGAAATATTAGTTAAAGTGAGCTGCCAAGAAAGTTTTAATTACGGCAAAAATCACTTAAGCTGAATCACGAATCACTTGTTTCATTTTTTTCCCAGAATAACATGTTACATTCAGCTTCTTGTGTGTACTCGATATAATTATTTTGTTGTATCCAGCTGATCATTTCCAATGGCATTTTATTATGTGGCACCTTTTCATACATGATTATTGCTCCTCAGAAAGGCTTCCGACAGGATTACGATGGTCTTTCTGCTGCTCTGGATGGCGTGGATAATGTTGTCCAAGATGGCGTTTCCAGGCAGAAAGTCCCGCTGATGCAAGCACAGAGACACGTTTTCCGATTCTACTTGGGGTATGAAGTCATCAAGAATAAAACGCAAATTGTCTTCAGCGTATGAAATAAACGCATCATATGTCAAGTTTTCAATTACAGAATATTCAGATTGCCTCTTTGAAGTGAAAACGCTCCTTTTCGAAATGTACAAGAGGTAGCGTATTTTCCAGCGATGCCTATACACCAGTCCCACAGCAACGGTCACAATGAATATCGATACGTCCAAAGTCGCTATTATAATTACATAAGTGTAAGACCTGCATCTCGAAGAAAGGCCCTTTAAGTCGTAATGGACGTGTTCGGAGCTAAGAACTTCTCCTTCTCGGGTAATAAATATCTATCTCTCCAAAGAAATAAAATTATGCCGATGGGCAAATATCCATTGCAGAAATGCCTCATTTTGGCAATCATATTGTAACATAGGTTAACTATTGTAGATTTTAAAATGTGCCACATACAACTTTAATATAGTCACAAAAGCTTAATTTATCAATAACACATTTTACAGTGAGAACACTGCTTTAAACTTTAGCCAAAAACCAGTTTTGCACTAATCCTTTTTCCAATATTGACCAGCAAGTATTGTCTTGTTTTAAAAGAATATGATTGGCTGAATTATGGCTGAGTGAGTGAATGGTGTGTGAAAGGTGAAAATTATGTGTTCATTCCAAAGTCAGATGTGAAGAGAAGAAGTTGATATTGTTGTATACTTGTATATTTTATACTTAGATTTGGTGCTCTGGTAGGTATTCCCTCCCTGACCTGTCCAAAAATTGTATTGTGTTGTATTGCATTTAAATTGACTATAATTAATAATGTATTGACATTATTTAAATATTACTTTATAATTGTTATATGTTTATTTCAGGTCTCTTTTGTATCTATTAAAATAAATAAAACCCATGCTACAAATGGCGCCCAACGTGGGGCCTGAAATGATGCAGGTTTAAAAGGCCAGTGTTACCTATCCACTATCCATTATTGTTGGATACTGTGAATCTAATAATTCTCCAGTGTCGCCTTGAAAAAAAAAAGAGACACCGTGATTTCAGTTTAAATAAATATCTGGGCCTAGCAGATAGCCATTAGAAAAACAAACAGCTAATTATTAATCAAACATCAATTTTATTTTGATGTTTTGTTTTTGAGTTGAAAAAAAAAAATAAAAAAAAACTCAAACTGACTTCAGAGGGAATCATAAACACTGTTGGATAAGGCAAGGCAGTTTAAGCTACATGGGAAAATCACACTAAACGTGACTTATTTTAACCTCAAGACTGTTCCTGTTGGGTGTGCGCGTGTGAATTATCCTAATTTGCGCTTGTGCTGAACTTATTAACTTTTATTCGGTGTGAAAACCTTAATTATAATAATTGTTGTTTAATTAATGAGGAATTTATAATAAATTGAAGTGATAATTCAAATTCAATATTGAATGTGCATTTTACCAGAGCAATATTTTTACAAATAAGATAAATATGGTTTAAATTTGTTAGAGTGTGTATTTTGTAAGAGTGGGAATAGATGTGTTGTGATTATTTTAATTCTTTACATGAATTTTAACAGTTTGTTTACTGTTTAAAAGATTTTGCAACATATGAGTGAACGAAGACAGGAAAAGTTTTTGTCTAAACAATTAGTTTTAAATTCAGGTAATTTGACAAAACACTTTGTCTTTATTTCTGATAGTAAAGGCAATTACCTCAGAAAACATAAACATCTTTTCAGTGAGTTTGATATAGAATTTAGATGTAAAAGTGGCGCAGGTTTCGCACAGCAGTTTAGTTTTACAGTAAGAAATATTCACAATTTCCCACCAAATTCTCATTTTCTTATCTGGCTTGGCACTTGTGATTTAACTAGAAAAACAGGTAAATTTATCAATTTGAAACATACCAATTCGGAAGTGGATGTGAGCAACTGCTTGAATTATATTTCAGAATTTCAGGCACTGTTCACTGCAACCAATTTACCATACACATTGTTGGAAATCCCTCCATATACTATTGTAGGTTAGAATCAATCACATGGCCATACAAACAGCAGGCTGTTTGAAGAGCAGGATAAAATATTAGCTCAGCGAATTGCACTGATTAATCAACAAATACGTCTCATTAATTGCAATAATTATGTACGTGCTCCAAGATTTCGATTGGATCTATTGAGGACCCATAAGTCAAATAGAGCTCCTAGATCGGGTACCATAAATTTCAAATTGTATACAGACGTAATACATCCCTCAGTTTTATTGTCAAAGTATTGGCTCAAGAGCATTGTTGCCCATTGTATTTAGAGTGCCCATGATTGCTTGACTTATTGCCCTGGTCATTGGACGTTTGCCGATGTTCGAGGACGGGATTGACCCATCTCACTGAGGTTTGTGTTCGGTGGCCTTGACTCTCACGTGTTCATGTGCACCTTGCAAGTCTGTGCTCTTGAGTTAATTTTTTCACATTGTTTTGCAAATTCTATTTTAATTTTTGTAAATAACTTAATTTTAAAGTATTTGTTACACTGTTCTATATAAAGCTGACAGTTTTTCTTGATAATTGTTCATGATGGCAGAAGGCCAAAAACTCATTACTGACATTAGTATGTCAGAACAAGAAATGATAGAAATTCTAAAATCCAGAATAACTCCACTGATCAGCACGCCAAAATTTGAAAGCAGACATTTGGATGCTGATAGGGAATATGAGGAAAGGGAAACTTCACATTCCAGTAACCATTCCCCTGTATATAAAGCACAGACTTTTATCCCAAAAATATCATTGTTTTCTGGAGATACCCCACCACAAAAGGGGGATGTTACTTACAGAGAGTGGAAATATGAAATTCAGTGTCTTAAACAAAACACTGAATTATCAGATGTGATGGTCATGTCCGCTGCTTGTCGGAGTTTACGTGGCACTGCGAAAACTCTGCTTCCAGCCCTGGGAGAAAAGGCAACTATTGTCAATATTCTTGACAAATTTGATTCAAGATTTGGGGATATCTCCACCAATGAAATGGTTATGCAGGAATTTTTTTAACTGCCATCAACTGCCAAATGAACCAGTGTCTGTCTATGGTAGTAGACTTGAGTCACTTTTACAAACAGCAGTTGATCATGGCTATTTAGGAAAAGAGTCCAAAAATGATATGTTGAGGCATAAATTCTGGCAGTCTTTACATTCAGAGCAGTTGAAAGCTCAAACAAGACATAAATATGACAGTATTAACAATTTCGATAATCTTTTACGAGAAATCAGAATGGTTGAAAAACAAATCAACATTAACCCCTCTGAAACTGTTACACCCAGTAAGTCAAAACCTCTACATCATGCTCCAGTAGTTACTCATGATGATTAACAAAACTTAGAAAAGAAATTAGAAAAAAAAATTGATCAGGTAGGTAAGCAATTTGACTCTAAATTAGACTCCAAGTTTGACCAGATTCTTGCTAAGTTAGATTCCCATAATGCACCTTTGGGTAGCAATTACTCAAGACCATACTCAAGGTCAAGACCTCCCAGTTTAAGGGGTGGTTTCCGAGGAAATCAGCAAAGCTATAGGGGTTACAATAACCGGGGCCGGTATAATACATTTAACGAATTTAATGACAGATCAACAGCAGGTCAGCCAAATCCTGCAAACCAAAACAACCCGTCAAACTATACATCCCCACCCAGAGGTAGGGGAATGGGTCCTTTAAACTTCTAGGGGTTTCTGTTCCACAAGTCCAGTCAGGAAGCCATATTGACACTAAAGGCCATACTTATATTGATGTTGAAATAGTTGGTCCAACTAACACTAGTGAAATCATAGTACAAAACCAAACAATGACTGCTTTGATAGACAGTGGATCACAGGTATCTACCATTTCACAATCTACTCTTGATTCTTTAAAGGACAAACCTCCTATAAAAGATATTGAGAATTTGGGCTTGGACATTTCTGTTGCAAATGGTTCAAAACTTAAATATACTGGATTTGTTGAGGCTCTCTTGAACTATCATTTTTACCAGATTGTAAGTTGAATGTTCCAGTATTAGTTCTTCCAGATAATGAATTTAATTCATCTGTGCCTTTCATTGTTGGCTCTGATGTAATTAGAATTTGCAAACAACTATTTGCTGAGTGCAGTAGTGATTCTAATTTACCTCATGAATGGAAAACAGCATTTGAGGGTGGAGCTTGTCAGTCATTTCCCATTAAATCTATCAACAACAAGCCAATTGTAATACCACCATATGAAACTGTATTGGTTGAAGGCATTTGCAAAAAACTTGATGATTCCATTGTAGATGGTGTAACAGAAAACCTGAACAACAAGAATAACTATCGTGTATGTCCAAGAGTTGTACATGTAGGAAACAGATCTCAAGCTGGGGTTTCAGTAAGGTATGTAACATATCTGCTAAACCAATCACAATCACCTAAATCAGAATTTTGTCAACTTTCAGAAGTTAAGGTTGTTGATGATTTAGTGTCCCATATTAAATCTAACACTGAATGTGATGCAGATGACCCATGCTTGCTTCTCGAAGAACTAGGAATCCAGGTTGATTGTTCCTCACTTACTCCAGATCAGCTTTTAAGAGCAAGACAAGTCTTAGGCAAATGGCATCATGTCTTTTCTAAAACTTCACTAGACTTAGGAAACACAGACCTAGTTAAGCACAAAATAGTGTTGGATAATGAAAACCCCTTTAAACAACCATATAGAAGGATTCCACCTGGTCTTTATGAAGAAGTCCGTCAGCATATAAAAGAAATGTTAGATGCAGATGTTATCCGTGAATCTGACAGTCCCTATTCTTCCAATGTTGTATTAGTAAGGGAAAAGGATGGGTCACTGCGGTTTTGTATTGATTATAGGCTACTTAATCAGAAAACCAGAAAAGATGCTTACATGTTACCCAGATTTGATGATACAATTGATACTCTTAGTGGTTCAAAATTCTTTTCAAAACTTGATTTACGTTCTGGATATTGGCAAGTGGAAATAGAAGAGTCAGATAAAGCTAAAACTGCTTTTTCAGTGGGGAATCTAGGATTTTTTGAATGCAATCGTTTAGGTTTTGGGTTGACAAATGCTCCTGCTACTTTCCAACGTTTTGATGGAAAAATGCATGGGAGAAATGCATTTGCGTGACTGTCTGATCTTTCTCGACGATATTTTAGTGTTTTCTAAAACATTCCAGGAGCAGGTTGATCGGTTGGAAGCTGTTTTTGAACGTTTAAGTCAACATAATCTCAAACTTAAGCCTTCCAAATGTGAGTTTTTCAAAACCTCAGTTACCTAATTAGGACATGTGGTATCTGCAAAAGGTGTTGAGACTGATCCTGAAAAGGTGTCAGCAGTCAAATCATGGCCAATTCCAACTAATGTAAAAGAACTGAGACACTTCCTTGGTTTCATTGGCTATTACTGTCGCTTTATAAAAGACTTTTCCAACATTTTCCAACCTCTTAATGCTCTTCTTCAAGGTCATGAAACAGGTCCAACGAAAACTAAGAAAAGGAAGGTGTGTCAAGTTCCTTGGACATGGGGTGATGTTCAGCAAAAGGCATTGAATTGAAAAGGTTATAGCCTATGCGAGTCGTGGTCTCCGTCCTAGCGAAAAAAATTATCCAGCACATAAGAGAGAATTTTTAGCCATGAAGTGGGCTATTTCTGACAAATTTACTGACTATTTGCAAGGTCACAAGTTTGAAGTTGTTACTGACAACAATCCTCTTACCTATGTTCTCACAAAAGCAAAACTTGATGCTACCAGCCCAAGATGGATTGCCGCTTTATCTTCCTTTGATTTCACTATTTCATACAAGTCTGGTAAACTCAACACTGATGCTGACAGTCTTTCTCGTCATCCTTCCTTGTCTAATGAGGTGGTCACTGCAATTTGCAACTCGGCATCTACCTTTGGTCCTTTCTCAGAAACTTTAACATTTTCATGTCCTCATTCGGCCGGTGAGAACTTGAATGTTCAGGGTTTCCAAAATCTGGATTGGCGTGTGGAACAATCACAAGATCCTGTGTTGTCTAGGGTAATTGAGTTGCTAAACCGTGGTTTTCATCCAAGAGGGAATGACTTGAGTGTAGAACCCAAAGAAGTTCAGAAATACTTCAGACAGTGGAATAAATTGAAGTTAGCAGATGGAATTTTATATCGAACTACTGTTCTTGATGATCAAAAGGTCAATCAGCTTGTAATCCCCACAACACACCGTGATGTTGCATTGGCAGGTATCCACAACAATGTAGGTCATCCTGGTAAGGACAAAAGTCTTTGGCTTGCAAGAAATCGTTTCTATTGGCCTGGTCTTGAACAAAATGTAACCCAAATGATTGAAAATTGTGATCGTTGTGTTTGTTTCAAGACACCTATTAAGCCAGCTGCAGAGTTGCTACCAATTTTCACAACCAGACCTATGGAATTGGTCAGTATTGATTTCCTATCTCTGGAAAAGTCAAAAGGTGGCTATGAAGCTGTTCTGGTCATAGTGGACCATTTCACTCGCTATGCACAAGCAGTTCCATGCCATAACCAAAAAGCCAGTACAACAGCTAAAGCACTGTATGACAATTTCTTTGTCCATTATGGATTTCCAGAACAACTTCATAGTGATCTAGGAAGAAATGTTGTAGGCAAAACCATTGCTGAACTCTGTAAATTGACAGGTATAAAAAAAATCTAAGACTACACCTTATCACCCAATGGGTAATGGTGCTGCAGAAAGATTTAACCAGACATTAATAAGAATGTTGTGAACCTTACCAGTTGAGCAAACGTCTGACTGGAAAAGCTATGTTGCTCCTCTAGTGCATGCTTATAATGCTACCAAAAATGATGCAACTGGTTTCTCTCCACACTTCCTTATGTTTGGTTGGCGTCCTCGGCTGTCAATAGATGCATTTCTTGCAATAAGTACTACCACTAGTGCTACAACTAATGCAACGTCCTATGCAAACTCTCTATCTGAACGAATGAAGTTTGCCTATGAGGTAGCATCCAATGAAGCCAATAAGTCCAAGAATAGAAATAAGCAGGCTTATGACCAGAAGGTTAAACATTCTAGTTTAGAAGTGGGTGATAGAGTCTTGGTCAGAAATGTTGGTCTAAAAGGGAAAAATAAACTTGCAGATACATGGGCAAGAGAACCTTATCTTGTAACTAAAGTACCTGATAATGATATTCCTGTGTACCATGTTAAGTTGGAAACGGGGACAGGATCCACCCGTATCCTTCACAGAAACATGCTGTTGCCATTTAACAGTATCCCTTCAAGGGTAGAGTCTCACAATTCCAAACAGGTTGACCCCAAAGTTTCTAAGAAGGTTAAATCCAAAGTTGTGAAGTACATCTGATGTTCCTGATTCCGATGGTGAGGAAACTGATGTATCTCAACCCTACATCATTCCACAATTACGGAAACATCCTAAACAAGGACGTTGCACTTCAAAATCACAAAATAAAGAAACTTCTACTGATTCTGCTTGTGACACTGAATTGTATAGTACACATCAGTTGAATAACAGTAGTAACAGCAGTAGTAGTGTCAATCATGGGGCTCCTGATTTATCCATAGTGCACTCAGATGAGCGATCAGACTCACAGAGTCTTCCACATGATACAGAAAATCAAACAAAAGTGCTGAACCTATCCGTCGTTCCACACGAACAAGGTATGAACCAAATCGTTATGGCCAGTGGGTATTTGGTCAACAGATTAGTGAACAGGAAATATTTATTTAATAATAACACATGAATGTTAAGAGTGTGAAATATTATAATATTTCAGCTGTTTTTCACTATGGTAAGTTCAGTCTCTTGATAATTTTATTGAATTTTAAACAAGTTTGTACATACACTTATTTGGTGCAATGGACTACAAAAACTGTAACTATAAAAATGATATTTTATCTTTCCTCTTAAATTTGCTTGTCATTGTTTTGTATGGGACACTTTCTTAAAGACACCTCTTGCTGTCTTAATGAAGACAAATTCACATACAAAATAATGCAATTATTTTCATTATTTGGCCTGCCTTTGCTGATCCAAACTATTGGCATATGCCATGGTCATGTGACAAATATGTATAATTTGTTGCTTGAAGGCTGATATATTACTGTTTATGTTGGTATTCCTACTGCTACATTTCAGATATCAGTAGTGATGTATCCAAATGTAATTCTTTATTGTATATTATTGTACATACTGAATTTTTGTAAATGATAACTTAGTATTATGAAATTACAGGAGCCATTTCTTGTTTAAGGAGGGGGAATTTGTAACATAGGTTAACTATTGTAGATTTTAAAATGTGCCACATACAACTTTAATATAGTCACAAAAGCTTAATTTATCAATAACACATTTTACAGTGAGAACACTGCTTTAAACTTTAGCCAAAAACCAGTTTTGCACTAATCCTTTTTCCAATATTGACCAGCAAGTATTGTCTTGTTTTAAAAGAATATGATTGGCTGAATTATGGATGAATGAGTGAATGATGTGTGAAAGGTGAAAATTATGTGTTCATTCCAAAGTCAGATGTGAAGAGAAGAAGTTGATATTGTTGTATACTTGTATATTTTATAATTAGATTTGGTGCTCTGGTAGGTATTCCCTCCCTGACCTGTCCAAATAATTGCATTGTGTTGTACTGCATTTAAATTGACTATAATTAATAATGTATTTACATTATTTAAATATTACTTTATAATTGTTATATGTTTATTTCAGGTCTCTTTTGTATCTATTAAATAAATAAAACCCATGCTACAATATGATAAATAGTTCGTTTGCAAATCAATTTGAAACAATTTTGAACGGTTTTGTTCGTTTGTAATTAAACTTTCTCGAATTTCAGGACTTAACGTATGGATGGAGTTGACAGATAAATACAAGTATAACATATTCGTTAAGGTGTTCATATTAATATCAAATATTTCAATATTGTTGTTACTAAGGTCAAGCGTTTCAAGACGGATGAGCGGTGCGAAGGTAGAAGAATACAACACGGTTATCCTATTGCGCGATAGGTTCAGAGTTCGTAGCTCGTTTAGCGTGCCAAATATTCCTGAAAATTCTTCGACTTGAAGGTGTGTTCCAAGTTCATTTGTATCAAGTTGCAAAGTAACACGTGATGGATAATTCAGTGTCTTACTATCAATGTACTTAATTTTGCAGTTAGACAAAACAAGCGTTTGTAGTACTGGTAACGGACCAATATAGCCATCTAAGAGCTGGAAATTATTTCCAGAAATATCAAAGTACTGGATTACATTTTGTTTTAAGTGATAATTGAATATTAAATCAAATTGAAAATTGTCATAACTTACAATAATTGTTTTAAGTGGCGGAGGTATTGTCACCGGATATTTAGGGCTGTCATCACTAAGTTTGCACCTACGTTTCTTTGAGGCTTTTTCTTTCAAAAATGCTTCATTTGTGTAGGGACAGTTCGAAGAATACTGCCTTCTGATAACATTGCTTTATGCCCATGCTTCCTGGGGTTTGACTCGAAAGGCTTGTTTAGATTAAAGGCAATAAGTTCGGTCAAATTATCCATACAACCCAATTGTGTGAGGTAATTTCCATAAGCAAACTGGTTCTCGCTAACGTACATTATCCTTAGCGAGTTAGGCATAAGTATGAGCGATTTGGTTTCGATATGCTGCAGCCCGTTTCCCGACACATCGAATGCTTCTAAACGTGTATTCCAGAGATAACACAAGTGTTGCTTAATGATATCGTGACCTGTACTATGTTCTTTGAAGATATGTGAAAGATTTACGAATCTAATATTTATAAACTGTAGTCCATAAGTAGCATTCTCCAGACAGTCGAACCCTAAATCTCGATTCATGGAAATATCTAGTTTATCCAGGCTTCGTAGATTCTCAAATGCTCCAGCGTACACACGTGTTATTCCACAACCAGAGATATCCAACGTTCTCACGTAGACTAAAAAAAAATTAGCAAAGGTCCTGTTAGTTATGTCCATTAGATGACAGCTTGCTTGATAGTGTAAGGATGACAATGATAAATGACTTAAGCGTAGTTCGCTGTATGTTTCCGGAAATCCACATCTTTGAGACCATCTACCGTCAGACTGACAAGGTTCTGAAGGTGACTAAGCTCCGGATAGGAGGGCGAGGAAGCAGGCGACTCCTGTGATCTGTGCAGTCTCAGCGTGACTAGGCTTTTCGGCAAAAACGAAGCCCTCCATTCTTTGTCATAGATTCGAAAGTCATTTGAAGATAAATCCAAGGTCTGCAAATGGGTAAGGATCAGAAATCCGTCGTCTTCTATTTTATTAATTTTATTATTGTGTAGGTCCAATGCAACGACAGTTTCACATCCTTCAAGGTCATGTGATCGGAAATTCCCAAAGCCATTATTTCCGGCGTTCAGATTAACTACATTGAACGTTGCATTGGATATGCTGCTGCATATATCAGAAGTGCTAATTTTCTTTGATTCACAATCCATTGATACATCCGTTTTCTTAATAACACTACAATAGCAAAGATTACTCGCACCACAGGAAAAGGTTACTGTTGCACAATAATTATAGTTTAGTATCAAAAGTATTAATTTCCAACCTGAAAAATCGATTTCGGTTTTGAAAAACTTCTTCTATTTAACATGTTTATACCGGGTAATTAAAGTAACTAGAACTGAGCTCAAAAGTGGTAAACAATAGATCTTGCAAACATAAAAAGCATAAATATTATTACGCTCTTTGTAATCTTCTGTTCTAAAAAACAAAATTAATATACGGTAAACCTACGTAATTGTCTGTCCCAAAGAATGTCCATTGTCTTTTTTTTTTATCGCCATCCCTAAACTTGATTAGTCTAACCAAAAACGGCAGAAAAACAGCCAGGACGATCTAAAAAGAACTTACAGTTATAGAAATCATAATGGACTATCAATTTATATATTTTGTAATCGCAAGTACAGCGAGTTATTAGTATACCTATTAACGTTATATAAAAAAGTCAGCCAAACACAAGTGCGATTTCATATCTTCCACCATTGTGTACATATTGTAATTTTTTCTCTCCATATTTGTTTGAGCTTTGTTTGGCAGCATGTGTGACCCGTGAATGTTTTAAATGGTTAGCTTAAGCCAGTTCTAACAATGTAGTTGCGTCAAATGGTTTTTCGAGTCGTCGGAATATCAGCCTATGAGCCATTTCTCTGTTGCCTTTGTAACATATCGTCAAAATGTTGCATGCTTTCTCTTCATACTCCCTGAAATATTATAAATACAACAGCACAGCTGTCTATAGTCTGACGCGTTAAACAAAACACTCCAGCAACTGTTTTAGTGTATATGCGTGCATGCGTGCGCGTGAGCGTATGTGCGTGTATATGTTGTGCTTGTTTGTTTAGCACTTATACAAGTAACAGGAAACATTGTAACTAACTTGGAACGAAGTAGTATGTCTTCTGAAAGGTCCAGCTCAGTCTCACGCTTTGCTGTCCTATATCAATGCATAAGGAGTGCACTCGCAATGAAGGTAGCGCCCAGAAAAATACTTTTGTTTATATATATACATATAAACATTATTGTAAAACACGAACACAGACACAAAGTGTATTGGTAATGAAAGGCCATTAAATGACCAATATGTACGTACGTAAAATGTGTGTAGCCTAATTTAATTGAAAGTGGCTTGTCTCCACGTAAATGCATTTTCTAAATACTTTTAAAGGAATAAATTCTCCGACGTCTAGTATCAGACATATAAATAACGGATTACCTGAAATGCCAGACATTGCCTAAGGTTTTTATATAAGGGACACATAATAAGGAAGTTGATTTCATTTTCAACAGCATAGTCGTTTCGCGTTATGCAAAACGTTGAAATTATATTATATAATATCTCTATGTATATTCAAATGTCGTACTTTTTCTATCATGGTTTATTTGGTTTATATATGTAGCAGGGTGTGATAAACAAACCACTCGTGGGTATAATTATATACTTTATTATGTATGATCGTATGATCCAAATGATGGCCTGAAACAATAACAATTATTATTATACAACATATTACAATGATAATAATAGTAATTTCAATAATTCATTGTAATACATATTAATTAATTTAGGACAAGTATTAAATAAAAATATATCAACAATTCAATTCAATAAAATACAATTTATGTAATAAAATAATATATATACACTCACCAGTGACCAACCCCTATAGTTTGAATATAAGATAAGTTACTTATTGGCAAATGGTAAATGCCAGAGACCTTACTTCTACAAACTCAAAATAGCGAATGCACTAAGTTAGAAAAATCTATTACACCTATTGATTATAAACATCTCACTATAAAAGCATGGGACAGACATTAGTAAAAACAGTTCACCAATCACTCACTCACACTGACACTTCTCACTCTCTAATTGGATTTGTGGTCAGTAAAATATCAATAGGATTAGTAGTGAATACCCTGTTACATACTCCCTCTGTTGGAGAAAATGGCTCCTGATAGTTTATATTGAAAACACAAAACTTTAAAATAACTTGATCCATTCTAACTATACTACCTCTTTAACTATAGCAGCATATCAAAATACTGCAGTGCACTCCACCAGAGTGGTGACACAGTGTTTAAGGAGTATTGACATTTAATAGGTCATGACCTATATATCAATTGAACAGCTGTTTAATCAGCTGACTGCTGACCTAGATGTCAGTCAATGTAAACAGAATGGATGGAACTTATGTACATGCAAAATAAACAGACTAATTTAACACAGGCTGCTGAATTAAAGTAGAGTAATGAAATAATTCAATTATTTCAATTAAACCCACAAATTGCATTGTATAATACATATTGCAAAAATAAAATTTAAAATAGACTTATGATCATTAAAATTTATGTCCAAACATATTGAACAATACTGTTTAACAATACTGAATTAAACATAATAAATATGCACTTCTTTTCTATATTCAGTATTGGCATGAATAGGTAAAACCCACTCTCCAAAGCGGTCAGGTGGTTTATGGTTTCTTTGGGGTCTACCAACTGTTTCAGGTTGTAAGTTCGAGTCTTGTGAAGTCTCAGGAGTAGACTGAACATTTTCAACAGGCTCTAACATATTTGAATCTAAATTAGACTGATTTATGGATGGGGAAGTCTGCATACCGGTAGTCGGCAGAACTGAATCAGCTAATTCAGATGGTTCTGAAAGAACTGAAGTAGCTGGTTAGCAGCTGGGGACATAGACACTGTCTGATTAATGGATGGAGAATCCATAACCTGTTGGGACTGCTCAACTGAGATAGAGGAACTATCCGTAGGATCCCTAGACAGAGACTGCTCTGGGGCTCGATATGGTGTTAATGACTCATTCTGGACTCTATTGTGTCTGTATGACCTGAAACCAATTCGACGCTGGGGTATAATGTATGGCCCTGAAGAACTCTCAGTATCTGTGTCAGAGCTTTCTACAGGCCTAGGTTTTTGGGGTCTTTGGGACTTAGTTTTGGGACAGGTGGTTTGATTATTCTGCTGGGACAAGGGGATATACATAATAGGAAGGAGTAGATTTCTGTGCAAAGTCCTGATAGGACCAATGCCATCTTCTCGCCTAATTTTGTATACTGGTATGTCAGGGTTTGGGATTTCCAAGACTGTATACGGTTCTGATTCCTATCGGTCAGCCAACTTGTGCTTCCCGTCAAAATGAGTTTTTCTCACTAAAACTCTATCATTGACCTCTATACTGGTGGCATTAACCTTGCGATTGTAAAATGCCTGATTTCTTACACCTTGCTTCGCTGAGGCCTCAGCAGCTAGCTTATGAGCCTGCTGCAAGCGATTTTGCAATTTGTGTCTGTAACCAGTAGGGTCTGGATTTCCTTCATTCCCGGGCTCGGTACCCATGAACGTATCAACGGCAAGTCTGGAATGCCACCCGAACATAAGATAGTGGGGTGAATATACTGTAGCGTCACTTATAGTGGCGTTATAGGCTTGCACCATGGGAACTACAAAGGATTTCCAATCTTGTTTCTGGGCAGGATTTAGTGTCCCAAGCATTTTCAGAAGTGTCTGATTGAACCGTTCCGCAGGATTGCCCATGGGGTGATAGGGAGTAGTTCGGGATTTTGAAACTCCAGCTATCTTGCAGAGTTCTTGGATCACCCGACTTTCAAAATTACGTCCCTGATCACTGTGAAGGCGTTCTGGAAACGAGTAATATCTTATGAAGTTGTTATAAAGAGCTTTTGCTGTTGTATGGGCTGTCTGGTTATAACATGGGATAGCTTGTGCGTATCTAGTGAAATTATCAGTGATCACCAGAATGTGTTCGTAACCACCTTTAGATTTCTCTAATGTAAGGAAATCCATACACACAAGTTCCATGGGCTTAGTTGTTGTGATATTAACCAGACCAGCTGTCTGTTGGGGGCGTTTCCTGAGAATGCACCTCGAACAGCCCTGTATTTTTAGGTCTAAATCTCGTTCTATGCGAGGCCAATAAAATCGCTGCCTGGCCAACCACAGTGACTTGTCTTTACCCGGGTGCCCAACGTCGTCATGAACACCTTTGAGGGCTTGTTCCCTGAATGCACTGGGTAAAACAAGTTGCTTAACAGCTTGACCATCTAAAGAAGAGGTTCGGTACAGCTGATTATCCTCAATAATGAGGCGTTTCCATTCTCTGAGTAGCAGCTGTACCTCAAGTGGTTACTTACGGAGTGCCTCCTCCCTGGGGCGGGAACCACTTCTTAAGAGGTCAAGTACTCTAGCCAGGTACTGATCCTGAACCTGGGCTTTACTCCAGTCGGTCCTCTGGGCAGGTGGCAATTGAGGTCTGGCCTCTTCTGCAGAAAGAGGACTGACACCAATATCTACACATTCTGCTAGTGGCATTTCTACATCAGATGCCTGTTTAATGGCTTGGACCATATCTGAAGAGATTTGTAGTATTCTGCTCAAGGAATCAGCATCCACATTAAGTTTCCCAGGTTTGTACTTGATGCTAAAATTGTATGCAGCCAGTGCTGCTAGCCAACGGTGGCCTGTCGCATCAAGCTTGGCTGTGGTGGTCACATATGTCAGTGGGTTGTTATCAGTTGTGACAACAAATTGGTTACCGAAAAGATAATCATGAAACTTTTCGATAACTGCCCACTTTAATGCTAAAAATTCTAGTTTATGTGCTGGGTAGCGTTTCTCTGATGGCCTAAATCCACGACTAGCATATGCAATAACCTTTTCCACCCCATCCTGCTTTTTATATAAGACAGCACCAAGACCATGGCCTGGTGCATCTGTGTGCAGTATGAAGGGCTGGTTATACTGTGCATATGACAGTACTGAAGAGGACGTGAGTTTGTCCTTGATTGCCTGAAATGCTTGGTCTTGAGCTTCACCCCATGACCAAACAGTTGGTTTAGTGGACTTTTTAGAGCGTTTCTTGTGCTTGCTGGCTCCACCTGTGGTATCATGGCCCTTCAGAAGGTCGTTGAGAGGTTCAACAATTTGAGCATAGTGCTCTACATACCTTCTGTAGAAACCAGCAAAGCCAAGAAACTGCCTGAGCTCTTTAATATTTTTGGGTGTAGGCCACTTTGTCACAGCACTGGTCTTTTCTGGGTCAGTGGAGATACCGTCTTCACTGATCACATGGCCTAAATAAACAACAGAGGGCATAAACAGCTCACATTTGGCAGGTTTAAGTTTTAAACCATTTTCAGCAAGACGAGAAAATACTGACTGGAGTCGTTCAACATGCTCATCAAACGTTTTAGAATAGACCAGAATGTCGTCGAGGAATTTGAGACATTCCTTTAAGTGTAAGTCCCCCATACAGCGTTCCATAAGTCGCTGAAAGGTACTAGGGGCATTACAAAGTCCAAAACCCATTCGGTTCCATTCATAGAAACCTAAGTTTCCTACACTAAAGGCTGTTTTGGGCTTATCTTCTTCCTCTAACTCAACATTCCAATAACCTGACCTCAAGTCAAGTTTGGAAAAGTATTTGGCTCCAAAGACTGTCTACAATATCGTCAAATCTGGGTAGATTGTATGCATCTTTCCTAGTTCGTGCATTGAGCTGTCTCCAGTCAATACAGAACCGAAGCGATCCATAGCGCTTCCTTACCAACACCACATTGGAGCTGAAGGGTGACTCGGATTCTCGAATGACATTGGCATTCAACATTTCTTTAATGTGTTGCCTCACCTCTTCATACAACCCTGGCGGTATGCGCCTGTAAGACTGCTTGAAGGGTGTTGGATCTTCTAACATAATTTTGTGTTTAAGAAGATTTGTACATCCTATATCAGTAGGACCTTTGGAAAACACATGTGACCAATTTCCTAGGATTTGTCGCACCCTCTGTAATTGCTCGGGTGTGAGATTATCAGTGTCTATCTTAAATTCTAGGTCATTGGTACACTTATCTACTGGTGTTTGCTGTTGAGAGTCATTCTGAAAACTTGAGGACAAATCATCAATGACCTCAACTTCAGAAATCTGACAAATTTGGGATTTTGGTTTAAAAACAATAGGTTTGCCAGTCATGTTGCAAACTTTGACAGAAATTATGCAACAATGTCCATGCTGTTGCAATTTGATTACTCTGGGGCACACAGAGTAATTAGCAGATGGGTCATAATTTTCAGTCACAACATTACAAATGGCATGATTGACCCCTCTAGCAAGGCAATTCAAAGACACAGTCTCATATGGACCTAACTTGACTGGTCTTTTGATAGATAATTTGGCTGTAAATGATGTCACATTTAAGTTAGCAATTGCAATGTTCCACTCCTCAGGTATTACATGACTGTCATCCTGAGAGACAATGTAACGTACAAGCCTAATTACATTGGTACCCACAATAACAGGAAAATTTATGTTAAAAGAGTTATCTTTGATAACTAAAATGGGCACATCAAAAGTGACATTTGACATAAAAGGAACTGAAATTGTACCTTCTATATATCCACAGTACTTCAACAGGGAGCCATCTGCAGTTTCAAGTTTTAAACCTAGAGTATCTAATGGTAAAATGTCAGGTTGTTTACTAATGGATTTCAATCCAGTTTCAGAAATAGTGGTTTCCATGGAACCAGTGTCAATCAAAGCTGAGAACGGACAACCATTGATACTTATTTTGCTATTATTTGGTTCCGCAACTAATATAGAATGCAAATTGTGTTGGCCATTTTGTACACCAGCCTCTGTTTGGCCTGTAACAGAAGCGGTTACTTTTTTTGGTGAAAGTTTTGACTGCTTTGATTAGCAGAAGTATTACTGTATGTACCTCTTCCACGGCCTCTAAAACCTTGGCCTCTACTACGGCCCCTAAACCCTGAGATGTATAAAAATTTTGATTCTCATACTGAGACTGAGACTTTACAGTACCTGAAACATTTTCCAATAATTGGTCTAACTTTTTGTTAACAGTACTGTATTGATTTTCAACTTTCAATTCCAAAGATTTTAATCTACTTTCAAAATCTGAGGAATCAGTTGAAACAACATTTTGTTGAACCTTTTTAGAAGATTTGAGAGGCTGAACTGATGTTGTGTTAAGGAACATTTCATGTTCGACTGCCCTTATTTCTTTAATTAGTTGCTCAAAGGACAAACTAGTATCAAACTTGTGTCTAGTTTGAGATTTGAGTTTATCTGAGCAAAGGGATGTCCAAAATTTACAACGCAACATTTCATTCTGTATTCAGGACTCAGTTTGCGAGTTTCATTTGAGCTAGTCAAAATGTACTCAAGTCTGCAGGCAAAAGCTGTTACGGACTCATCAGGGTGCTGAAAAGAATTAAAAAATTCCTGCATGACATTACTGTTGTCAAAGGAAATGGCAAACAAGGAGTCCATTTTAAACAAAACATTATCAACTCCAGCATTCTCACCCAATGAAATCATGCATCTCCTGGCTGGTCCTCTAATCGACCTTCTGATTGCCTGTAAAAGAACTGGTTGGGTGATATTGTCTGCTTTTAAACATTTTACCTCAAACCGCCATTCATTATATGAGACCTCGCCCTTTGGACACGGTCTTCTCCTGAAAACATCGGCAGTTTTGGTACTGAGGACTGAAAATTTGCATTAGACAGGGAATTCTCCTGAAAACTGGCACCTAAGTTGGCCTGTGCAACAGAGGACTTCTGAAATGAAGTTTTGGGAATTGCTGAGGGTAAAGCCTGTTCAGGTTTCATCTGAAGAGGAGTTGATGAAATAAATTCACGTTTATCCATGAACTTCAACTTACTCTGGGGTTTATCAGGCACAGCTTTGAACACTTTATACCCTGACGCTAACAATTTCTCAATCATGTCTTGCTCAGACATTTCAACAGCGATAAAATTTGGTTTATGAGCACCTGCTTCCTCTTCAGAGTCCGACATTGTTACACTGTTCAGTAAAAATAAACTACACAAAAAAATTCAATAATTTAAAATAAAACAACCAAACAGGGTATGTGCAATATTCTCTCTCTCAATGCGACAGTGCTGTAATAGTTAGCAGTTGTTAGTATATTTTAACCTAAATAGTCTAAGTTGTTAAAGCATTAGTAATTTGGGCCAAGTAAATTTACATTAAACAATATTCTGCAAAATAATCTGTTCAAACATTTTAAATTTATTAAAAAATTTAAATATTCTACTAGATCTACTGGTGAGCGACCCTAATACAGGATTCAATTAATTTTGACACACAACACTTACAAATCCATGTCACTTGTCAATAAAAAGAAATTAATCACAGTGATGCTCAAAATTATTCACAAGGTAACACTTACACACACAAATATTTAAAATATAGACATTTCCTTTAGACTTATCAAATATTTACATCAATAGTTTACTTCCGTTTTAGTTTTACAACAAAAACGTGAATTACACAAGAACTGATGACGTCAAATGTCAATACGGTTATTAAAATTCTAATCCTCAAATCTACTCAATTATGAATTATAATTGCAAATTTTTATCCAAATTATAGTATAATTTAACTACTTTAATTGATTTAAATCAACAAAGCACAAAAATACACTTTAGAATAATAGTTCAAAATTTAGCACACGATTTCTAAATTTTGACAATAACATGTACTAAACAAACGTAAAATTGACATGTCCAATAATGTTACTTTATTCCAAGGCAAAAAATGCCTACAGCCAAAGAAAAGGCACTTGATTAAAATGCAGAACTGTACAAAATAAATGTATTATTACATTCAAATGGAGGTATTTAACAAATATGTCCGAGATCTGAATCTTTATTCAAAACGAAAGTAGAATAATACAAAAATTTAACTCTAAAATGTAGAATTAATGTAACAAAATGGTACTTACAGAAATTCCTTATCAAATTATCCCAATATCCAATAAAACACACTAAAACACTAAAAAATTAAAACACTTAAATAAAAATCCGTCCATTAACTGGTACTGTTCACCATCGAGAGTCCACAGTCACTGTAGTGGAACATGTACGCGTGATACGATCCTGAGTGTCTGGTGTAATCACCGGAGGTCACTGGGGGATTCGCTACTTTTCTGGGCTGGAACGCATTACTCGTCCGGGCTCGAACGCACTTCTGGTCTGGGCTCGAACGCAGAGTTCGACAAAGTCTACAGCAAGTCGATGTTTGTACACACGCACGTCATTGTAGTTGGAGAATGTCAAACTGTACTGTCTGACATACAGCTAGGTAGATGCCAACAAGGTGGAACACTACTGTACTCTGGTTCTCAGGGCAGATAAGCCTGGATCTAGGCTTGACTCTCGTCCCAAAGCCTGACACTCTGTACAGCTTCGGTGTAGAAATGCCACAGTTCTAAATGCTGAATCACACTGGTCGGCAGTTGGGAATCCGCCGTTGTGTTACTGGGGTTCTCTAGGTCCTGACCATCAGTCCAAAATCACGTTGGGCGCCATTTGTAGCAGGGTGGGTATAATTATATACTTTACTATGTATGATCGTATGATCCAAATGATGGCCTGAAACAATAACAATTATTATTATACAACATATTACAATGATAATAATAGTAATTTCAATAATTCATTGTAATACATATTAATTAATTTAGGACAAGTATTAAATATCAACAATTCAATTCAATACAATACAATTTATGTAATAAAATAATATATATACACTCACCAGTGACCAACCCCTATAGTTTGAATATAAGATAAGTTACTTATTGGCAAATGATAAATGCCAGAGACCTTACTTCTACAAACTCAAAATAGCGAATGCACTAAGATAGAAAAATCTATTACACCTATTGATTATAAACATCTCACTATAAAAGCATGGGACAGACATTAGTAAAAACAGTTCACCAATCACTCACTCACACTGACACTTCTCACTCTCTAATTGGATTAGTGGTCAGTAAAATATGAATATGATTAGTAGTGAATACCCTGTTACATATAGTTTATTTGCCGACGAGTTTTTTGACTCAGCAGGACAAATGTATGTACATGTGTAACATATAGATGCATACGTTACCGATGCGGTCTTTGCATTTCTCCCACATAATCATGGCCACGGCTTTTTGTTTAAACAAAACCGCATAGAAAAATAGACCCAATATGGTTTTGTTTTCTTTATCATTTTCATCACAGACATGTTGAAAATGAGCCTTTGCATTATCTGAAACGGACTGTTTATCAGATGTTTCCAAGTCCAATGTGTCATCTGAAAATAAACTGTTGCTCATAATAAACGATTGAGGAACCAACAAATTACAACATTATCATCATTATTACTATTACTGCTACTACTCAAAGAACATAAACTACTTCTGCTGCTGCTGCCGCCACTAATACTGTTACTACCACTGCTCCTTCAACTGCATCTACTACTACTACTATTACTACTTCCACTACTACTACTACTACTTCTATTACTTCCGCTGCTGCTACTACTAAGATAACTTATGCTACTTTTAATATAACTTTCACTATAATAAATAATATTAATATTATTTTATTATTATTATTATCATTATATAAATTGATAATACCTGTATAGTTTTTAAGTCCTCCAGTTGATTTGTCAGCTTGAACTGTCAAAAGTATAAATATCCGACGGGTAGAGTTTCCATCTATAAACTCATTTACTGGTAGGATTAAAATGTGTATAGTGTAGTTTAAGGCACGTCTACTAACCACAGCATCTATTGGATGGTAGTTTACTAATTAGCTTTACTGGTGAAAATCCCGTTACTTCAAACGTATTAAAATTACTATTAACCCGTATACCTATTTACAGATGGCCATTTGCAAGAACGTTCTTATCTGGTTTGGTTCTCATTGGAAAAAAATTAACTTAGCTATGTACCTGACCTATATAATTACTTTGTTTTTGAAAACTTTCCTGAATGGGAGTGATTTCGACTTAGTACGTTACTCGTTTAGGTACGTTTCTTCGTTAGTTGTTTATATCTTAGTTGTTTGTGGGAGGTGACATATTATTTTATATGAAAGTACCGTTTATATAAAACAGACTGGGATATTGTTTGATAATATGAGCAATATGTGGATAATATACATACAAATAAAACTATATCGCGATAAAGCCTTGTAGGCATCATGTATTACATAAAATTTCCCTGAGGTACCCGATATTAAAATGCTACTCAATTATCGAATTTTTTCGAGTTCGATATCGATACTCGGAATCGAAAATAATTTACACGCAGATAATAGATTTTTCTCAATCATAGGTATACCTCTAGCTTAGACTGCTGCCCTAAACATAGTTTGGGACTTTAATCACTATTTCAGTCTCACAGTGGCAATGTTTTACTTGCGCTTTCAGCAGAACTTCTTTGTTGAAGAGAACATGGAGCCGAAGGTTTTGATGATAGGGAAAATGGTATTGGTAACAAATTAATTTTATTCCAGATATATTGCAATTAATGCTAGTAATTTGTGATAATAATATATGTGTATAAGTTAAAACTGTTGTAGACATTCAAATGTACTGATTAACAGCCTAAAACATTAAGTATTGTTTATATTTAAAATCATTAATACGCCTGTCCTATTTCTGGATTCTTATTTCTCATCGTTGTTGTAGAATAATGTCATTATGCAAATTGTAGACAATTTATGAAGCTTCGTTCAAATTAATCGGAATCACTTCAACTAAAAAAATAATGACACTTATATACTCATATTGCATTTTGTAATTAGTTATACGGCGTCACCTATAATGCGAAGTTTTCTGAACCTGTTAGTATGATACAAAAACATGTATTTAATATATTATTTTTCTGTTGGTAGATGATAGACCTAATAAAGTTTGTAGGCATATTCCTGGTATTCATTATCAGCTTTGGTATCATGTACCATGTAAATCTTTACCCAAACTCACCACCAAGAAAGAGACTTCTCGAAAGGATATTCTATGTACCATACTGGCAGATTTACGGAGAGCTGTTTTTGGATGAACTCACAGGTCAGGCCATTTAAGCTCCACTGGCCGATGGCCGGCAAGCAAGCTAGAGTCATTGGGGTTGGACCGTCGTGCTAAGTTTGTGCGTGTGTGTGTTCCTCTTTCTTAAAACGAAATATCATATAAATCTTCGCGCCCAAAATGATGAATCTTTACAAAAATATTCCTTGGGGAGTCTTTGACAAAAATGCTCAAATGGTGTTGAGTGACAGGCCGTCAGTGCGCAAAATAGAAATAAAGATTTAATTGGCATTCCCTCTTGCTGGATTTTCAAGTAAGTGCACACACATGTTTGGTTCCGGTTTCCCCATAATTGCTCAATAGTCTTGGTCTGGCCATCATATCGCAAACAGTATCATATTTAAGTATATTTTAGATACATGTCATCTGAAACCACTGAGGTGGTCGCCTGCCTAATTAGTCAAATGTTTCCAGACCACAGCCAAGCTAACAGTTCGAGCCTATAAAGATACTTTTCCTTCTGTCACCCTTCACTTAAGAGAGTTTAGCTTTACATATACGCATTATTTGGCGTCATGATACTGTTTGTTTTACCTTCACGTGAACTATTTGAACAATCAACATTATGTTCTTAAATTTATGCAATACTAGTAGATGCTTGAACTTATATATTCGCCAAATGTAATGTAAGGTCTTGTTTTGTAAGGTCATTTGCTCAAACACTCGTCTGCTTGGTTAATTTATGAAAACGCTATGTTTGTTTGTATGGAAAGATTACCACCCTCTAAATACATTTGCTTCTGACCTTTAATTAGGATGATTAAGTGTATTGGATATTTAAAGTATAAGTGGTTTTGCTATAGACGTTCCAAAACCCAATAGTAAACTGGTCACTGCCACTTTTTAAAAAGAACCATTTTGACTTCTTGTATGTTACCACACTGTGTAACATATTTCTAATTGATGGAATTATGTATGAATACATAATGCACGTATATGAACGTAAATCGTATGTGTTTTAGTCCCGATATTATGTATGCTACTTTTATTTTGAAAAGCTAATAATTGCTAATTGTGTGTTCATTTGTCGTAATTGATATCTGAAAAATGTAAAGGTTATCCCGATGGATATTGTACCTCAAATGAAACAATATGGCGTGCCGATGGAGGAAATAGTCGGTGTCCAGAAGTTAAGAAGCTCGTTCCAGTCCTAGGTGGAATTTATATGTTTGTTACGAACATATTGCTGGTCAATCTTCTGATTGCAATGTTCAGTTAACATTTTGTAATGTATTTGTACGATCATCTCATATTATAAATGTTAGGTTGTAACGATTATATTTGTTGTATATATATATATGTTTCTTGCAATCAGTCGAAGAAGCAGTTGTTTTTCTACATGAATTGTGTTGTGTTATAGTCGTTAACCTGTATTTTAAAGACTATATGCCAAACATTTCATTGTATCTTTTTAATATTATGATAACGAAATAAAACTTACCACTAAGGTATAATAAAACATGGATAATATATATAGATTATCTTTATGTATGTATACATTTGGCATTGTGTAATCTGTATTGACTGCTGTATTACACCTACACGTTTTCGACGGTTCAGGACAAGTCGGAGAAGGTCTGGAGGTTCTACTTCTACAGGCCCATAAAATAATATTGTGATAATACCGTGCTATTTCCTACAGTCCTTATCCTGATTCGTATTTATCACCGTGTCCATCGTGTCAAAAAATGGATACGCGGTTCCACAAGTGGTGAGTTTGTTATTTTAATTTACTGCGATTGTTGTTTTTTTGTATATTAAAGGTTTAAAGTAAACCATTGGTAATTATGTGTGTGTTTGTGTGTGTGTGTGTGTGTGCGTGTGTGCGTGCGTGCGCGCGTGCGTGTGCGTTTAACTGATATTAAGAACAATTTAGGGTTGTGCATTTCAGTTTTTAATATTTATCGAATGAACTTCACATTTAATGTTTTGAATTTCATTTCCTTTATAATATATAGAAACCTTCAATTCATATCGACATTATTCAATATGTATATACAATCATTATAATTATGTTGAAAGAGCGATAAATTGAGCACCTGGTGCACGGATGTGTATTCAACGATTTTGGAAACTATAATATCACTATTATAGTTTCCAAAATCGTTACACTATTTTGTATTATGTTAGCTTTTCATCATGTAATTTGTTGCATTATCATCATCAGCAAGGTTATAAGTAACAGTATCATAGTTATTTCACAAAACAGTCACGTGCATTTTGGGAGTTGTCTCCCTTGCTCCCTTCGAAGATTGCGTTAGAAGCATTATTCACGAAGATGTATATCATTTATGCAATAGGAAACATGTTCAGGGGCGGATCTCCGCCACAATTATTCCTCATCACTTAAATAATTCCTGGATCCAGACGGTGAACCACTTGATCTGAATCACCATGGACAGGTAATAATTTGTTAAATGACCAATATCTCCAGAAAGAGCTTGTTTTCAAGTCCGTAACGACTTGCACTAACGGAAAAAAAACAACGTCGGCTAAGACATTGGAGAAGTTTTCAGCTATAATATAGTATGCTATGACGTGACGTGTTAACTATATATAAGCCTTATTTTGAAAACATATATCAAAATGTTTAACCCCAAAGACCTGCGTAAGTGTAAATATGCAAAATTGGATGCTAAAAACGTTATTAATACACTGATATAGTCTTCTCAATCAAAGAGGCATAATTTGTCTAAACTCAGTAACACCTGCCGATTAGTTTTTGATAGAGAATTTCATTTCTCTTGACAGTTAATAATTTATCTATTTATCAAGTTAGCTAAACATATTTAAATATATATCGAATTAAACTGAACAGTAACAGCTTTAAAACCTATCCCGTAACGCGTTATAACACATTAGAAATTAAGATGTCTACGGCACATGGACAACAAATATTAAACTTAGTATTTGATTAACGTTTTGTAGAATAAACAATTTTTCATTTCCTGCTTGCATAGGTACATGTAGTAATGATCGTTTTAGTTTAATATTAACTATTATATCAATTATATTAATTATAAATATTAAACACATACAACCAGGCTATGTGATCTGGCCTTTTACACCTCGTATTACGGATTCTTCCTGTGATGCACGACGATGATCTGTGATTTATACCATGAAATGCTAGGTCTTAAAATCTTGTCAACAAAAACGAATTTCGCTGATAATTGTATTTATTTTATTTCATCGTGCCTTAGAAAGTTGCAATTATGTTGCTCTGGTAAACATTAAACCATTCAGTAATTAAATTATAATTCAATTGAATTAATATTCTTTTATATTACTATTGAATTTGAATTGCAATGCTATAAGGTTAAAGTTTATTTACGAGTGCGTGTTTTGTGATTAATGCTGGGCTAAGTGTGAGGTTGGGCATGCCTTTAAACCGGTTTAAACCCCCAATGCTCTGCATTGACCGTTCTAGGGCTTTGACCCCAGTTTTAATCATTTTTACGTTTTGTGTTGTGTTGTATGTATTGTCTTGTATTATATTGGCAATTGGTCACTAGCCTCAAGTAAAGCACCAGCGGATGGTAATAAGGGTTCCTCTCCAGAAATGTCTCTGGCCTTTCATTATTCCTATATCAGATGATGTTTTTGATCAATATGAAACAAAATAAATGACTCATATATTTAAAGCATGTTGTCGATGATCATAATGATTAAATCACAAGCTTTAAACACAAAACAATTATACAAGTTTATTAAATAATATTTTTGTGAAAGACAAACAGACATATAGTGTTTTTACAAGACATTAACAGTGTCCGATATGTGTTAATAATAATACTCAATATATTTTCCGGCGAATCTAGCAAATTACAAGATATTATCGCATTAATTCTTCAATGTTTACGTTGTCATTCCCGATGCATCAATCTGAGGATAATCTTGCTATTTGGGGAAATTGTAGCATAACCATCTGTCGAAGACAAGTATCTGTATTTGCTACGTTAACTCCAAACTGAATTACTACGTTCACTGCAAACTGAATGTATGTAATGATACTTATGTCCATTATATCATAATATCGTAAGGTTATTGGACAAACATACAATCCTTACACTTTGATTTTCATTCTTACTTAAATATCTTTCTTACGCCTTCACTCACAGTCTTGATACCATTATCAGTAAAGCTCACCTTGGATAGACCATGATTCCCTAGTTCTTCTATATTTCTCGAAAAAAAAAAACAAAGCGGAATTCGAAAAGGAGTTAATTTTTTATCATATATCATCTTTTCAGATTTGCAAGACAATAAACGTCGCAAATAATTAGAAGAATTAGAAAATTTGGAAACAAAATGAAGAAGAACTATGACCAAGAGAACTTGACAAGGTGTGTGTTAACTTTCGTTTTAAATTCAGGGTTTCAAGGTCATGCAAGTTGAGCAGGGTAGCTTTTTTTCGTAAGGCCTTTCAAAGAGTATGAATATGTGTCAACACTATTATTTTGTTTTAATTACAGATAAAAACAAAACACATAAAAAAATTATTTTTTTCATTGTAGTTTTTTTTATTTTGTAATAAACGCCTTGAAATACATGGTATGTGGTGCTCGACTCCATGTATAAAAGTCACTGATAAGTTATTGGATAGTATAACTACTCAAAAGGCAACACAAACATTAGTTGGTTTCTCCATTACGGAGAGTGATCCGGTAATACAAATTCGAACACTGATTGCCTCGACAATTGCTAAAGATGCACAGACGGGTAAGGACATTGAAGAAATCACTAAAAGATGCTTTCCTCATCCGCGTGGTAAGTGCGTCTGATTTGATTGTGTGTTTTTGGTTTTCCGAGAATATGTGTATTGTGTATGTGCTCTTGCATCATTAACATGAAAACACATAAATCCTGTATTGTATGTTATAGAAAAAAATAAATATAAATACAAGTTCATTTTATTCTTGACTTTAATTACGTTCCAGGAGAAATTCTATGAACATTTGTCTGCGAAAATATGCATCAAACCAAGAAACCAAAATGTTGAGGACGACATTTAATTTGTTGCCGAGTATAACACATTGTCCATGTTGTATGTATTCCATTTTACATCATAGAATGAGCGACGTGAGATCTGTAATATGCACTGTAATAACCACTGTATACTATCCACAGATTCGTTCAAGAAGGAACATGTTTTTTTTATCGAACAACCGTTTCGATATACATGTACTCTCTTAATTGGAAACATAAAGTGTTGACAGTTTATGTATAACAAATTATAACCTATGTACATAAAATATAATTATGTTGATGTCGTTGTTGTTGCTTTGCTGTGTTGGGTTGTTACTTACAAAGTATTGTTTTCATTATTGATGCACAATTGTTTTATATTTGTCATAGCATTGTGTTTAAAGTTATACACACAGCAAGTGTGATTTAATAAAGCAAATTTGCAAACTAGAAAAGATACAATTTTACAAAATTAAAGTCGTAACAAATATTTGAACTTATGTTAAACCTTCTTGTGAATTATATCTATTTTGGCCTCTAGTTGTCAATTTAATTTACTTAGAAAGAAAACTATTGCTACAAAAATATTAAACCAAATAAGGATACGAGCGTATATAAGAAACATGGAATTATGTATGCATTAATCAGGTTCCAAAACGGTTATTACTCTTTAGAAACGTTATATTTACTGTATACAGTTTAGTTTTATTATAAAGTTGCTTTGCTATTTATGTTATTGACATGTCATTAATACGACATGAAATATTATACTACTTTTCTCAATGTTTAATCTGTAACATATGCATAACATATACATTGATTTATTCTTGTTTCAGATGTGTTTAAATGTTTTGCAATTTTTAATTCGACTTTGCATATTTTCAATATCGGTACCGGTTATCTCATGGGAATAATTCACAATGTTGACATTAATCTGTCTTGTATTTTTAACCAGACTAGTTCAACGGTAAACCGTAGAGTCTCGTGTACTAATTGCTATAGCGGTTAAGCTGACAGAAAACCTGTTTGCACTCACACGAACTGTTATTGATAATGTGCTTATACAGAATATTGCACATACGGTTAGAGATGATCTTGTTCTAACTGATGACCATTTGTTTATGTAGCCATTGTATAATAATTTAACAACTTTAGGACTTACTGTATATTTAAATGTTTCTTCTACTGTGATTGTAACGTTTGCTAAAATGTAGCGTGAATGTGCTCTTCATAGTTTCATTATTTACTTTTTTATACATTATTTATAAAACAATTATTTCCATATATTTGTTTTCTTTATTTTCTTATTCTTAGTTTTAATTTTTAGACGTAATTGTATTTTTCAAATATGAGAGTGATCCACAAACAAATAGTTTCCAATATGGCGTATACGCACATTGAAAAACTCGTCAAGGAACACAACATAATGTATGTCACTAATTAACATAAGTACTATTAATAGAATGCTTGTCGGTAGTTATTGAACACAGACTTGTTCAAGGGTCGTACTATAAAAACTATAAAGGTATACCTTTATTTTAAAACCAAAGTTTAGTCATAAATTAAGAGAGAACAATGGAGTTTGTGTGTTTTATACTATGTTTATGTTGACCGTTCAAACGCAGGCGAATGTCTTCATTTATTATCCCAAACTCTTATTTATCTGTTAATCCAAAATACTTTTTGTTAAACATGTGTTCATATACGGCACTAAAATAGCAGTCGTTTTCATTTAAGATGACACAATTACTTTTAAACGGCCGCTTACAAGGTTGAAAATATAATAGCATTGCAGATAAAACTCAAACAAAATAAGCTCGTCACACACTAACATGCATATAATTATTTATCACTTGAATTATTGCTGTATTTATCATCTGCGTTGTTACGCAATTCTATCCCCAATTGACCAGTAGAAACAAAGATTAAGTTGACCAATTAGGGGTTTATATTTCGGTGGTCAACAATAACACATGGTTGCATAATCCAATCAATTTACCTCAACTCCTTGAACAAACAGCCTTACACAAACAGAAAGGCGGAGCAATCTGTGTTTTTGCTACTGGCTAATTGTCATTTTAACAACTGTTGTTCCAGCTATCAATGTAGAATTAACATGATATTCTTAGGAAAACGAATATTTTCTTCTTAATCACTATATAATATGTAACTGCACATGCATGGAAACATGGTATACAATAATAATAGAATACTACTTTCTGTAACTAGTTTTACTATTATACAGATTTAATAATGAGGAATATTACATTTATATTTATTAATATTAACTGTTATTGAGCTCCAATAAGGCCAGTATTTACGAGGATTATATACCAAAACACATGGCTGAGAACACTTATTACGCAAGTGTATTTTATAAGACAGGAAAGAAACATTACAAACATAATAAGTAGTCATACAACAAAATCACAGAAATAAAAACGTTAAACAAATTCGAAGTAAACAAACATACAAATTCACATCAATTGCTAGTAGTATTCGTTATGAATAATAACAAAATATTCAATATGCATTTCATACATAGATAATAATCAACCTAACACATGTAAATGCCAGTATCACTGATTTTTGAAAACTGAACATTTAAAATTGCCATTCCACATTCATAAAAACACTTATTTTTTATTAATTTTGTTTATAGTGTATAACCATATGAACTTGGTATTATGGAATTCCGATTTCAGAAAAAAAGGAGGTTGATAGGTTGACTGACTTTCCATGAAAATGACTCAACATATATGTACTGGTCGCCGCCAGTCTATTTAAGATGTTATCATATTAACAACCTTATTTTGATACATGTTTTTACTCAATGTATTGGTTGTGTTTCTATTTAATCCTTTAATATATATGCAAGAACAACACACAGTTTGTACACATGTATGCAGTATAATATAAAGAGACGCAGTGGACTCTGTATCCAATATGATCTCTGGAATGGTGCAAATTATGATTGTTTAGACAACTTAGAGAACATTAATACAATATTCCATAATTCTGTTCATTCCTTAGGCTGAGCAATTATGCGTATAGCTTTTTTAAGCATGTAAACATTATTTATTAATATGAAAGATAATACATAATAAAATGTTTGTGCCGCGCTTCACTTTGTTGTTTGTTAAAGAGAAGATTCGTTATGTTAAGAAAACAACAGCATGGGCCCTAAGTAACAATGTCCCAACAATCCTCTGCCGGAATATCGGCTTGTTCATGAAAGAGAACGCAGGGATACACGTGTACACAGGCGACACTGGGAAAGGATGGGGGCAACGCATGATCTGGAATCGTTCTTTTAATAAAATGACACAAAAGTGACACAAACACATTAGGGTCCGTATTCTAAACATTTTCAAGAATTTTAGCTAAAGATTTTCTACATCTGAACTTTAAGCTTAGTAATTGTCTCAGAAACCTTTCAACTTTTAAGACTTTTGCAAAACTGTTTAACACAAATCCGCTATCTATAGGTTTGTTCTATGTCAATTTAAAGAGAAAGTCAAAACATGTTTTTTTTATTTTAGAAAAAGATAGAAACAATCTTATAAAAATTAAAATCTAAGCCAAACATATGTCTAAGAAAGTTTCAGAATACGTAACACAGTTCTCCAAACCTTTCCAGGTTGTTTTCAAAGTCGTACAAACAATACGCTTGTAGCGTACAGTAATAATCACATATTGCAGCAGCATATTATAATATACAATAAAGATAAAAGAGACATACGTTGCATACAATACGTATACATTTAACAGTACTAATGTGCTTAATAATGCATTTGTTAAAATACATAAAAAAACAATGATAGTAACAGAATCACGCTCAAGTGGTATCAAACTCACGCAGATGTAGCAATAAGAATAATGACAGTTGAAAGAGCCCCTTTAAAAAGGCAGGCTATAAGAGTATGAGAATTATGACTGTAAAATGTCAGAACTGTTATCAAAGAAAGGGCCAAACAAATATTCTTTTGCATCAGAATGCGTAAGCCACTATCCCTTTATATGAACCTGACTGCACCATAATTAAAAGCCGGTGTTAATATGTTCGTGCCAGTCCTCCCCCTTGAGAACCATTTTGTATTTGCATTTCCTGATTAATTAAAAGCTATGTGATGTAGTTACACTGCATTATTTACAATAATATGAACTACTAGATTGAAAAACAATTCCAGAAAACATACTAAAATAGTTTGCTATTTCATAAATATTAATGAGTATATAAATTCAATCTTATGACAGGCGCAATTGTTTCAATTGACGTTAAAAAGAACTTCATTCGAAACACATTTGAATAGCCAAATAATGCAGACCGATTGTCATACACACTTATTTGCCTTATGTGTACACATTGCAGTTACTTTCGTATTGTATGTGATCTTAATAAATACTATCGTCTGTTATGTGCGCTATAATTGGGAGTCCGTTACGAAATCGTTTGTACCAGTATTTCGACAGTTCAGATCAATTAAGCATTATATTTAATAAAAAACATACGCTTAAGAGATTTTTAAGTATATATATATGAAACATAGTTGGTGACTTTACTCATAAAATAATTGTATAGATTATTGTATTAATTATATCTCATTGTTTCGCGTTCAAGTTCTGCTGTAGATACCGCTCAGTTGCAGCGTCCACAAATTTTGTCAATATTTCGCTGTACAGACCTGTCTTATCCTTCAGTCCTGTAAACCACAAGAATTGCTGAATATTAACATTGTGTTTTAATATAATACATATACCTACAGTCCTGTATTTAAGGCAAGTGACCAAACTGCCAATTCAACACCGCACAATACGAACAACTTGATTTAACACAAACCATAACTATGATCAAACTGGTCTAAAGGCCTTTGAGAAAAGCTTTTTTAATTGTAAAGCAAATACAAAGATAATACTAGGTTCGTGTTGAATACAGTTTATGTAGCGAGGCTTGGGAAACCTGAACCACGAGCCTTGCCGACAAATAAACTTATCTTTATTCAACACTTACCTGGTATTCTACTTATCCCATCATTTTCTGTCTTTATCTTGACACAAATACGTACGAAAGGAGATCACTTAATAACACGATAAAAATAATATGATGTCAAGAAACTCAAGAAAATGACGCCATCATAATGTGCGTGTGTGTATGTATTTCACAGTGTGGAAATACAGCTAAGTTTATCCCACGGGTTGTTATTTCGTCAATGCAGGCGTGATGATGGGATAAAAAAAACATGACACTTGCATCATTAGCTTTGACCATAGCACATATACCTACCACAAAGAATTGAGTTATAATAATGTGTGAATAACTATGCTCTTCCCTCAAAATGTTCTATCTGAAAAGCGTTTAAATAATACATACATCTATAATACATTTAACACAGTAAACTGTTACTTACG
The DNA here is from genome assembly GCA_027627225.1 of Congeria kusceri. Taxonomy (NCBI): domain Eukaryota; kingdom Metazoa; phylum Mollusca; class Bivalvia; order Myida; family Dreissenidae; genus Congeria; species Congeria kusceri. The sequence continues at coordinate 74,131,627 of CM051030.1, forward strand.
AAATTCGTTATCCGTAATGCGACCGTGTAATCTTTTCACCCCATGGCGTAGCGTGCCATATATATGAACCAGGATTATCAGAGGAGGACATAACACTGGTCTCTCGTAATATTCACGCACAATGCCGTACCAGTAGAATTTCCAGATGTGGCCGGATTTCTCCTGCACTCGTTCGAATGTGTAGCTACAATATACGTTAGTATTAAACAATGTGTTACCAATTAAAACCAGTGTAATGTTAATATAAACACGTGTATGACGACTCGGATAAAAAGTATAGTTCACACATTATTTAAGTTGGAACACACCATCGCGAGTTTAATTAAATGCACTGAAAATAGACAAAACTCGTGTTGCTTTCAACAAATTATAAACAAATATTCAAATATCGACATTACAAAACTAAATATTTATTGATAGTATGCCTTCAACACAGCCATACACATTTATGTTACCTAAACATGGCAATCAGCAGGTTGACAAGAACAATGTGAGTAAGAATGAAGTAGACGGCCCCAATAAAAATAACTAGGCGGGTGTCTTCAGGGCAACGATCTTTTCTTCCAGCCGATCTCCAAACGCTCTCGTTCTTTGTGCATTCACCATAGGGATCACCTACAAGATTAGTCCCATAATTGGCATATGTTTACATTAATTGCAATTACCACACGGATCACCTAAAATACAAATCCAACCAAAGAACCGCCGTACTATAAAGTTTGGTGCAATCATCATACATGTCACCTTCAAGATCACTCACCTATCATTACTCACATTATAATCTATTTGCTTAGATTAGTGTTTGGAAGAGCGATGTTTTGTGTTTACATTTTTAAACAAAGATGCAAAGATTCATTTATGCAAAAGTGAAAGAAACGATTGCAAAACTTATCTACAGCTTCAACATACAACGTTTCGTTTTTTCTAATTTCAAATTTAAAAACAAACTTATTGACTCAAAAATATGTAAATTAAGAACCGCGCTCGCACGCTTTAGAACTTTGTCACATAGTCTAGAGTTTGAACATGACCGATGTAATAAACTTTATGAAATACAATGAAATAAACACAAATGTAAAATATCAATTAGAAGACGAGTTTCACTTTCTTTGAGAATGCCCTCTGTATTATGATCTTAGACGTCAATATATTAAACGCCCAAATATTCCTCAATTTATTGAATTTGTAAACACAGAAAATAAAAGCAGCCCACGCGGATCTTCGATGTATTAATACAACAGCTTTCTACGGCACAAACAGATGTTCATTTAATATACCTAAAAAGTAACATATTTTGCGTCTACGCACATAAAACGGTTCCGAGTGTCTGTTTTTCTTCCATTTGCAAATAATGTTACTCCCTCAATATTTTGCTGTATGAATATTTATATATATGCAACGTTTACAAAACCGCTTTTAATAAATTATGTAAAATTACTGTATTATTATCAATAAATTTTAACTATATATTCTTCAGTGACAAATATACGTACATTACTATAAAACCACAAATATGTTGTTATAAATATGTTCTTCTATTTCTTACACACAAATACGTAATTTGTTATTGTGTTTAACACTCAGAAATTATTTATTTACGTAAATTCGTTCCAATCGGAACTGCAAATGTATGTATATGTAACCAAGACTGTTTAAACTCATAAGTATACCTAATGTATTAAATAAAGTTTCTTTATAATTTCCTTTCGTTAAACAATAATACTTTGAAATATATGTCAGAACTAAAGGTTTTATTTGCTATTTTGTTATTTCATTAGAATAGTCTTAAACCAATTTAACATACCTTTCGTGAATAGATAGTATTTACATTTACCTGACATTTCGTCTAAAAAGAGTTCTCCAAAGATCTGCCAATATGGCTTGTAAACAATATTTTTCAAGAGCGAAGCAGTTGGTGGCGAGTTTGGGTACAAGTTTGCTTGGTACATAACACTAAAGCTGACAAAAAATACCAGGAAAATACCCAAAAATGAAAGCAGGTCAATCATCTGAAAAAACAACAACAATATGTTTTGTACGTATAATGTATTAATAACAACATGTCATTAAGGCATTGGAAAGTATACCAATACAACAAAGAATATAACATAGCGTCGCACCATTTTCCTGATCATAATAACTTTAGGACCAATGCTTCTCGCAACAAGAAATGCTCACAGAAACCGCATGAAGTACAAAGCCACGGTGACGCTGCAAATGCAAGTGCAATTCATGTTAACATGTATGTGTGCCGGGTCCAGCTAGCTCAGTTGGTAGAGCGCTAGACTGTCAATACGGGGATCGTGAGTTCACACCCCAGCCCGGCCACATACTTGTATGGGGATTGGTCATATAATTATTTCTGCGGCCAATCTCCCCCCACTTCTGATTCAATATAGAACAGTTGCCAGTTACTGGCATAGGTATGTGCACTTAGTACTGGTAAACCGCTTAGATCGACCAAGCTTGCCCAGGAAAAGTGTGAGTAGGTTAATTGACAGCCGTGATATGACTGAAATACTACGAAAGACGGCGAAAAACTCAAACAAAACAAACAAACAAAATAACATTTATGCGCAATGTGTGTTGTGCATGTATATGTTACATGTAATGCTTTTTACAGACGTCCTTTGTAGATTTGCATGAATCTGAATTGCCACAAGGTTATTATATTTATTATAATATACCATAGGAGGACCAGATGCTTTGACAATTATAACGTTTACTGTTACTATTTAAACATACATATTGCTATGTATTCATTAATTTATAATTATGCAGTTCTGGAAAAAGTTCAAGGTTAGTTTTCTTTTTTAGCTGTGATAGGATATTACCTTTTTTTTAAGCCATGACATTATTAAGTGCACACATTTTATATTTTCAAAACCGAAATCATATAGTCATAATAAATATGCGTGCTTTGATTAACATACCTTCATGGCTTTAAAATAATTATTATTTGCTATATATGACATTATATTCAGTAATTTGCACATATATGTATAAATATTACATTGTTAGTATAGAATTTACGTACCTGTATAGGAATCGGACATACTGAAAATCATTTCCCGAAAGAGAATATCTCAAAACAACAGTCGTGATAAAAGTGCTGTTAATCAGGAGATCAAACTTGTTCCAATGTGATCCTAACCAAACTTGCATTCTGTCGACAATTCTAGGCTTTTTATTTGTTATCAACTGAAAACAAAGTATATCAATAATTTACGTTTCCATTTCATCTGGCAACCTGAAGATCATATGATTTGAATTTGTTTAGAGGGATAGAAAGAGAGACGGAGAGGGTGTAAAAGAGATCTGCTGTTATTAACAAAACCTAAACTTAGTGTAAATAATAACCATTTACTTGTCTCATTTCCTCATTGAACATTGTGAACAACCGGCCCCAGATTGTGTACTCCTTAATGGAAGTCTCTTCATTCAAGTCCACGATGATGAAGTACGAAAAGTAAACCATGAAAATCACATACGATAGCTGTAAAACAAATTCAGTAAGATAGAATTTAGATAACTATAATTTTTTTAATTCTGCAATCACATAATCATGTGTCTCCAGAACAGTTGTGTGTGTAGGAAGCTTGTGTAACAATTGCCCCATTTGATATACATTTGAAAATAGATGCTTAACATACTAAAACACTCAAACGTATCATGCAAACTTACCATGTTTAAAGTGTAAACGGAAAATGGCGCTGAGTACAAATAATACATTGCATCAGAAATTTGTATTACTCCATTTTTTTCATCGCGACGCAAACCAACAGTGTACAACTTCGGTTTAGATGAATCACTCTTTGTTATATAGCAGTCAAGTTCGTTCTTTTGCTTTACCAGGCCCACCTGTATTATATAAAAACAGTTCAAAACTATTAGCTATGTGTTCAAATTAACACCATTATTGACTGATACAGGTAATCTTGAATCCCTGTTGACATGACATATCGCTTTAAACACTTCTAATATTCTACGCGTTATTGTCATTTGAAGAACATAACACCATTATCTAAATACACACAAATATAAATGGACATTAAACGGTGAGATTTACATTTCTATGATCAAACACAAATATACAATTTTTTGTATACCAACCTTGTTTCGTTTTTGAACTTTTCCGCAAAATTTCTTAACAGTAAACGCTCGTTGGCAAGATGTGAACTTGACTATATAGATCAAAATCGGCATGAATAGCGACAGGAGGATCTGAAAAACAAACACATTATTATTGAAAACTTGACCAACTAAATGTTATTTTATACTTGAAATACATATGCATGATTTAACGATGTATATTTTGTTATCTTTAATTACCCAATTAAAAACGATTTCTACATTTTTTTTCTTCCATTAAAAAAATCATTTCAACATATTTAGCAGATCATCCAATGCCCCATAAAATGAAATTATAAAAAATGGAGGTACCCAAATTTGATTTTGTGGAACATACATATAATTACCTACCCGTAAATGCAATTTTAGACAATAGTTTGTTGTTTCAGAGACAAAGTAATATTGACCATTGACTGGTCAAACATAGCTGCATTTTAGGGGTTGAAATGGCTACTGTAAGAAAACAATGTTACATGGTGAAAGTCTGTCAAGCCCCTTATATTTGAAGTGTTAAATCAACTCCACTAATGCGCGAAGGTACGCGCAGAAAAACACTACCGAAATCGTCTTTAAGTTGAGTTTCGATTAACAAAATTAGAATTTTATTCAATCCGTATTAACACGCAATGTCAGCCGATCACAAAGATGCTGTTATGCTCAAATCAATCAACGAACAATAATTAAACTAAATATTATGTTGTTTAGCAAATTACCTTCCACCAGGGTGTATGAACTGCAATCTTTCCTCTCCAAATTATTTTGAGTTTCGTTTGACAGCATTGGTGGCCCATGAATTCTTTAAGATAGTTAGAGTCCGCCAATGCTAACGGAGTTATTGAATGAAATGGCTCCACAAGTTTTCGGATCAACAAATCGTGAGCCCTATTCTTGTCTTGATTGTAACATTCAGTTAGCACACCAACGGCTTTTTGTTCGTAGTCACTGCAACACATACAGTACTGTAATGTTTATATACATATTTATATCCACGAATCATTTGTCGTCATTCGTGCCACGTGACTGTCTAATATTTTACTATACTGGACGCGCGTGCGTACAATATTTTTCGTATTGGACGGTCTGCGTATAAACATACGATGTACGAATACTCCAAAACTGAAAGAATATGCAACTTTAAGTTTTACCTCGATCAATTATGACTCCGATCCGCTTCTTCGAAAACATAGTTTTAAATCCAGCAACAATCATTTTAATTATTTTTCATATATATGCACGGAGATTTTTCTCTTGTGAACCGTGCTAACCAGAAACACGATTTGTTTTCTAAATCGCCGTGTCAGGTCAGCATGTATGCTTTTGGGAAACGTTAAGTTGTCTCCAAACCTTTATCCGATTAAGAATGTCACCTTCTAAAATTATTTACTACTGTAAAACCATTATTATTCGTCGGACACTAATTTTCGTGGATTTTCGTGTGTCAGCTCAACCACGAATTCAAATGTACGACGAACGTTTATGTCCGAAATCTTATATCCGAAATCATTAGTATCTGCACTACTGTGACGTCAGACCTTTAGTCGGCGATTAAATAATTATCAAGGGAGGTAACACAATCACCCAAACATGGGTCAAAAGTAGTTGCGCCCCTTTAGGGCGCAACTACTTTTTACCCATGTTTGGGTGATTGTGTTACCTCCCTTGATAATTATTTAATGTGAATACTGACATGATGTTAAATTATACTTGACTTGACGGATCGTATGTATCTCTGGTATAAGCTCATTCAGTCTGGTATCGATGGCAAATTATTGTCCGTATTTCGATCTTTATATAATCAGATTAAATTGGGTGTTAAACATATGAATAGTACCTCCGATTTTTTTGAATCCGAGATCGGTTTATTACAAGGAGAGATATGTTCGCCGATTATGTTTTCATTATTCTTAAACGACATTGAGTTGCGCTTACAAGCTGATATAAATGCGGGCATTACTATTGATCAGTTATCAATTTACCTTCTATTATTCGCCGACGACGCAGTATTAATCTCCGAATCCGCAGAGGAATTACAATCTTCACTGAACAATTTGCAAGAGTATTGCAACAAGTGGAATATAACCGTAAATATCGACAAGACAAAAATTGTTATCTTTCATAAAGGCAGATTACAAAATGGATATAGTTGGGTGTATAACAATAATCCAATTGAAATCGTGAAAATTTTTAATTATCTAGGAGTAGTAATGTCAAGCAGCGGCGCTTATATACAAGCCACAATACTTTATCAGCCAAAGCGCTAAGGGCGATGAACTCCTTATTTACTGTTACGAAATCTTTGAATGTGCCTGTTAAAATCATGTTTAATCTGTTTGATGCCTATGTTGCCTCGATTCTTAATTATGGAAGCGAGGCGTGGGGATTTAGTAAGGCGGAAAATATTGAGCGAGTGCAACGCAAATTTTGTAAATGGCTTTTAAATGTGAAAGCGTCTACAAACTCAAATGCTTTGTATGCCGAAGTAGGTAGATACCCGATGTATATATGTCGATATTTACGAATAGTTAAATATTTCGTAAAATTGTTTAATGAAAAATCGTCCAACTGTATTTTAAGCAATATTATTCGTAGACAGTGTAAAGAGGCATGTGATAACCCTCACTCCAAGTCATGGGCATCAAACGTTCGGAAACTTTTGCAAGAATCAGGTTTTAATGATGTTTGGTTATTTCCTGAAACTGTTAATGTTAACAATTTTATTACAATTTTTCGCAATAGATTACAAGATGTGTTCATTTCAAAATGGCGAAGTTATGCAAATGAAAGTTCATCATTATTTCTTTATAAGGAATTGAAACCCATTTTCGAAAGATCCATGTATTTAGATAAAATGGAAAATTCAAAATTTAGAAACATAATAGCAAAATTGAGATTGTCCTCGCATGTTCTTTTCATAGAAACTGGTAGGCACCAACACATTCCAAGACATGATAGAATATGTAAATTGTGTACTCTGAATAAAATTGAAGACGAGTACCATTTTGTTCTAATATGTCCTTTATATGTCAATTTGAGAAATACACTTATACCTGACGTTTACAAAAGAAGACCAAGTATGTTTAAATTTTTACAATTACTGAATGAGACCAGAAAATCTGTATTGATACGTCTTGCAAATTTCTGTATTAAAGCCTTTAAACTTAGATCCGATAATATATAGATTTATGAGAGTATACTTTTTGTTCCCAAATTGACTGTTTGTATAAATATCTTAAAGCATAAAAATTTTCCAATCAATTTTCAGATTTTAAAAACATTCACTAAACTTTGTTAAAACAGAGCGAGCCCTCTCATAAAATCCTGGCATTCTCTCGCAGTCATATATTTGTAAAAAAAAGTCATAAATTGTAATTGCATGTTTGTACTTTCACATGTTCTTTTTTGTTATTATGACGCATGCGCAATTATGTTTGCCTAATTGCGTGTATGTATTTGACGATGAGCTGTATATGCTTTAGTCATAAATAAACTTTCTGTTCTGTTCTGTTCTGTTAAATTATACGTAAACTATGTTTGAAAACATAAATAATTGTATGATGTTTCCTTCTTGAAAGAACAGATAAAACTGACAGAATAATTGAAAGGTACAGATTGCTCAATTGCCACCTATCGATATTTGCAGTTTGTCACTTGTTAATTGTCATGCGCTTAACTGGCTTCGTGTCAAACTGCCGTTAATGACCCACTGTTTTATTACAATTATACAAGACACTATGGGTACCACTATTATTGGACTGTTTATTGCAATACTGGTATATTGCACCTATGTTTAATCCCGCTAATTGGTATGGTGTTGTCACACTAGGGACCACGTTATCGCGAGATTGAGACGATACTGACACTGCGGGTCAAACTGCAGTTAATGACCCACTGTTTTATTACAATTATACAAGACACTATGGGTACCACTATTATTGGACTGTTTATTGCGATACTATTATATTGCACCTATGTTTAATCCCGCTAATTGGTATGGTGTTGTTACACTTTTATTTTCACCCAAGTATATAACATATACAATTAGGGCAATATAACAAAGCAAAATTGTTAGTAAATTAGTAACTTCCGATAATTTTTACGTTAACACAATTGTGTAGATGATATACGGGGGGTATTTAAATAATAAGATACATAGTCGGAACATATGATAATAATAATAATCATAATCATAATAATAATAATAATAATAATAATAATAATAATAATAATAATAATAATAATAATAATAATAGCAATAATGTGAGATCTATAATCAAAATCAAAATACCAAAAACTTTATAAAATTATCAAAATCAAAATCATATCATATTCAAAATGATCATACTAATCATAATAATTAGTGGTTTGTGATCATAGTTGTACGGTGACGTATTTTCGTTTGCACGCGGCGTTTCGGATTGAGAAATTGAAACGACTACGCGTTTTAAAAGGTTTACATTTTGCGTCAGAAATTTAATTCATTATCAATACTTAAAAGACATGTTGTTGCGAAAGACTGTGTGCGTTAGCGTTTATGGTGCTGGAGCTAGCTTTGTAACGGTTTCAGTCAACAGCAGTTATTTTTGTCATGATTTACGCTTGAGTGCACCTGCACGCGAGGTCGATGTTGAACACAAAGGCAAGATGGAGGACCTATTGTGTGTGGTAATTACTCTAATCAGCTTTGCATTGCAGGATTACAATGGAGAATGCCGTTATCTGAGGGGTTAACATTAAATGACTGATGGGGCAAAAGCAAATTATAATTTGTGTGCTGTATAAGTTTAAAGGGAAGTAACAAAAGTATAATTATTAATATATGTACGAGAACTGCTAGATTAATTAGGATAAAGAAACAGGATTGTAGTTGAAATATAGGTATCAGTTGTACTCATTTAGAATGCAACAATTGTTTCCATTGCCTTAATTGAAATATAATATCAATATAGCAGGCACAAATATTTAAAATGTTAACACTTGTACTGGAGTGGTACCATTTTGTACTACTCTTATATAATGCTGCAATTATTTCTGTTATATGAGTATAAGTATATAGCAATCTTACGTTAATATTGACATATAATTATGCAGTTATCATTTGGTACAAATACAGAATGAAGTTATTATTTACATTGCACAGTTTATATTTACATGCATATATTTCTAATTAAAGTAAATAATGTGATTAGTATATACATGCAAAAATATATACATTTGTGACCAGACAAATATTTTGATATATTGATTACACGAGTGTAAACGGTCACTTATATTGAGATAATATGTAAATATGTTATGCTGTTAACAATAAAAATACATTGAAATAAAGGCAGTATTGTTACAAATTACAATATTAGAGTTGGTGTATTAGCTGGTGGCATTGGTAAAAACAGGTAGTTAAATGCTATCGCTTAAACTTACTGAATATGAAGCGAATAAATTTGCTTGTATTCTGTAATAGTTGTAAGGAATTAGATGTTAGGATTTTAATAAGAGTAGCATCATAAAGATCATGTCTTAAGAATTGTTCTCTTTCAGATTTAAAGAAATCGCAGTTTAGTAGATAGTGATGTTCGGAGCCAACTTGACCAGAGTTACAAAGTCTGCATATTCTTTTCTCAAATGGGGTTCCATCGTATCGACCGGTTTCAACTGGTAACCAGTGATTTGCAGTTCTAAATTTAAAGAGCTATGTATTTTCAGTTTTTGTAAGTTTTATAAAGTAGTCTTCAAAGGATGGAGTTTGTTCGAAACTGGTATATATTTGTCCCTTATGTGTTTGCTGTAGTTGATTGTGCCATTGGGTTTTGAATTGGGTTAATAATTTGGCTTTGACTAAGCGGCAAATATTATTTTGGGTTGTTAGGAATTGGTTATCCAATAAGTTACTTAAGTTTACTGAGGTGAGGATTTCTTTAATTTTGTTGGCCCATTTAAAATTTGAGATTGGCAAGTTCATCATGTATTTATAGATTTGGATAGATAATTTCTGATCTTTGCCTATTAAGATTCTATTCCAAAAAGAGATCATGCGACCTTTGATGTTAATTGCAAGGGTATATGCGAAGTTCACCATTATAAAAAAGCCATTGGGGTTGATTTCCGAGCATTCGTAATTTTTCTAAGAAAGTTATTATGGACTTTCTCCAAGATATCTACATTTTCAAAACCAAAAATTTCTGAGCCATAGATTAAAATTGGTAAAACAGTGTGGTCGAAAAGTTTAAGAATTAAATCAATAGGTAGCTCTGCATTATTTGCTCTAGTATATAGAAGGTGCATTGCTTTTGTTGCTTGCTCGGCTAAGTGTTTCCGTGCATTGAGGAAAGAACCATTGCTGGAAAGGGTAATGCCTAGGTAGTGGTAACGGTCAGTGATTTTTACAGGGTTGTCACCTAATGTGAAATGGAAGTTTTGTAGTTGTCTTGCACCAAATATTACAATTTTTGTTTTGCTAAGGTTTATTTTTAAATGCCAGTTATCACAGTATTTATGGAAGGTATTTAAACTATTTTGGAAGTCTATTTTTGAATCAGATAAAATCACAGTGTCATCAGCATAAAGTAGAATAAGTAGTTTTAGCCAAAGAGACAAATCCAGGGGATTTTCTAGTTCTATGCCAGTTGAGCCATTGAGGTGCATATGTGTTTGAAGGTCATTTAAGAAGGTGGGAAAAAGAATTGGAGATAGATTTTCGCCTTGTCTAACGCCAATTTCTGATACGAAGGGTTCTGAAATATTGCCGTTAATAGAGATACTAGATTTGATATTGTTGTACATGTTTTGAATTAAATGTAAAAACTTGCCATTTATATTTTGTTTAATAAGTTTGTGCCATAGGCCAATTCGCTAAACCTTGTCGAATGCTTGTGAAAAATCAATGAAGGCGCAGAATAGTTTTTGTTTTCTTTTTTTCAGTATTTCGATCAATGAATGTAATGTAAAAATATGGTCAGAGCAAGAGTAGCCTTTCCTAAAGCCAGCTTAATTTTCATCTAAAATATTATTTTCATTAAGGAATTTGTTTAATCTTTCATTGAGTATGGAAGTAAAAAGTTTACATAGACAACTGAGGATAGTAATTGGTCGGTAGTTATTAGGATCTTTAGGGTCACCTTTGTTTTTAAATATAGGTATGATTATTCCATTTCATACGGACAATGCGGATAATTGACACGTTGTTTTAGCGGATGTTAGAGCGCAAGGGTTGTTAGAATAAACAAAAAGCACATAGATTCAGTATGTTTTGGGTGTTTTGGCAAAAAATCGAAATCCACGAATTTAAGATCCAACGAATATGCCCCATTTAACGAATCCACGAAATTCCATGTCAACGAAATTATATGAATCCACAGTAATACGCTCAGCAACATCTGGTTTCTGACGTCACTATCCATTTTTGTTTTAAACTTTACATGTCTCATCACTCATGTAGATCTATTTTGCGTTATTCTAATTCTGAATATTCATGAACTACTTTCAATCAGCTGTAAAATATTCAGTTCGACAACTTGCGTCAGTGTGTAATACTAATTTAAACAACACGCTGCAGACTCTTCCTATTAATCACGCCACATTTTAGACATGACACGTCTACATATAGTTTCTACACACTAAATGTTACAATTAAAACAACGTCATGGTCGCTTTGTGTGAAATATATTCTAAAGTACGAAAGCTGTTTCAGCAGTTAAAATTAATCAATTAATTAGATGTTAGTGCAGGTTACATAATAAAATATTTGCGAATTATTTATCACGTAGAGCGACGTCATATATTATTATCGTGAGCGCGCGCACTGTTCCGCGGACCGTGAGTTTTAATGTGAATATTATGCAAATAATACACAAATATAAATAGGTATATAAAAAAAAAAGATTATTACAATACCATGATATATTTGGACTCGTACACAGCTGAAATACTCAAATTGGACTCGCCTGTCAGCTCGTCCAATACATGTTTGGTATGCCAACTTTGTACTCAATACTTAATATTAAACACCTGCATATATCTCATAAATGGCATAGGTAAAATATTGTATACATGAATTACAATTATGCATCTGCAATAAAAGACTCGCAAAGCTTACTTAAAGTGCTTAATATTCAAGCGGCCCAGTGCCACAGTCCATATTATTTTTGCATTCCTTAATCTTATTAGTAGGAGATACTCTTATTAGTAGGAGATACTAAGTCCTAATTAGGCGATAGAGAGTCCTAGCTTTAAGATAGTTAGTCCTAATTAGGAGATACTAAGCTCTAATTATGAGTTGCTTAGTCCTAATTAGGAGATACGAAGTCCTAATTAGGAGTTTGTATCTGCTTATTATGCATCTCGTAATAAGGATTTTGTATCCCGTAATTAGGAGATACTTTCTCCTAATTAGGACTTAGTATCCCGTTATTAGGACATAGTATCTCCTAATTAGGACTTAGTATCTCTTATTATGACTTGGTGTCTCCTAATTAGGACTAAGTATCTCCTAATTAGGACTTAAAATAGCGTAATTAGGACTTAGTATCTCCTTATTAGGACTAAGTATCTCCTAATTATGAAATCATGTGATACCAAAATAATAAAGACCGTGGCGCCATAGCATAATCAGTTTAAAACAAACATTATGTTTCGGATGATACGTTGTTTATCGTCATAATATAATGATTGTATACCTTATTAAGAAAACAGGTGCGTATATATATTCGTACTTCGTTAAAGATATACCTGGCATGATTCAAAAGATCCGTTGACAATTCTAATTCCAGGCTTCGCTTTGCAGTCTTAGCAAATGCTTTCAGAATTGAACTTGCAACCAAAGCTGTGCCTGTGATATGCAAGTTTTTTTTTTAAACTATGCCATGTATGCAAAATACATTTGAGCATAGTAAATTACTCTTGAACAGAATGAAAGTTACAAAAATCATGAAAATTAGTTAATACGTTTATGTTTTATAACTAACCGAGTTTGTCTTGACAATTTCTCCACATAATCTCTCCCATCTGTTGACGGTTAAATAATATGGCAAAGAGACAAAGGTCTATAAATGTAATCGACGTTCCCTCGGCTGCGTAAAAACAAAGAAAAACTGTGATTATTATTCATAGATAAAATCAAAACGGTTTAATTCAAACACACTAATTTCTAATTAAATACGTATTTTTGTAAATCCCGTAGTTATAAAAATATGAAATATGTAATTAAATTTACAAAATAGATATGCACCAGGCCCCGTGTTCACAAAGGATTAACTGCAGGATCAGGATCAGTCTTAGCTGATCTTGATCTTTTAGCTCAACTGAGTGGAATATCAAACATGTTTTTTTTCGGAATAACGTTTCTACTTGATAAATTCACATAAGTTTTGTTATTTTTTATTGAAATCTTCATATCAGAGAGCAAATGTACGTTGCTAAGAGTTTAAAATATTGTTGATACTAATATATATTTGACCAAAATTTAAATTGATCCTGATTTTAGTGAACATTATTTTTTAACCTGATCTTGAAATATCTGGCTCAATTTCATCTTGAACCTGAGAATCAGACTCAGCTTGTTTTGAAAACGCGGGGCCAGATTTGTATGAACGAATATAATTGTTGTTCGATACGATAAACTGTATTTAAAATCGTTAGCATCACTTCTAAAAACACAATAACTAGTTCTTTTTAACTCTATCGTTGTAAAATATTTTAAATAATCTGATATACGTACGTTCAACGAGGTATGGATTGCACATATCATCTTTGAGTTTAGCACCTATCAGCTTTCCAACTCTCAGGATCAGATCCAAATTTTCTCCATGGCTAACAGTATTGTCACTGTCAAGATCACATGGTGTGCTACGTTGATATTTTCTATTTGTATAACCGTTAACAGTATCTGCGTTGTTCCATCTTATATTGGCAACAACGTCAGATTTAGTATGCTCTGGACCGATATGGCCGATTGTTTGTGTATCGTCTTTACTGGTCTGAAAATAAAATTAATTCTAGTAACTAAATACAGCATAAATAAATATCATGGTTATATTATTCCATATGGTAATGTGTATTATTGTAATAGTGTTATATTGTTTTGGCAAAAAAAAACAGCTTAAATTATACGTCGGATTATTATAATGTATGAGTTGTACATGCTTTGCAGTAAATTATATTCCGAAGTGCTACATTCTACAGGAAACCTCAATATTTCAGCAAAAAAGTCAAACTTGCATACTATCTGTAAGAGAAGTGGTGTATCATATTATACATGTTCAGAGATCTACTTTTTTATCAGACACTTGTGACTGCCATAGCGGTTTCGCGTTTTACCTACGTACACGTACTATTGTTGGTGCCTGTGTCCACGACAGTTGAGTTTTAATACAATTTGTCATTGTATCATTCACCGAGTTGTGATCCAGCACCTTTGTTGAATAAAAAAAAGAAATTACTGTATTCAAAGTGATTTTACCACCTAAATGAACACAGAAAACATAGCATCTATTGTGGACATATTTTGGTAAGCGAGAATTTAGAATATTAAAGAGCTATGAAATCAGTCACTGTTAAGAAACTTTTACGATGTCTTACATATATGTATAATTCTTGCAGTGTGTGTATTTCTAAGAACTCTGTGATGTCTACTTTCAATTCCTTTCGAAGCAGCAGTTTGACAAAGTCCGCTTGATCATTTGCCAACGTTGCAAACAGGGTAGCATATAGTGTGTCCTGCAAGTATGGTGTATGGGCAATACAATACTGTAACCTTTAAAACCCACGGCATTTCAGCTGATCAAAATCCAATGCAAAAGTTATATACGTGTACCTTCATGTTAAAACATGCTTTTTCATAGTCTGACATTCAACTGTTTGGGATGCACAAACATAGGCTAAAACAATTATGATTCGTTTCTCCGGCAGCGCCGCAATGTTTATTTACTATTTGTTGACGATCGCGCCCGGGTTTTAAAGGAGCAGTCCAGAAATATGTAAATAAAAATAAAACTTTGCAGATTGTGTTTCTAATGGGCATGTTACCGAACAAATACAAAAACTACGCATTGAAATTTGTGAATTATTAACATTTTGGTAACTTGCTATCGTCTATTTTCTGTATGCGATAACAGGCAATGACTCTGGACTAAACAAGCATGTGCATTATAGTATATTCCGTTATTACCAAGTGGTTTTGAACAATGCCTTTCGTAAATAAGAAACAGATTTCGGACCAACAAACACCATAAATGTTCATAAGTAAAATTGCAATGTATTGAATTAGATCACATGGACTTGTGACCTGCTTGACTTGCTTCTAAAATTAAACGAATCCGCATTTTAACATAGCGGAAGAAGAGTAACCCGGTGAAGATTTCGGTATTTCCAGTAACTTTCTTCCTGTCTGATTATATAAATCCGATATACACAAACTGTGAAATACTGTGAAAAAATTGACAAAAAAAAGTCATATTCGATTGGGAACCTTTATTAATATCGTGTATTTGTTCTTTTAAACTTTTGTTTCGTATATGCTTTTGCTTGTGTAATAGCATTCCATATTTTTTGAAGAAAATCTGTGTCAATAAAAGTCCTATGGAAACAAACGAAAATTTCAGCTGCATTGACAAGTGTTGATTTTCCAAATATTATTGGTGATTTATTGCAAAAATAATTCATATTTTTGACAGTTATGAAAAATAAGAATTACAAAAGGTTAAATTATATAAATAGAAGTACTTTAATTATGATGGTATATTAATTTAAAGGCACTTATGTTAATTATGAACATTCAAATCGATTGTCTTATTACGTCAGCTTGCATACATGTACATGACCGTTGGTGAATAATAACTCTATATTAAAAATTTTATAAAAGGGATGCTTATGTTGTTATTAAAACTTAAAATTGTATTTAATCTGTACTTATTTTCTTGTTTTAATAAGCCATTTCAGAGTGCCAATAGAACAGAGAAGGAGAAAAAAAAATACTTCAATAAAAAAAGATTGCCCTCCCTTCTGATTTTTTGGAACAAGTGCCTGAGAAACAATTCATTAATTTTCTTTAGCCTTAAATGAATAATTTACAACTGTAAATAATGCTTATCTTTATAATTTACAGATGTTTATAACTGTTGCAGGTATATTATACCAGTAATTTAAAATATTATTATTGTCACCAATTCGTAAAACAATCGCTTACCGGCGTTACACATTTGACTTCATCTTCTGAAAACATCGGTTCTTTAAACAATATCTCATTGCGAGCAAAATCAACTTTGTCCCACCTCCAAGCAAGAGAGAGCTGAGTATGCAGATTGTTGGGATGTGCTGTTTCAACAACAAAAAAGCCAAACAAACTTTCGAAAGTTTCATTAAAGTCCAGACAGCATTGAGGATTTTTAATTACAACGTTTAATAATAAGCATATTCAAAGTATCTTTTTAAACATTTTAGTTCTGATTGTATGTGGTAATGGAATTTTAATTGATGTATTAAGTATTTCAAATTTGTAAAGTTTGTGTTCATGTGTGGAAAAAATTAAGAACTTACCTTTCTTCAATGCTAAAAGAATAATATCTTGTATGTCAGTCCGGTCCAGTTGATTGTAAATGTTAACCTATAATAATAACAAGAATAATAATAATAATAATAATAATAATAATAATAATGTACATGTTTGTTGACATGCATTTGCAATACACTGTTTTCGAATGCTATACACAATATATTTAAAATAAAATTGAACACGTGAACGTTATTTGAGGACCATATTTATTTGAGGAATATGTCTTACATAATTATCTTTGGCGAGAATTTCTTTGAGCATGTGAACGCATTGGTCGATTTCGTCCTTGTCCTTGGTTATGGCAATTTCTTCATTTTCCATGCAATATTGCATACAATCTACAAACCTTATAAATTCTGCATTGTTATTTCAGATTGATTATAAACATCTTCTGAATTGTAAACACTACTAATTGCATGTACTTGATACATATGTAGTGCATTTGATATTTTTAACAGACATTACTGCACTACGTTGCATAAAATTGATTTAAAATAATAAGCGATATTTAAACACAATTGTTTTATTCACATTTATAAAGCATTTGGTAGAATCAGCTATGTTATGGATAGCTTAGGGAAAGAGTTTACCGATCTGAGAATAAAGGAAAGTCACACAAAGATATAAGTTTCTTTTTGATGTAAACACATACTTGTCGGTTAAAGGCCGGTTATGCCCTGCTGCAATTAAGTCAGCCACCGATCCCGATCCTCTCATTAGAACAACCGAGATGCCGTGTGTTACAGCGTAGTGGACGTCTTTAATACAGACACGTCGCCTCCGACAACAATTACAACAGCATATTTTCCTACAATGTGTATAAGTCAATTCCTTTTGCATTTATTTTTGTATTTGTAAATTAATATATTTACATTGCATAGGCATTTTAATAGGGAAGGGGTATGCATTCATAATCGTATGAACGCAATGCCTTATCACCGGCGTAGTAATATCTGTGAATCCTTTTGTATGCAAATTATACTTTGACAATAATATTTTCATTAACTAAGATGTCTTATACTGTTAAATGTTAGTCTTTTTTGCATTCATTGTTAACGTTTGATTAAATGTGTTTATAAGTAATACACATGAACATTTCGTTCCAGTTCTACTTCTGCAATAATCAATTTGACATTTTTTTCACTTTTGCTGGATAGGATTCTATCATGCAAGGACAGCAAAGTCTACAAGTGTTATTATTAAACAGAGCCCTTTCGCTAGCATGCAATCTGTAGATGTTATGGTATTTTAGGTAAACATTACTTTTCTTAGAAGCGACCACAGAAAATCTTTATGACGTAACATCGGTTAACGAACGTAGCTTTAAAATGGATTTGATTTCAAATTAATGTGTCTATTTGCTAGATGCATGTAGAGTGTCTTATTTATTGTGCATTTATATCACAGTTAATAATGATGAATTGTTTAACATGCACAATAAGAAAAAAATGCATTTTGAGATTTATATTAACATGTTTTCCTTACTAAGACAAGTTATGCCCAGGCAAAGCAAAGAGCTTAGATACGCCCGTGTCGATGCTATCGATCGATGACTTAGCTTACACGTCATCACTTGTTTAGTGATGTAATTTGTGGATTGTTTTGCATTTTTCTCGCTGGATACTATGGTGTGGATTTAAAGCATTGAAAGGAATATAAATCTTCGTCTGTTGTATTAATAATCACACAGGATTGTCCAGTATCTGTTAAGCTCTCAACCTAGGAATTGTGTGATTTAAAGTGTCAGAACTCAACTGTGGGACTGTATAGATGTATTAATGATGTGGATTTACTGTAGTCTTACTAACAAAGCACCTCTTATTTTATACTTAACATTCTAAAGCATTAATTATGTTTGGAGCTTGCTGGCTATACCGGCCGAAATAGCAGTTCTTCTTGATTTCACAGGTATTTTTGCATCTGTTTAAATTACTTTTTAAGTTTTGTAGCGATATGATTTATGCAAGGAAAATAAAAATGTTATTACTTATAATGTTTACATTAAATTTCATTTGTCGCAGCAAATTGAATACAAAATAAGGAGAAAATTACATTTTTGTAGGGAATTATTTTATTAATCGTAGTATGCATTCTATTTTATGTAGTTCGTTTACAAGAGGCGGTACTTCGCCGTTCCGATAAGAAAACTGCTGTGCGTGATATTTCTCTTAGAATGGCAATTAAATGCATGTTAAACAAAACAATATATATATAAAGGGATGCTATGAAATCATCCCAAATATAATGTAAATATAAGAATTGAAATTATTTATAAAGCGCTAGCGATCATCATGGGTTTGCCAGTTTGACCATTGCGCTTCATCGCATGAACGCAACCAGAATTAAATTCAATCCTTAATTGATGACATCGATGTAAATACTGATGAACTGGCTCTAACCAAACGAGTCCTTTTCATAAAACGTTAAGGCAAAATATGTATTGCCATAATTTAGTATTACTGCGTTGTATTAACAATACAAAGTGTTTGATTAGAATCACTTCCTTTCGATTCTTACTTTTTGACACGTCTGAAATGAGTCTGCCTTTTTTACATTGCATATATTTCTTTGCGGGTTCTGTCTCGTCAATAACTGAGAGGAAATAACTGGTTGTTGAGTCCATAGTATTGTTTCCCTCTTGATCCTGTTACAAAATAAACATATACTGTTAAGGTGATAACGTGATTAAACCTTTATTGAAAAAGACCTACCCACAGACTAAAAAAACAATGAAAATGTCCAATGGCTTGGTCACGGAATAAATAAAACCACAAATCGCTCCAACCACACAAACAATGAATGGTCATAATCAAGGAAATACATTATCACTACTATCGGAAAGATACATCTATAATTAAAAACTTATGTTTATCACATGAAAGCCTTGTACTGTTCAATTATGCTAATTATCATAAAACATTGTTCTGTAATATTTAAAATTAACAACAGACACAGCGAAACTTAAGAGGGGCTAATCAGACGCGTTGTCTGACAGCCATCAACTTTATGTCAGACAACCACTGTGAAAGGAGTCGAACTTGTAACAATTAAGTCAGACAGAATGTCATGCAATCGCTTTGGATCTGTCAGACATTTTCAAATTGTGTCATACATGTCTGACAGTCTGACACATTCCGCCGTGTCTGCACAATTATATTGAACTTTAGCTGCAAGTGGTCACTTGCCTGAATTGATTCTTAATTCCGTGAATGATTGGTTAAAATAGCAGTCCAGAAATATGTTAATACAAATATAACTTTGCAGAAATCGTTTCTAATGGTCATATTACCGATAAAAATACAAAAAAAACGCATTGAAATCGGTAAAATATTAAAGGTCTGGTCACTTTTTATCGTACAATGATCTTTAAGCGATAACTGGTGATGCCTCTGGGGTAAATCAGCATTATTGAACATTAATGTTTATTATACCACACTTTGGTCTACAACGATAAAATCCCGTTACCCGAGAAAGAGATATTTTGACTGTCAAAAACATTTCAACCTTTTTGACACATGACCAGGCGAAAAATGACTGTCAGGTCATGTGACCGCGCTGACATTTTGAATGTAATATAAGGGCAAGTAACTGCGTCAGTTTTTTTAGCCGCATCATAATAATATTGCCTCCCTTGTCGTAACGTTATATAGTCATGACGTCACTATTCTATGTTTAAACAAGCGATTCTCTTCAAAGTTAACTGTCAGAAAAACAGTTTACAAGTACTTCTGAAGATCAAAGAAGATGTAGGCATTCTTCAATCTTTATGGGCAGAATTAAGCACATGTTTACGTTTTTTATTCAATCTTGTTCGGTATAATAAAATAAATAACATATGGCAGCGGCATTCGCCTCGGGTGACATTCTGCCTTCGGGTTGACAATATCAATGACACACTCGTTGCCATATGATATTTATATAACATTCCGTTCGTATCAAGCGTTTTCGAACATAGACATTATAAAATGCCGTTCGTGAATTCATAGGAAACAATTTTTAGTCGCATTGTCGTCATTAACATTCATTAGAACTAATGCTAATTTAAGATGTATTTAATAATATTCTATGGACTGCGGCTTTTTCTATAGACTGCGGCTTTAAGTTAAGAGATCAAATTTAAACAGCAATCAATTTATTGGTATAAGCCTTTGTTGGAAGTTGGCGAATGGAACATGTGCGTAAGAATATAACTGTGAACAGAATGGCATACAAATTAATTATATGCCAGTAATCTGAACCATCAACTCATCGTAAAAAGACATGTCAAACTAAACAACTACATTTCGTTTGTGCACAGGTGTAACAGTTTAACAATTCATTGTGCTACCAGTGTACATAATTTAATAGTGATGTGATCCTGAACACCGTAATCGCCTTACCGGTGTAAGCATGCCACCCCACGCTGCTTCTCCAAGTACAACCGTTTTCTCGTTTGCATTAATCCTGCTACGTGTCATCTTCAGAAACTCAAGGGTTTCCGCTTTGCTTCTAAAGCTGATAATCCACGTGCCTAAATATAAAGCACACGTTTAATTTTAACAACGGCAATGTATCGTCATGTATATGCAAACTAAAATAATATTTAAACTAACTGTTGTTTTAAACTAATTATAATTTACAACGCCGGATCGTTTAATTTGTTGTTTCTTCATTTAAAAATAACCTCTGCTATCTGCAATCTCTGCAAGTGACGTTTGGAAAACTTGTTTAAAGTCATTAGATTCGTTCTTTGTCTGTGTGTCCCCGAGAACATATATAATAAGGTTGGCATCCGATTGCTTCTTGGTTGATGAGGCCCTCATTCTGTGTATGTTTTTTGTCTGGAATATATTGTAATGTTCATTAAAAACATGGAAAGTTATTCCTATATCCCATAGATATGTAACCATTGCAATCGCATAGGATATATAAACGATATATTTTTATTTGCATCTCATATTTGGGATGTGTCTGTATACCAATTGTATTATTATATTTTGAACTCGTACATTCTGAATTACCGATAGGCTTAAGTTTAGATGTAATCTTATTAAAATAATTCCCAGTCTGACGCTTCTATACTTTGCACTGATTGTGTCAGATGACTTTGCATTCGGGGTCACGTTTAGAGAAGCTTTTCCAGGAGCCAATCGAATGGCTGCGTTCAAACTGCTGTAGAATAATAAATAGGGGAACTGTGATGTTCTGTTTATAAACACGCTGTAATCGTCTGTATTTATAAATCGTCTGATTTACCGGTATCGTTTAATCCATGTTTATTATGTTTCTCACTTGCATTTTTACCGAATGCACATTGATCGCGAATATTAACAATAACGATAGAAATAACAATAGTATTAATAAATCCTTACATTTGTATTTCATAAATTAATGTACATGTAGTCATTCGGATGTCGTCTGCTTGGCTTTTTTATAGTTTTTATTACAGGAGAAGTTAATAAGTGATTGTGTAATCATCAATGTACTACGTTTTGCATAAAATATATTTACAATACAATAAAATAAGGTCATTAAAGTGCGATTGTTATTAATCTACAGTTCAGTTAGTGTCAATTATATTGTTAGACGATTGTTCAGTTACACTGAAAATTGGTACTACGTGTACTTACCATACTTTTTGCGCAATTAATTATCTTTTTTTTTTTTTTTTTTTTTTTTTTTGCTAAAACAGTTTTGGATCTTAACGGTTAAAGGTATACACGTGATAGTTAATGTCAGGCTTAATGTAAACAGTTATTCTGTAATAAAGTAATATCTTGTTTTATTACCTTGGCTGTTTCCTCGAGCCTCTTAACTGATCTATTTGAATCAAGTTCCTCCCTTGTCTGCATGGTATAACCATTTGATTCTTTGGAATGTTGACTGCAAATGTATGTGATCATTCGTTTATAAAATGACATCCAGTATTGACATAATGTTATGTACGTACTGCTGGAAATAAAATTAATTTTAGATCTACTTAACATATGCGTTTCTTTACATTTCTTAAATAGCATTGTCGTACAACACAGTGTTAATTGTAATTAAAGTAATAATTGCAAAATTATTTGAAAAGTGAGGTTAAACTCTTTTTTTAAAGTGAACGAATAATAACGTAGTATTTGTTATCATTCGTTTAACTGAAACGGAGATAACCCTAAATATGTTCATTACCAAATAAGTCGTAATAGAGTTACCTTCCTTATCCATATTTACGTAATATCGATGCGTTCATTTTATAAAAGGGTACTGTAAAAAGTCCGCATATTTCTAAACGAATGTGATATTCATGTGCAAACAGTATAGACGGTGATTAAAGTATTGTACCAGTGCGCGACATTTATCAATAGAAAAGAACTGAAAGGCCAAGGAAACGCATATTATGATGGCGTTAACTTTTTATCCATTACAAAGCCCCAACGTTGTTTAGTGTTTAGTGTGTCATCGGAATTAGAAACACATTTGAGATGCATGATTAAGGTTACTAGCAAAACACTTCCCAACTGGATGGGCATGTCGGCGTTATGTTTTTCGAGAAGTTCAACTCGCAATGAAAGTGTAAAATCTGGAACAATTTTCGAGCTTAAGGAGATTGTTCTCAATAAATTGATAGTTTTCCAAAATTCTGAATCGATGTTCTCTACACTCAAATTTTCAACAATGGTCAGCAAAATCATTATTAACCCATTCACTTTATCACTTAATCAGCTGATCAGCAGGCATATTCTAGGTTTGTGCATTTAACGTTGCATGTTTATATAAATGAGGCGTGTCATGGGAAAACTAGGTTTAATTTATGTGAGTTAAGTGGCGTCCACAGGCTGACGCGGGACGACACATCACGCACATGCCTTAAGCCTGGTTTTCCCACGACACGCCTCAAATTTTAATATTTAAATACATGTTAATGTGTCGAAAAAGAAATTACCTTCTAGATATAGTTTCTTCTTTGTTACTGCTACGCCTAATAATAACTGACGAGTCCTCTGACTTGGCATGGGAGTCTGAGGACGCATCACTGGATTGATCCTCGCTCATGACTAGAACGATTTAAACAAAATAAACTTCTTTTAAAGTTCACGTTCTTCTTTTGTGAACGTATTTATGTTATGAGTTTAATGCGTAAGGTTTGATCTGACAGGCATTAATATTCGGCATTTCAAATATCAGATAAGTGCAAACAATGGTTCTTTAACTATAATGAATCAAAAAGCAACGTGAACACACCATACATAAATTAAATTGATCGGGCGACATGAACATACCTCACTGACTCGTAAATTAGCAGCTTAACGGGCTCAGCAACAGCAACAGTAACTTTTGGCAACAGCGGCGCTATAATCTTTACAAACACCACAACTATTTGACAATCAAAATACAATTTCAGAAACGTCATAGCCGAGCAATGTCAGATTAAACCTAAGTTCAGAAACGTCATAATCGAGCGATGTCAGATTAAACATCAAACACGATACTTCACGTTTAATCCACTTACGTGAATGTGCATGTTATTTAATTTAATGATAATATATGAATACTAAAACACACAAACCTTAAACATAAATATGCGATTCCAATATAATATATTCACTCACATGACATTGATAACCTAGCAATGTGTCGAACAAAGAAAGCAAATAAAAAGTAAACTCAACGTTTTCTGAAAAAAATAATTCTGCTTACTGAGTTTCAAGCAGGACAAATACACTCAATTAAGTTGTACAGATAGTAGAAATCAATATAATGGACTAGGTATTTTTACAAGCGTAAGCATATTTTGGCATTTGAAAGGCTAACCGCTATCGTTATCTGCTAAGTCAACGACATTCGACTGACTAAAGGAATTGAAATATGTATGAACATAAGGTTTTTTGTATGAACGTATTCAAATAGCACACGTGTCTGTTACTGCAATACCGTTACAAACTTAAACAAAAATAGTATTACTTTAAAATATCAGGCGTGTCGTGCGAAATTCGGGTTGAATGCATGTGGGTAAAGTGTCGTCCCGGATTAGCCTGTGAGAACACTTTAGCAAATGCATTAAGCCCGGTTTTCCCACGATATGCCGCATAAGTGTTTTAAATGTTGTTTATCCCGCTGCCAAGCCCTGGAGTCCGACTATGTGAGTGCCTATCTCTATATGTGGATAGATATGATATATATTACACCAGCTGCATCAGCAGTAGAGAACACACAATTAAGCCTATTATGCTATTACAGTTTATACTATTAAAAGTTAGAGAAATTTTTAACTTACGGATTTGTAATTTTTATATCAACAAACACGATTAAACAAGCAAACTGTACAAGATTTACTTAATCATAAAACGTAAGTAAACGTCTATAAATAGAAATTGACAAATATCAACTGCTGGGAATAGGTCATAATTTAGAACGTCTACCTTAAAGGCGTTAGTTATGTAATTGTGTTTCTGTTTTCGATGGATCATTAAGAGAATATCATCATGAACAATTGTTTGATAAAGAGGTTAATATACTACACGTATATTTTAAACCGGCCAAAAAATGACAACACGTATTTAGTTTTATATTAGACAATAGGACTTTAAAACAGACAATGCAACGCGTTCGGATTTTAAACAAGGACGCATCAAACCTCACTTTGGACGGTATAGTCGGTTCCAATACAAATGTTAATGTATTAAATATCGTAGCAATGCATTTAAGAATGTTTTTAAATAAGAAACGTCAATCTGTTAAAGCCGCCTTACGTTACATACCAATAAAATATGGCTTGCTTTTTAACAAGTTATACATATATTATATTTAAATTTGCAGTAAGAAATTTAGCTTGTAAAGATCATTAATTATCATTTAAGATAATTTTATAAAGATATTCGTATTTTGAAAACAAATGTCATTAAATGTATTTGCTGCAAAAATAAACTAAAGCATCTCGACTAATCAAAACCAAGTTTTACAATTATTATGAATAACATACAGGCCGGGGTTCTTACTTCTACTACATCATTATCTACGTTCTGCTTTTAAATTTTCAGCAGTTCGAGCTGCGTATATTGATTGCATTCGTGGCCTTGTTCATCCAATGCATACGAGTTTTTACGCCTTGCTCATACTAGGCATTCGTGTCCATACGCCTTGTTCATCCGAAGCTCACGTGTATGTGCGTCTTGTTCATCCAATGCATACCAGTATATACGCATTGTTCATCCGATGGATACGAGTGTATACGCCTCGTTGATCCGATGCATACGAGTATATACGTCTTGTTCATCCGATGCATACAAGTATTGACGAATTTTCATCAAATGTATACGAGTATATATAGCTTGGAAATACCATGCATAGGAGTATACATAATACACGTCACTCAAAACCCGCAAAGGTCGCAATATGCGTTGAGCCAATTTTATCGCGAAGCACAGAGCATTCACTCGTGATATCACGAATGAATTTTCGCTTATTTTCGCGACGAAAATATGCGCGTGTTCGTTAAAGGGGCACTATACAGTTTCTCGGGCTTCGGACTCGGCCTGTTAGGGTCTGGGTTTTTTATATTGTTGCGGCTTTGGCTTCACAAAAATGTAGGGAAAATAATTATGCACACAGTTCCACTATAATTTTAACATGCATAATCACCTGTTTTCGTGACCATTTCAATTATTTTCAACATCATTTGCAACTTTCCTGCAAATGCGAGCACCTTTAAACACTGCATTCCTGTCTGAGTAACTTACCAAAAAATACTTGTTTGCAACTGAGCAAACTGGGGGTCAACCATTCAGATTTTCCAATAAATTCCAATGTATGTACGCCATTTTAAATATCCTGCCAAAATGGCGTTCAGCGCTAGGAATCCTCATGTACGAATTGTATGTGCAAGTTGGCTAAACACATACACTGGCTTTACATAGGGCATATTTTCGAATTCACTAAGCATGCAATTCAAAACTCCAGACCTTAAATTTGGTACTTACAACTTCTAAAACACTGAAAATGCTGCTCAGTTTCGCTGTATCCCTATTTATTAGAATTTTCTGCTGAAAGTGTAAAGTGCTACTTTATACTTGACCATTCCCAATGCAACCATTTCACCCAACCATACTTTGACCTTGACCTAATTTGGACATACAATAATTCAAATGGGATGTCCAGCACTTACCGGGGACATGTGTGTTTATCGAACACAGTGTCTTGTTTTTAATTCACATATTCCCTATCAGCAGACATGGCGAAAGATTACAGGCCCGTCCTAGATTGCCGATAAAAATGTCAAAAGTCCGGCAGTGAAATCGAAGATGCCGGATTTACTGTCCGGTATTATTTTTCGTATCCGTAACTATAATATGTATTTCAAACTTGATTTAGTGCGGTGCAATTTACAACTGGCCTGTATTTTTTCCATTTCGTAGGACAGTCTGGCCAGTAAATTTTGACGGTCTTTCGCCATGTCTGTATCAGGCTTGTAATTTAACATGTTTGAAAAAAGATTATTGGATAATATTCCAAAAAAACGGTTAAGTTTAACGAACAAAACATTTTAAATATTTAAAGAGTTATTACAAATACTTGATAGTGTAGAATTTCTAGATAACAGTTTGAATTCACCACATCAGTCCTCTTTATATTGTACATTATCTTGATCATGCTTTATGATTTGAATCAGTTGTTCTTTAATAAAGGCTCAGTATTAAATGTGAGAAAGTGTTAACGGTTTTTTTGCATATTGAATATCGATGCATGATCAGGTTAGTAAAGTTGAGATGCGGCTCTGACACATTAACATAGCACTTACTATTTGTACACCTGAATTAAATGATGAACCTTAGTCTTTTGACCATTCTCAAATGGTTTATACCAATGGCATATGCAATGACATGTATCAGACTAACAAGTTTACCTACTAAAAATAATAATGTGTTTGTAATTGCTTGATAATATTTTCATAATAAAACGCCTTTGTTAGGTTAATTTGTGCATGTCAGTGTTTTTTTAAAGGCCAATTTGGGGCCAATATTCGGCCCCATTCCCCTGCTTAAAAGGTATATATTTCCCCCTATTTTTACATCAAAATTTCCTTTAGAATGTAAGCTTTATTTTGAAACAAAACTGAACAAAAATTAAACACAAATCGACTATGAGGACTTTTCGTTAAATATCCCAGCAATTTTTTTATCAAACCAAGTTAAAGCAAAATCTAAGTTATCATTGGTTACAGCAAAACAATTGTTTAATTAATGTTTTATAACAAAGTAGAATATAAGCATGTAAATTTACTAATAATGCTTTTCTAAAAAAAATACCATTTTGCCGTAAAATTCCCCATCTGAAGAACCCCGCCACCTTTCCGTCAAAGGTGAAAAAAAACACTGACTGTAAGATCGGTATATCTACTTGTCGAATTGTCTCACATTTGATTCAATGATCATACCTTAATACCAGTAAAGACTGTGTGCTATTACGTCACATGTAGTGTTTGTCCACACTGTACGTGATTGGCTTTTAAATGTCTCTGAATTTACTCATGATGTGTTTTTTTCTGTTTTATTGTGCTACGTATGTGCAGTTCACAATCATGCTTTATTTCCAGAATTGTACCTTTCTTGTTAATGTGATCTAAATAGTAATGTCCATTTTTGTAACACATGTCATAATGTCATTATAAATATGTGTGATATTGTTTATTTTTCCTTTATACATGAAGAAAACAAGTGATTGATTGTACATGTACATACATGCATTGTTCGGTTATCATTATGCATGAAGGAACTAACACATCTATTGAATACCCTTTCAGGACAACATACATGTCTTAGTTGCTAGTACGTGTTATATTCTGCAAATGGCAATCCAATTAAATTAAGAAAGGATTACATGTGTTGTTGTATTCAAGAATGAAATAACTAATAAAATGTATATCTATATGCTCCACAGCTTGTGAACAACATTCATTGAATAGTAATTGTGTATTGTATATTGTAATACATCATGTATGTATAACAAACAGGATGTTAATATAAACGAAATCCACATGGGACCCATGTAAACGGTGTTAGCAAAACCCAACTGGGTCCCATATAGGATGCCCATATCAAACCAGAATGGGACAAATTTGGGCAACCCATATGGGGCCAAGTGGCATTTTGCAAACTCCTTATGCATGGGTCCCATATGGATAGCCTATAATGGGGCCCATCTTGGATCCATATAGAATCCACATAGGTTCCATATCGCAACCCACCTGGGACCCATGAAAAAAACAGTTTGCATAATCCCATTCTGCCTTATATTGATTGCCCATACAGGACCCATATTGAAGCCCATACTGGACCTATATGGGTATCCCATATAGGACCCCCTTGGGTCCATATGGGGGCCACATAGGTCCCATATCGCAGCCCATCTGGGACCCATACAAATACAGTTTGCAAAATCCCATTTGGCCTCATATGGGTTGCCCAGGACAGGACCCATATCGATGCCTATACTGGACCTATGTGGGTATCTCATGTAGAACCCACCTTGGGTCTATCTGGGACGCGCATAGGTCCCATATCGCAACCCATCTGGGACCCATACAAATACAGTTTGCAAAATCCCATTTGGCCCCATATGGTTAGCCCATACAGGTCCCATATGGTAGCTCATATTGGAGACATATGGGTCCCATTTATTCATGTTGGCTGTGTCGTACATAAACAGTTCACTGTTCGGGTTATTTTCGGATTTTCAGCAAGGGCCTTAGCGTCAACTGGTGACGAACAGTCTTCAATGTCATCGGATGTCCTGAAGTGAGGCTGCACGGGTATGGTGTTTGTGCTGACGTCACACAGCCCTGTTGCCCTACATTTGCTCATGAAAATCAAATAAGACTAATGAAAGAGCCCCTAAATTGTGACGTTACCATTTGTTATATATAAACAACTTAAAGACTTTTCAAATTAAAACTCAGTTTAGTGGCAGACTAAATTAGACACAAATTACATTCGCCATTACGTGGGATTTTGAATAAAAAGTTATTTGATAACTATAGTCAGATAGCTTCAAAAACGCTCAGTGTTAACCCTAGTTTTCAACGTAAATAATCATAATTGCTGAATAATAAGGCAATATCCGTTACTTATATTGAAATTTCTTGGGCTTTTCATAAAAAGTAAATTATGTAAATTCGTAGCAACAATATGTGAGCTTTAAATGTGATTGTGGAATCACAAACCTAGTTCTTGTCAAGGAAACATCTTACTTCAGTCTCATGCTGGTGATCAATTTTGTCTGATTTATAGCAGAATTTATGTTTGCAAGTAGACTACATGGCCCAGAGACAAATATAAAATCATACATTTGACCTTTGATCTCTAGGTGTGACCTTGACGTATAAACTAAAGGCCTGGTTCTTGGATGCGACATAACATCTTATAATGGTTACCATTTCTATTGAATTATCTTAGTTAGTTGAAAATACCTCCATGCCAGAAAAATGGGGAATCATAATCTGAAGTAATATTAAAATTCTTCCAGGCGTTTCGAAGTTATGGAGCGAAACCTAACATCCTTGACATTTGACCTTGACTTTTGATCGACAAACATGGGAGTTGTGCGCAAC
Source organism: Congeria kusceri (assembly GCA_027627225.1). NCBI lineage: Eukaryota > Metazoa > Mollusca > Bivalvia > Myida > Dreissenidae > Congeria > Congeria kusceri. The sequence continues at coordinate 74,161,866 of CM051030.1, forward strand.
ACAAACTTCTGATCATGGGGAATTATAATCCTAGTAGTATCTAAATTCTTTCAGGCGTTTAGAAGTTATTGAGCAAAAACAAAAACGGCTGACCTTTGACCTTGAATTGTGATCATGACCTTTGACCAACGAGCATGGGAGTTTGAAGTAATATTAAAATCCTTCCAGAGGTTTAGAAGTTATTGAGCAGAAACACAAATCCTTTACCTTTGACCTTGAATTGTGACGTTTGACCGACAAGTATGGAGTTGTACGCGACACGCGATCTGGTCATGGAGAATAATAATCTAAAATAACATTAACATCCATCCAAGCAATAAAATCCGGACGGACGGGGCTTCCACACACACGCAACGACGCACAGACAAACGAATGGACGGTGCGATTACTATATCCCCTCCATTTTAACCGACCTTTCTGGCGCTCACACTAACGAAATTATTTTTAAGCAATGACAAAATGATAATGATCAAAAGCTTTATTGTTTGTAGCGTTTCAAACAACGCAATAAATAGACATCCCGAAATGTTTTAGCACTAAAACTGAACTAGATATATAATACTTTAACTGTAAATGATTTATTCCCGAGGATCAGCTGAAAATGCACCACTTTTCAAAAACCGTGGCCAAACATTGCTGTGCAAAAGGCAATTTCATTGGGCGCAGCATGGCTGATCTTTATTATTCGGAAGGTCATTTGAACGAGACCTGCTATACGATGTCTTCAGATCCTAACAATGTTAGGATTTGATTTTACTGAGATTGTTTTCAGATGTTTCCTATCATTTGATTGAGTCTTCATTTTGATAGGCAAGCACTTATATGTTGTAATAAGTTTTATCTAATTCATTAAAAACATCCTGTATTACACTCAAAAACACCAAATTAATGTTTCAAAATTAATGTTTAGAAAAATCCAGCGGTCGTGCCCATAGTGTGAAGCGATTTCAGATAATTTTTTCAAATATCAAATATCTTCAAATATCTAAGATATTTGAATAAATTCTCTGAAATCGCTTCACACTATAGATAGAATTTTCACAATACAGATAACTAAAACACATTTAGTAAAACATTACAATTAATTTCCATTTTTCAGGGGGTGGCCGAATATACAGGGTTGGCTGAATAGATAGGAAAGACGGATACCACTAATAAGTTTGCCTTCTATAGCCTTTAGTAAAAGCACAATGTTGGATACAAAAAATCTTGAAAAATACAAATTTCAAGCAATCTTTTAGTATTTGTTAAGTATGAGCATTTACTGAAACTTAATTAAAATCACTTAAAATGATCGTTTCATTACGGTTGTACGACACTAGCGTCAGGTATACGGTACTGTTACAGACGATTACAGGCGATTGTTAACGTTTCTCCTAATATTGTCGTAAGATTACAGAATATTCATCACGATAAACCTACGAGCAGCCAATAATTCTCAGGTTCACTACGCTTCAATGCGATTTGGACACCACGATGCCTCGTGCACCATCGTGGCACCAACGTAGGCAAACGTAGTGAGTGCGTAGTAACATTGCGATAAACCGTACAGGCAACGAGCCGAATATCGTGTCGTTGCCGTAGTCCATCGTGTATGTTCGTGAGCATTCAAGTAGTCATTATAGTTGCCGCTAAAGATCCTACTGGAATCGTAGCTTAACCGTAGGGAAAGCGTAGAAAACCGGACCATATGCCTAGACTTACTATAACGTAGTACAGTCTTGTAATATATATGTTGTAAATATGTCACGATTAATTACCATTCAATACGAAAGGCCACACAAGTCTCTACGATGACTGTAAGAATAAGTCAGATTCAGATACGATGAAACTAGGATTGTCCTACGTTTTGGAAAAATCGTTGCGGCGCTATGATAAGCCGCGAATGTTTTGAACATATTCAAAACTGTCGTAGCGCTTCCCGGTCGATAAGGATAACCCAAGATACTTCAAGATTCACACTGATACCTGTACGTATGTGGTCAGGCCCTACCGCACTTCACCAAGATTTTGTTAATCGTGGGCAATCGTAGCCAAACATCGTGACAGCGTGACCGAGGCTTTAATGATAAAGTATTCTATAAATAGATATCAGTTGTTAAATTTTGACAATTTTCAAACTTATGGTGAAATAATTAAAACTGTGTTACAATCAAAATGCATATGTGTATTTCTAGTTCTTTTATTTATTTATTTTTTATTTTTTTTTTGGGGGGGGGGATTATTATTTAATGTGTTTACTTTAGAGTGGTTTGTAACTATTTAGAAAAACAACGCCACGAGCAGAAATTCCACATGATGCGATAAGTATATCTGATTTTTTGTTCTCGTTTGCCACAAAAATTGTTAATTAATGGATAATATTATCGCTTGTTGATCCCGTTGGCAATAAAAATACTGAGCATTCTAACATGATACTCGCTAATTTGACTATAGACAAAGTACAAACTTATCTTTGTTAAACTACCCAATAAACAACGCAAAAAGAAGTTCCGATTCTAAGCGGAGCATAGTAAAAACAAGTTCCAGTTACAAATGCAAAAATGAATTTTCTCATTATCGTTGTTTATTAGCCGAAAAACAATTTGTGTCGTTCTGATGCGTGGTTATTAAACAACGTGGGCTAACGCCTTCGTGGTTTAATTCCTATGCATCAGAAGTCCAAATCGTTGTTTATTGGCCGATAAACAACGATAAATCGAAAATTATTTCTTCATTCTGCAATGGTACTCATGAAGAAGGTTATAAATAAGTACGGATTTCTGTATGTTTTAAATCATGAAAATCATGGTATTCATAGTCGGTAACAGTAATATTCTTTTCATTTAGACAAAACGTACATAATCACTCATTGAAAGCAACAATTGGATTCCTCCCTAACTTAACAATTAATTTATGATTGGAACATCTAACATTAGAAAAGGAAACTTTATGTTTAATTATATATTGATATTCTAAATACCGTTCCGTATTTAACAGTGTTTGGCGTTTAATTGATTAATGCATCATCAATTGACTTTTGAAAGCCGGGGTATATTCCATAAATTATTCTCAAAGAAATCAATATTTAATACACACATGAAATGTACTAAAATATTTACATCGACATTTGACACAAACACCATGTATATAAATTATACACATGTTATTTTTGAATAATCAGAAAACGAATAATCATGAGAACATTGTTTAATTGGAGTGATTTAAAACATTTTAAACCAAACATTTAGCGAACAATTAAACCTCAGATAAAAAGTCATTAAAAAAGAAGCACAGACCCTTAACACCAGTTCAGAGCAAAACGCAACAGACGCTTTAGAAGTGTTGCCCCTTGACAAACGCCTCGAGTGTCGTAGTCTTGTTTCCTGTCGTCTCATTAAAAGCATTACGGATTTGCTTTTCAACAGGACATTTTAGTTGAGAACAACAGGACAATGAAATCCAAAGTGAAACTGATATGGGAATTTTGGGGAATTATTCTTTATTTTTCCTATTCTTCATACGGATTTCCAAGTAAGTTATTCATAATTGATAAGATTGACAAGGGCTTCTACAATCTCAGTTTTCGGAGCTTCATGTCATTCCAAATAACATTAAGAAACCGTAAATCTTCAAGAGACGCTAAAAGAAGGAGTACCCATAATTTAGTCATAACACAATCATGAAATAAACATACAACAAATAGACAGCTAGACCATAAATTCTAAATAATGTACCGAGACTTGCAATTAGTATAATAATAAACAATGAAAGTGGGGTCGCATTCGATTTCAATGTTTGAGTTTGTATACAATTAATGTCAGTTGATTTCTTACAATTAATGTCAGTTGATTTCATGTTTTACTTATACGAAGTCATATTTTTCAGAATAGTTTGTTGATTTTTAATAAGGTGTGCTAATTACTATACATTTACTTGCAGTTGTATTATAATTTTTAATGTCACTTTAATTTACCGTTTTGTAAAATAATGTAATTAAGTACCTACATACTGCTTAAAATTATATTAAATAATATTCATTGATGTAACATACGTCTACTTCTGTCTGTCTGTCTGTCTGTATGTATGTTTGTCCATCCGTCCGTCCGTATGTCTATTGGTCCATCCATCCGTCCGACGGTCCGTCCGTACTGCCATCCGTTTGTTTGTTTACGAAGACCTACCTACATATATTACGTGTTATTTGGACCTATTCCATAGAATGCTGGCAATTGCAGGTGGAGACTGTACGGAGTTCGAGGTCCTGCGATGCGGAGACGGCGCCCACCAGTGGATGTTCTGCTCGACAAAGAAGGCCAACATGAGACGCATTGCTCCGTCCACGTGGACTTAAGGTAGCCTTGGGCATTGCACTACGAATATCCGTGATTGCGCTATAAAAACAAATTAAACATTTACATGTATTGACCACATTTATCTATACATATACCTATAATATGGACAAGAAAATAGAGCCTCTAATTTCTTCATACAATAACATAGGCATCAACTCTAAAAAACACTAACACTGAACATGCTTTAAAATAAATTTCGTTATGTAACAGTACAATGTAACAAACGACACAGGTATTGCACTAAAATTGCAGGTTTGAAACACGTCACTGCCATGACCGTGGTAAAGCTCAGAACTTCGGGCTGACATCACAGGCTGACCAAATATGGACTTCGGACTGGTGCTATGGGACATTCATTCTTTGCTATAAATCTGGTAGTGTCAATGTGTCCGCTTCTCTCGCTCCTTCTTTGCTCCTGCGTTCATATATTAAGCATTTATTGAACAATCCATGTATACTGGACACGTTTAATAATTATTACTTTTCGTCTATCAATAATGTATGAGGTTCATTTATTGGAATCTTTATATACACATGTATAAATAAATCACCATTACGTTTTGATGACTATTTTCGTTTCCCATCAAGTGTCAACCGAAGGCAGAACGAAAACCCCAACTGCAACAAAGCCAGTTTCTAAAAAAAAAATCGTCTGGATCAGTACTTCCGGCAAAGAGTTACATTGAAAATATGACGTCACCATCTGTTGCCTGACTAGGAGTCAGCAGTCCTCGGACTAGTGTCGAACACGAGAATCTTCCGACCAGTGTCGCGCCTAAGGTTGTCGTAGCTGTCGAAAGTTGGCGTCAAGAAAACAAAACCGAGCGTATGGACGATACATTAAAATGTGCGTAGATGGAGTGTATTAAGCAACCGGGAGTGTTTCAAGAATTTAGACGTTTGCAAAAAATGCAAGAACGTATATACTAGCATAAAGTAGTCCATCGAGTCTCTCAGTTGGTACATCATTTGTTGATATGATAGATGTTGAGAAAGCATGGAACAAGATTTGTGTTTATCACATTTTTTTTTTCAAATTAAGCAAACATGTACAGGACGTGTTATTGTTTATATTTCAGTCTGGCTCATGGTTGGGCACATTGTATTTGTATTCGCAAATCATCATACCAATAAATAGTATTTAGTACATGTAAAATGTATATCGATTCCACATTTTGATTTGTAAACTATAAATCAGATCAAACTGCAGAAGTATCTTTAAGCAAATCGCTTATTTTGCTAAACTCAGACAACTGTGCAAATGAAATATCGTAAACTTTATATATTAAAGTCGAACAATCGACTAAGTTTATTTGATTGTTCTATGTAGATGATTAGTTCAGAATTTTAATAGAAACGCTGATCGCTTCCGCCAATAGTCTAAAACAACACATGCATCGCTTATAAAGCAAATAAATGAACACATTTGTTGTTGCAGGGAAAGCAATATCAAGCAAAGCCAATACGGGGCGTCTAAATCCAGATGCGACACTAAATATTACCGAGAAGAACGACATTCTTCAACAGAACTGATTACAGCAGAAAATGACGAAAACATATATGCTGATATTGGAACTGTTGCTAGGCTTCATTGCGAATAAAATGAAAATGACATGAACAAAACCAGAAATGAACACGTGATCGGGCAGCAATATATTTGCGACATGACAGTGTATTCAGAGAACAACTACGATCATATCAGCGTGTTTCCAGTACAGAGGTGCTATATCGGCAATGTTTACAATCACCTTTACATTGGGGATAATTCGAATGAACGAAATGAGACTTTCAAAAAAGAAATTCAACCACAATTTGATGTTGTTTAACGTAAATACACGTTTTACAGTAAAAAGTGACTGTTATTGTTTAAGTATGCTTGTTTTCTGATATCTTACGCTGTAGTTAATATTCCATGTTTAAATTGGTTTACCTTTCATGTCACTTGTCCGACATTTATTTGTATTTGCTATCCATATAGACGTCACTTATTTTATAATTGCTAGATGAAATTAATATACATTTGCCTTCATGTTTTACCCAAAATATTTGTATATATTTAACGTGTATGTACGTGTGTGTGCGTGTGTCTGGTGTTTCTCTGGTGTTCTTTAAGCTATCGAACATACATGTCTATGCGTGTCAATTGTATAATGCATTTCTCTACTCCAAAGGAAGCAGAAATTCCTTTATAATATGAAGCGTGTCGTGGGAGAACCGGGCTTAATGCAAGTACAGTCCGCACAGGTTAGCCCAGGATGGCACTTTCAGCTTTTATGGAATTTCCTGTTACAATGAAGTATCTTGTAAACTGAGCAAGGCTAATCCGGGACGACACTTTACTCATATACATTAAGCCCGGGTTTCCCACGACACGCCTCAATTTTGTTATATGCTGTTTGCCGTTTGATAGTTACTCTATGTGTTCGACTATATATTACGATCAATACTCTCCAGACATTACATTAGTCGTGTGTCATCGAATTATTAAACTTGTTGTTGCTTTAATAAGGTCATGCTGGAGTAATTATAAATTTCATATAACTCTAGAGTTTGCTAGAGTAGAATTACAAGTTAGGGTGAAGTATGTGACATTACTTGCACTAAGGCCCTTTGTTATTTTCTTCCTATCACACTTATCGCTATTATTCAAAATACGATATGTGTCATATTCTTACCAAATTAACGAGCAAATATTGCAATTATTTAATTGGGTCTTGAAGTCTATGTAAGAGGTGAAGGTATTTAAAAATAATAGAGGCGGGTCGTGGGAAAACCTGGCTTAATGCATGTGCGTAAAATGTCGTCCCGGATCAGCCTGTGCAGTCCGCACAGGCTAATCCGGGACGGCACTTTCAGCTTGTATGGTATTTTCTGTGTCAATGAAGACTCTTCTAAACATAACTCCGCAGTAGGCGGAAAGTGTCGTCCTGGATCAACCTGTGCGGACTGCACAAGCTGATACAGGACGACACTGTATGCACATGTATTAAGTCCGGTTTTCCCACGACGCGCCTCAATTATTATAGTAGTCTAACAAACTATAGACATTTACCCTCTTGATTCTTTCTATGCAAATGTCGTATCTGCTTTTTCTTTAAATTGTGAAAACAGGCAATGTTGTGTCAATACAGATCAAAACATTATTTGTTTTATCTTCATATTGTGAGCATTTAGAATTGTATCATATGTAGTTTTAGGTGAACCATGGTATTTACTTCTGTAGTGCGGTTCATGTGCACAAAACCGTGCAAACTGTTCATGATGAAGTACCATATTTATTTAGTCTTTATTTACATCATTATATCATCACAATAACGCAACATTTATCAAATAAAATACAATTAAAAAAAAGAAAGCCATTAGACCTGCAATTGATATACTGCTTTACAAGCTAATTACATGTGACATGTTATCCGTTTTCTTTTCAATCTGGCAAATTAACCGTGGGTAATTCAATGTGATATGCCATGTGGTTACGACAAAGGTACCGTTTTAGACCCTAGCGTTCAAAACACTACGCATCAATACCTGTACACTGCTTACAATTATACGGTAATTTAGCAACTGACCGTGGTAGAAAAATACAATCCATTCAAGAAATTTTCATTATAAATAAAGATAACAACAATGTAAATAGATACATGTACTATATATTTTATAATATATTTTGGAGAGCTAATTTAGGATGAAAGTGACAGGGGCAAGAGAGCAAATTGATACACTTATATACACTATTTAAATAATCACATTTTTTCTTCTTTTCTAAATAGATACCTATAAGAATAGATGACAAACACATTGTTTGCAAAGGCATCATACATTTGAGGCGTGTCGTGGGAAAATCGGGCTTAATGCAATCGAGTAAAGTGCCGTCTCGGACTGCACAGGCTTATCCAGGACGGCACTTGCCGCCTAAAGTTTTAGCCGAGACTTCCTTGAAACAGGAAATACCAAAAATCTGAAAGTGTCGTCCTGGATTAGCCTCTTTGGACGACATTTTACGCACATGCATTAAGCCCGATTTTCCAACGACACGCCTCGTTTAAAGTTACGTTATTAGCCTATACAACTTAATGCAGTTTCTTCTGGTACATATGTACAACACAAGACATAACGACAAATGATTAACTGCGTACACAAAAATAAAATAATATTTATATCATAGGTTGATGATATTGATTTGCCTATGACAAACAATATATTTTTAAAAGCAAATTCTGGAATATACAACTCGCAATTAGTTTATTCTCCAACTCAAAACACGTCACGAGCAATTGCCGAATCAAGTCGATCCCAGAAAAGCTGGTTTCCTTCTGGATCTTTAGAAAATTCGATGTAATTGTTTTGTCTAATCCAGTCCACTAATTCCAGAGGCATGACCGTGTGTGGGACGTGTTCTAGCATAACAATAATTAATGAAATCTGACCATCCCTGGAATAGATGTTATCCAATCGAGCCATGTTGAATTCATACATGCACCATTTGCTGTTCATGAAAGCTTCTGACAGTATAACAACAGTTTTCCGGCTGCTTTTTATGGCGTGAATAATGTTATCAGAAATAGGATTGCCGGGTAGAAAGTCTCTGTCGTGAAGGCAGAGAGAAACACCGTCTTTCTCAATGTTAGAGAGTATTTCTTCACGTACAAATCTCGCGTTGTTTTCTGCGTATGAAATGAAGGCATCGTATTGATAGTTCCCTGAGTCTTCGACAATCCTGTAACCGAAATGACGTCGCCTGATCATGTGAAGAAAATATCGTACCTTCCAGCGAAATCTGTAAATCACACCAGCCACAATGACAGCCATAGAACCAGCTAGAAGAATTGAAACAATAACGATGTGCAGTGTATAAGATTTGCATCTGGAATGCATATGACCAAGATCTGCTTTCACTGCATCTGTTGTCATTATACGTCCTTCCTGTGATACAAATGTATATTGTTCAAATCCGTCCATGTTTGACTGGTGTCGAAATAGCCAGTTCAAAAAATGTATATTATCACAGTTATAGGCAATCGAGTTTTGTCTTAAATCTACTGAAAATATCTTGGACGTTTCTTTCGCATTTCTTTCCAACTGTATTCGTATGTATTTTCCAAGGGTATGAATGTAATTAATTGACAAATTAATATACATCAGATTCGAAAGAGATTTCAAACTTATATCAATAATTTCAATTTTGTTATTACTAAGGTCGATTGTTTCTAAACTATAAAGTGGTGCAAAAGTGGACGCATACACTGTTGTTATTCCGTTTGACGACAAGTACAGTTCTTTGAGCGATTGCAGATTTTCAAATATATGCGATTGTTTTTCATCCGCAAATTGTGGCCCGAGTATATTCGCGTCCAGTCGCAATATTCTAAGACTTGTATAGTTTAGGGTATCAAGTCCGATTCTGGATATTGAGCACCTCGAAATATTCAAAACTTGAATTTTGGGCGCTGGATTATATTTACCAACAAACGAGCGGAATATATTTCCAGAGAAATCTGCGTAAAGCACTGAGTTATTACCTGGATATATTTTATAGTCGATATCGAGATTATAAATCAAATTACAATCATTCAAAACTATCGTTTCAATGGTCGCGGGAATCCATGGTGCGATAGTAAAGCTTCCGCTCGAGGCATAGTATGTGCACTCCGGAGTTTCTTTTGCCAGTTTTCGAAGGAAATCTTCTTGTATGTAGGGGCATGTCGACGTATTCCGTAATAATGTTTCTCCATTTAGCTCGTCCGTACCCTCCATTCTGTACATCAACGGATTAAATACAGAGTTCAGAAAACTACTATACACCATTTTAACATTACTGACGCATCCCAGCTGGAGGAGATATGGTCCGAACGTAAATTTGTTGTAACTTACATGAAGGATCTGTAGTGTGTTTGGAAAAAGTATCAAAGCATTTGTTTCAAACATTTCAAGCCGGTTGCCATCCAAGTTAATCTCTTCTACTGTCGTATTCCAAAGATAACACAGATCTTGTTTGTAGATTTTGCTACCAATACCAAACGTAGGGTACGCGTGAGATATATTAATGCTCTTTATATTTGTGAATTGTAGACCAAAGGTTACATTCTCAAGAGACAAAAATCCTAATTCGCGATTCATTGAAACGTCGAGAGTTTCGAGGCGACCAAGGTGTGCAAAGGCACCCGCATAGATTCTTCGAATGCCACAATTTGACAGATTGAGCTTCACAACGGATGTTAACGGAGCTAATGTTTCATTAGTGATATAAGGTATTTTGCATTTAGCATCTGGTCGTAGTCCTGATAATGACAATTCTGATATTGACATGTCTTTGTAACTGCTGTCAAACGCAACTTCTAGTCCATCCAGCGATAGTCCTGTCAGAACTGTCAAATGGGATAGGTCAGGATACCGGTAATGTTTCATATCTGTGTTATCATTTCCATGTAGAAACAAGGTTCTCAATGGCCGTGGGAGGAAGCCAGCATCCCATGTCATATTGTAAACCTGAAAATAATTCCGTGAAATGTCGAGAACGGTGAGGTTGGTCATTTTATGAAACGTGGCGTTCGCAAGTTCTCGGAGTTGATTAAAGTGGATATCAAGCTCCGAAAGTCCATCGCATCCATGCAGTTCAACTGACGTAATTTTGCCAAAATTATTTCGTCCCGCCTTTAAAATATTGATCCTTTGTGTTTCATTGACCATTCGAGAACATATGTCGGATAACTTGGATATGTGTCTGGCCTCACAGTCCATTGTGACCAAGGCTTCTTTCGACACGTGGCATGAACATTTGTTATCAGGTCCACAAGCAATTTCCTTGATAGCTTTTGTACTCTTTAAAATAAGCTCAAACACTATTAACCATTTAATTATTGAGAAAACCATTTTGCTTTTCTTAAAATCAAAAATTAACGTCAATCCAATGCACTACAACAGTCATAAATGAATGCTCAAATTGTTAAGGATTATATTTTTTGTGGACTTGATCAAATCTGTCCTTTCACTCAACAATAAACATTCAAGTATGTATGTCCGTTTTATTTCCGAATGTGCTTTGGACACATGTATTAATACAATGCTCTTACAAGTAACACTTAAACATCAAACTGATTTTGTCGTCAATTATTATTTTTATTTACTGTTTATATTGGTCTCAATGTATTGATAATTGTAGAAAACTCGTTTGGCCACTACAAATTGGCACTTTAATTATAATTTGTTGCGTAGTAGGATATATTTCCACATTTTTTATAAACATGCTAGTGTAAACATTACCCGTTATTTTATAAGTACAGGAGCTGCGCCGTTAGTAAATCATTTTGATATAAAACAATTGATGCAATGTGTACGGGTACTTCGAACAATGTTTTACGAGAGGTAGATCGTTGAAAAATCGTAATTTGAGATAATACAATTAATTTTGCGAACTTAATTATAATATCTGTTTTACTAAGGTCATTATGACATAAATTATGGTATTTTAAAGTCATGTGTTACAATTAATAGCAATTCAACACACAAACACGGGTGAATTCCGCGTTTGTGATATAGCCCTACGAACTATATGCCATTATTTTCGACCAACTGTTTTCGGAAACGCATCGGGAAAGACAGGCACCATCGCTCAAACCTGCACATTCTTATAGAAAAATCTACTATTTCGAACTTTCCAGTTGACGCGTGTATAATTGTGCATGTCGTTAGAAACTCGTTTCAAAAACTTGCCGTGGATAAATATCATTGATTTGCCTTTTCCAAAATGCAGTGTTTGTGATTTCTCGGGGAACTTCGTCGCTCAAAATTTTAGCAATTTAGTTTCTCACACTGAAACTCCCATTACGTCATCGAATCATGGTTACAAAGAACTTCGCGTTTATAGGAATCGCAGCAATATGGGGTTTTAACGTGACGGTTGTTGGCATCATACAGTGAAAAATATCCGTTTGTTAATAAAATTGTATAATCATGAATTAAATTTTGAAACGGACCAGTGCAACTTAAATTCAGATGTCTACAGAAGTGAACTAAGTAAAGTATTTATAGCGGAATCATATAATTGTACAGCGCAGGCATTTATTTTGTTTATTTATATGTGTATCACAATATAAACAACACAAGCCTTCCCAAACGCAAATGGATATATGTAATACGCTTTAACTAACCATGGAGTATTATATCGCACTTACCACGATTTATTTTAAGGCATGTGTTTAATTTCAAACCGCCTAAGCACAGTTTAGCAATTCTAGAGAATGCTTGGGTAATGTCACAGTGGATAAACGAACTGTACGCCGACCGGTTATTGCGATTGAATGTCAATAGAACAGTGTAAATTTCGAAACATGGGTAGGTGAAATCTGATATTTTTTGCATTTTTCAAAACCTTAGAGCTATGTGAGCTTTTGTATTATATCAAGGAATAGTTTATTTATCTACTGAGATGCATCGAATGTATGTCGTCGTTCAAACATTGCCGAATTCACTTACAATCATGCTAGCCTCGTTTTGTCGTTTTCATATTGACCGATTTTATGATGATATTTTTCGCATTTAAGTGCATATTCGTATAAATATTCAACATAAAGAAGCTCACAAATAATATTTACTTTGCCAAAACGGTGACATATACTGTCTGAGTCTTATCTTTGTACACAATTTATTGTAAAGTATGCAAGCTGTACAAACTGTACAAAAGTACACACAAAAGAAAGCGCTGTCAGTCCTCCCTGGAGTAGATAGACTGGAATACGTGTGTAGATCTATCAACAGTGCACTTTCTGAAGACATGCAAGCAGGTTGACCCACATTTGTTTGAAATTAACACAACTATGTGTATGAAGTGCCCAATGATGTTGCTTATATATTAATCACATCTTCAAAGGAACTAATCAGCAGCGCATGGTCTACAGTCCTTTACTGCGTTGACACTGGATTGAGACTTTTCAGAATTTCAGATGTTTAGTTTATTGTGTAGTGATGGGCTGATTAATCATTTCGTCAAATAATCATGACGTTCAGAGCCATGACGTGAGTATGACGATGGGAAAAATTAATCGACGAAATGTGTACATATTACTGGTACTATTTGTTATGTAATATGTAGTAAAAAAGAGTTTTTTGTAGTTCTAAACTGCTAAATATACCTTTATTATAAATAAAATACTTTGTATATCCAATGCTATTAAAAATGCTATTTCTTCATAGGTTGTCAGTGTGTCCATTAAGGATGTTCATATTTTTATATACATTTTAGTACGAATTGGTAAATACTTTATTATTGATCATATATGTAATATACATTGTGGAAGTAAATGCTTGGCTGTGGCTTTAAAATCTTAAACTATGTATTCTACTCGTATGTACATGTACTTCCTTATAAAGAGCTTGTGTTGAGTTAAAGTGTCGATGTGTTATGTCTGTTACATTACATGTATAACCGACAAATCACTAAAATGTCAAGGGGGAGGGGTGCTGGGCGCTGTACACTACATCTTCTCTATAAAGTGCCTTTGTATATATATGTCGATATTAATAAATGATTAACATTTCTAATCTAATTGAGTCAAACAGTTAAAATTCCATTATTACTTTTTTTGTTTCAACAACAGTAAATCAGCAAATTCAATCCGTTTTGTTTAAACTAAAACCAAGTATAACACAATAAATTGACAAACATTTAAATTAGTAAAAAATGAATGGATTATATATTTCTGTTGAACAATAAAATTCAACATATTTAGTCATGATTTTTTGATTAATCAGTCACTTTTGGCTCTGAGTTTTTAGGACTGATTCCCATCAATAATATTGTGTTATCATTGTGTAAGCAGTTAATCCATTCTTTGAATGTGAAAACATTTGTTAATTATGCAATTATACAATAGTGTCATATAAATCCTGATGATATCATGCATAACACAATACTTTATGACAAGGTTAAGTTCTGCTACAACACAATGCCTTGTGGGTATTTGATCAAACATGAACTGCACCCATTGGTTGACAGTGACACCGCACTTTATCACACTGAAATCTTCCACAAAGACTTACATTATCTTAAGATTGATGAAGGTAATCCATTGTTAAATAACACATAATAATCCGAGCGATGTCATACGATATTAATTTCTTTAAATTATGTTTAAATTTGACATCTCGACAAATATCAATCCTGCATGTACAATTTTGGAAAGTTAAAAACGTGAGCCATTTTGGTCTTTAGTTGCTGTTTGGTTGAAACACGGAATTCTGTTCGAATAAAACCTTCTATTAGCTACTGTAGAGTGTGCAGCATTTAGTATGATGATTAAATTTGAATAGAAGCATATGGAGAAGTAAATGAACCGACAGCGTTATTGTCAAATTGTTATTAAAATTTGATAAAATATGTTCGTTATATATAACGATCTTTTCTTTGTAAGTTTACGTATTGTCTTTGAAAATAGAGCATTTTTGTATGGAAATTATATTATGAAAAATTATTAAATTACACATGTTTGATCTGTGTTTGTTATTGATTTCCATTTTATTTTGGTTCAATGTAAACTGTCGGGACGACATTCTAAACAGGGGGGGGGGGATGATATCGTAGGGTGATTATTTAATATTTATATGAATTTTCAGTAGTTTTATATAGACTAAATATATCTTCAAAATACCACATATCCATAGTTTGCATAGTTTAGCCTAGTCTAAGTAGTGATTGGTCTAGAGATGTATTGGTAGTACTGAGCCATCCTAACAAACAATTCTAACACCGGTTTATGCACGTGACACTTGATCCTTTCCGCCATTTTCAAACGCCAGATTTATGCTGACGGTCAGACGCCATTTCATAGTGTGCATCAATTTTATGCAGTAATAAATACATATATCTGCAGATTAATACTTTCATCTAAAATAGTATGCAACAAGGATATCAGTGAACTGATGGCTCCCCAATGCGCTTTGCTAAGTAATGGGAGCGCAATCAGAACAGCAGCATAGTCCAGCCAATAATTGTGCTCTATATATTAATTTCAGCAATCATCAAAGTCCCATAACTGTATGACATGAAACGTGGAAACTCCACGAAAACCAACTTTTTCGAATGAAATGCATAAAAGCCAGCACAATAATAAAAGAAAGTGTGGATGCAAGGGGAAGGTCATGGCTACAACTTAAGTTGAGAAATATCCTTTTTAGTTATTCATTAGGACATTAAAGAATATAGACCCTGAACAGATTATGTTTATGTAAGTGAAAAATAAACAGTAACCTTGACCCTCACCTATCCAATATGCAATCACAAGTGAGGTTTCAACATAAGATAACTACATTTGAAGTAACATTACAATACCTTTATTCATACTTAAGCTGCTGAGCGTAAACCATTGGTGTTATTTTTGGTAATGGTGACCTTGACCCAACCCACCCCATATGCAATCCCAAGCGTGGTATCAATATAAGTTATTTACATATGAAGCTTTATTAAAATATCTAAATTCGTTTTTAAGTTATTGAGTGGAAACCCTTTTTCTATTTTAGTAACGATAACCATGACTCCACCCACCCCATACGCAATCGAGGTCTAGAAAATAGGGTATCTACATATCAAGTATTATTAAAATATATGAATTTGTCTTCCAGGTATTGAATCAGTTTTTCTATTTAAAGTAACGGTGACGTTGACATTGAAATTCCAAGTGAGGCCTTAATATAAGGTATTTATGTATGAAGTTTTATTAAAATATCTCAATTCGTTCTCTAGTTCTTGAATATTTTCTAATTATACTAACGGTGTCCTTTACTTTGACCATACCCACCCCATATGCAATCCCAAGCAAAAGTCTTAATATAAGTTGTCTATATATGAAGTTTCATTAACATATATCAATGTGTTCTAAAAAAAAAATGAGAAGAAACTGTTTTTCTTATGTTTAGTATGGTGACCTTGACCCTCGCACCCCATCAGCAATTTCAAGCCAGGTCTCGCTAAAAGGTGTCTACATATGAAATTTCATGAAAATATTTCAATGCGTTAAAGGTATGGAGCGGAAACTTTTTTTTAATAACGGTGACCTTGACCTTAACACCATACATCCCATCAGCAATGCCAACGAGCTATCAATATAAGGTATCTACATATGAAGTGTCCACGAGTTTATTATGTCGTTCCAACGACTAAATATGTCGTTCCCACGAGTTATTTATGTCGTTCCCACGAGAAAAGATCTCGTTCCCAGGACTTAATATATCGTTACCACGAGTTTATTATCTCGTTTCCACGATTTAAAATGTCTTTACAACGACATAATTGTGTCGTTCCCATGAGATAAGACTAAATATGTCGTGGTAACGACAAAAATGAAAACATGCACATGTCACATCTATGCCAAAATAGTTATACGAGTACAGTAATTGTTACGAACGTTTATCAAATAATGTAAAACCAAATTATCTACGTAACATGTGAGGGTAATTCCAAATCTAAACACAGAATTTTATTTTAAGTATATTTAGGATTTCTCCTTTTTTACATATAAATTTACAAAAGGTATCACTTGAATGCCTGTACTATGTACCTATTTGCCTATTCTCGTTTTGACGGCAAATCCGACACAAAATTCTGTCCATTTTCTTAATAGTATAGATGTGCTCATTTGCTTTCGGATCTGCCCTGTCATAGTCTCTTGTTTGCAAGCAAAATCGTGAAGTTTGATAATGCGAATATGAAATTATATTCGCTGTACGGCACACCCTTGTTCAATGAATGGCACATTTGAAGATTGATCGTTGTGACTGTAGAAGTACAAAACGATAATATTTGTACTTGTAAATGCCATTTATGTGCCATTTGTTAATTCATTCCATTATGCCTTCCGTATTCACTACAGGACTGCTTTCAAGCAAGCCAACCATATCTTGCTCTGCGTTTGCATGTTATTGTGTTTTTTTTAAATGTAGTTTAATAACATTAACACGACACAAGTAATCACATTTTATCACGAAGATATGCGTGCGATATCTTTTCGACAGTCGAATACCTGTATTCGATAATGTACGAGTGTGGACGAGTCCGTACGACTTGTGAGAACATGATCATGAGTTTCTGACGACATTTTACGAGAAACCGTAGAGCAGATTTCGTAGGCATCTCCAAAATCGCAGCAGACTCGTGTTATGTCGTAGAACAATAACGCTAGGTGTCAAGGTTGAAAAGAACTCGAACAAATGTCGTCTTGAAACAATTCCGCTACCAACTTGTCCATTTTACGGCGAGTTCTAACTCGCCAGAACTCGTACAGAACTCCGAACTCAAATTCGCCACAGTGTGACAGGGACTTTACGTAGCACAACAGAACGAACAGAACGAGAGTCCTGTCCATTGATACATTATGCTGCGTTATTTGCCACGATACGTCACGCATCATTCTCGTTATTGTTACGCTTTGCTGCGTTGTGAACTGCGTTCTTCCACGCAACGCTACGCATGGACACTTTGTGGTGCGTTGTCCAATGTAACGGTAGCGTAGTGATAGCGCAGTAAATACATATTACATCTGGGTGCAGCTTAGTAAAAATTGAAGAAAACGTGACACTATGACTGGGCCATTAAGGAAAGATCATAAGAAACTTTACGAACTGGACGCCTTTCAAAGTTGATAGGTTATGCCGTATAAATATAGATTATAAGTTTTGGCATGTAGTGCAATGTTAAAGTTGAAACAGGACAAATATTTTGTATATTAAATATTTCTTTTGTTTGTTGGTGATTTTTGTTTCGTTTTTGTTGTTGATTTCTGGACATATTACTTGGTGAATTCTAGCCTCGTGGTAAACCATATGATCGCATGAATTCATTAAAATTTCAATATTTCAATGCAAACGAATACTTGTTAAATAATTGTTAGAAGATTACTGCAATAAAAATGTATAATGTTTGCATTAAAATCATCAGTTGATAGAATTCTTCCTTTTCCAGCTATTGAGGATTTACTGCGTGTCCTCGTATGTTCTCAAAAAGTAAAATTACCCCACTCGTATCACGACATGTTGCTATTAAAACTGTCTTAAGTGGAAACAATCATCGTCATATGATACTAACAGTTAAAGTGTCAACTGACTTCAATTATAACGCATTTCTTCCGCCTTAACAAACTGTCAAAAGACTGTATTGCTTATGTCGTTTCAAGTACAACAAATACAAATGAGGCGTGTCGTGGACAAGTCAGGCTTAATGCAGTCCGCAAAGGCTAATCCGGAACGACACTTTCCGAATACAGATGATTTATTTTTAGAAGAGACTTCCTTGAAACAAAAAATACCATAAAAGCAGAAAGTGTCGTCCTGGAGTAGCCTGTGCGGACTGCACGTACTGATCCGGGACGACACTTTACGCGAAAGCATCAAGCCCGGTTTTCCCACGACAAGCCTCATATTTAGTTTTATAAAACAAGTACTAGTCATCTGAGGGACATATATTATTTATTGTTCATTTAAAAGAACGGCTATGTGAATGAACAATCAATGTGAGGCTTTCAGATATACTGCTTAAGCGCAGCATTATGTTCAATTTTTATGTGTACCTTATGATAGTCAATATGCGCATTATTTGTTAATAATTATCTTACGCACCAGCAGCGCGTAGCTTGCACCTGCTATGTGTTTTATGGACACTTCACATCATCCTACTCATGCTGACATGCAAAACAAGTCTGATCGTGATTTGATATGTGTTACAGGCGTCTGAATATTGTCTCATTACGATCCACGTTTACTCCAGGTTAAGTACACTTGATGAAGAACATTTGGTTTTAAAAGTCAGTTTGTTAACTATTTAGGATTTATAGTTCGCCTCAATACCGCCGCGTATGTTGTATACCGACTATACGTTTCTAATTATCCGTCGCGTTTGCAACTGTGCTGGGTACCAAGGCCGCTTATGTCAGTAACAAATCATTTTAGAGTTGGTGAATACCAAACAAGATTCAAATTAACAATGTTCCTATAACAGAGCAGTTTAAAACTATTGAGGCATGTCGTGTTAAAACCTGGCTTAATGCATGTGCGTCAAGTGTCGTCCCGGATTACCCTGTGCAGTCCGTACTGGCTAATCCAGGACGGCACTTTCCGCCTACAGTGGATTTATGTTTAGAAGAGACTACCTTGAAACAGAAAATACCATAAAAGCGGAAAGTGTCGTCCCGGATTAGCCTGTGCCGATCCGGGACGACACTTTATGCACATGCATTAAGCCCGGTTTCCCCAAGACATGCCTCTTAAATTCTTTATTCTTACGTCTTAAAAGGACAGTTTCACAGTTGGTGTTTGAAAAAACATTTCTTTAAAAATTGAATTTTCAAACAAGAATTAGAAGATTCTATTGAAATATTGTGTCTGTTTTGTTGTTTAGATTGCAAAACATGATAATTTTTGTCATGCCTTTTTAGGTAAACACTTACTAGGGTATGTCTACCAGGTAGCAAATGTTCATCGAAAAATAACAGGTATTCGTCAAAAGTTTAACTTTGCACATGCAATGTGCTTTTCAAACATTGAAATATGAACAATAAATGTATTAAAGATCAGGAAAAAGTAAGTATTAGAAAATTATTTCTAATAGCTAAATCTGTGAAACTATCACTTTAAGTCTAAAAATAGGTTGTTAAATACGGTCCCGGAAAATATTTATAGAATGGGTGGAATGACCATGTGGGCATATGCAATAGGCACACACTCATGCATTTTAATTGCCTGGTTAACGCTTTTAGTTCCTTATCAATACAGTCTGTCAAAGTGCGGTATGTAGCAGGCTTAAGTCGTATGATAAATGTTACTTTAGTTCATTTATTCTCACAGTTAAAACGTTATGCAATTTAGGAAGTTATTCCTTAGATACAAAGCAGTGCAATGATGATGGCATATTCGTTGCTTCATATTCTCGTGGCAATATTTAGCTTTTCATATGGATACGTATGTTTTCATACAACAAGTTCGTGTGGTCCTGACAATAAATGTGAGTGTGTTTTGGAGAAATCGCAAGTTGGTACAATGGATTGTGAGGCACACGGTATAGATAATCTGGAAGAAATGTGTTTCTCAATAGAAAGTTTTCCAAATATAACGACATTGAAAGCTGGTCGAAATAACATTGGGAACATCAAATCAGAGGCACTGCTCGGCTGTAAAAATCTATCTTCTGTTGATTTACATTACAATCAAATTAGAGAAATAGACAATAATGCATTTAAAAGTATGATTAATCTAAGAATGCTCGACTTATCACTAAACGGTTTGCCTGTTTTTGACCCAGCATGGAAAACTTTCGCACTGCCAAACTCTCTGACGTGGCTTTTTCTTCACGGAAACTACAATGAATCGGTTGCCAATAACACTTATCAACATCTTTCTTATATGAAAAGTTTAACATTTCTCTCATACAACAATGAACATTGACCACTTGTCGTCCGGATTGCCCCTGGGAGCTTACTGTAACATTTCTTACGTTTCCAACGACACCGTCGTCGCTTCGATCGCTTAATTTGTTTCACTGTGTGATTCGTCGCGTGTCTGCAGGTGCATTTATGAGTAATCGAAAACTGGAAGTGCTTGATCTGTAATTTAACAGGAAATTAGGTTTTACATCATTTGTAAACCTAAGCTACAGTTTGCAGTACACAAATATCAAGAAGCTGAATGTCTCATATCTGTATCCTACATTTGGAATGTTCAGCAAACTGTACAAACAATATATCTGCTACTTCTGGAATACCACAGTCGACGAAGTGCATTTAGACGGAAATAAACTTGAAATGGTCGAAACCAACGCCTTGATTCTATTCCCATCCTCTTTTAAGACAATGCACGTGGAATACAACAGATTCACATTTGGACCCTACCTGTTGCAGTTGGCGTGTATTGATAATATGGAGACTTGTTTCAACAGTTTTCTTAAACATGCGTTCTGGCCATCTAGATACATAGCAGAGCAGACAGAAGATGATGGGGGAGATCCACTGTTGAGGGAAAAGTCGACATGTCTTAACTTTTTGCAAGAGTTATCTAACTACCGACCAAGATGTTCGTATTTAAACAGTACACTAAACCATCTAGAACTATCATTCCACTTTCCCTCTACGGTAGAAACTGTAATATTGCACAATTGTCATTACATATACAACTTTGATATTAATGATGTCATTAACCCCGGTAACAAGTCCATTCGTTACATTGACATCTCTCGCAACATTTTCCAAACATTTCTAGGGAAAATTAGTCCGTTTCCAAAACTTGAAGTGCTTAATATTTCAGAATGTTCAATAAAAGCAATATCACCGGATACACTGCCTTACGAAAGCCTTTTAATTCTGCGCCTAGACAAGAATAACATCGGCGCGTAACTTGCAAATAAAAATTCGTGTAATATTTTTAACCATCTAAAATCTTTAGTGAAATTATAAATGTCTTCAAACTGCATAACTGTTTTATTTTCCTCTACATTGGAGCCGCTAGTCAGCTTAGAAATGCTGGACCTCGGAAACAACCTGTTATGTTTGACATTGAGATGCCCACTTTACATCGCTTGGTTACTATTGATTTATCAAGGAATGAAATACATATATAAATAAATTAACACGTGATCAACTGAAGAGAAATGCCGAAAACACTGCGTGTGAATTCTCGTTAGACTTGAGTTGCAATCAATTAACTTACAGTTGCAGTAAAAAAGTGGTTGTTGGAATATCAAAATAATATGCGTTATTTTGAAAAATATACATTTATTACTCCACACGGAAATATAATATCTGCTAAAAAGGTACGGGCGGAGTTTGTGCACCGAGAATCCCGTTGTCGATCATATACACCTTATGTTGTCGTTAGCTCTATTCTAATTGCTGTTTTCCGAGCCGTACTTACCAGTGGAATGGCGTACAGATATCGCTGGAAGGTGCGATATTTTCTTCACATGGTGAAACGTCGGCATTTTGGATACACAAACATTGAGAACAATGCAAAGTTCAGCTACAGTGCTTTTATTTCGTACGCAGAATAAAATCGAAGATTTGTACGTAATGAAATAATACCTAATATAGAGAAAGACGTTAGTTCTCTCTGCCTGCAAGACAGGGATTTTTTGTCCGGAAGTCCCATTGCTGATAACATAATTCATGCTATAACAAGAAGCCGGAAAACTATCGTGATCCTATCGAAAGCTTTCTTGAACAGCAAGTGGTGCATGTATGAATTTAACATGGCTCGAATGGATAACATCTTTTCCAGGGATGGTCAGATTTCATTAATTGTTGTCCTGTTTGAACATGTCCTCCACACGTTTATGCCCCTGGAATTAATTGAGTGGATTCGACTAAACCATTACATCGAGTTTACTGCAGATCTAGAAGGAAACCGGCTTTTCACGGATCGGCTTGAGTCGGCCATTACTCACGATGTGTTTTGTATTGGACAATACTTATGTTTATTTTTGTCGGCATATGTGTGTAGTAGGTTCAGCTATATTCAAATGTACCAAACGCGGTGTTTTCGCTTGCTTTATCCCTAGTAATTATGTACGCTTTATTGTGGACCATAGTGGGCAATTACTTAGCAGGATTATAGTAATAGCCCTGGGTTACTTGCCAGAATAGTACTCACTGGAACCGCAAATTTAAAGGCGTTTCGGGACATTTAAAAAAAGAGGAGTCAATCGATTATTTTACTAGTAATAAACCAGATTATTAGGTATTTCAATAGTTGTTTAATGAATAAATGTCAACTGTGCTGTTGTGTGAAAATAATATTTTCTGTTTTAGCCCATCATCACGCCTGCATTGACGAAATAACACCCCATGAAATAAACTTTGCTTTATTTAAACACTGTGGTGATAAAGCTGTCACGCGCAGAATAATGATGTCATCTTGTTGATTTTGTGACGTCATTTTTTATATTAAGTGCGTTTTTTTTCGTTTATGTTCAAAATAATGACGGACCATGATGTAATAAATAGAATACTGGGTAAGTGTTGAATAAAGATACGTTTATTTGCTCGGCACGAAAACGTGAACCACTCGCCAAGGCTCGTGGTTCAGGTTTTCTAAGCCTCGCTAAATACAATCTTTATTCAACACTAACCTAGTATTCTCTATGTGTACACACACTGTTAACATGTTTTTATGACTGATTTTCTGCAAATAAATATCTTTCAGCCATAGGCTTATGCCAATTTATCATTTGTTGTTCAATTCAGTTTTATTATATCAGTTGTTGCGTCAATATGCGGTGTTGATAGGTCCGGTTAGTGTGTTATAATGTGCAGCCACAATGATATTGTGGCAATAATCTATGTTGTATTTTGGGTGTGTTTATGTGTCTATGTAAGTAGTGTATGTATATATTATTTATCATTGTGTCTTGTGAACGAGTGGTTTTGCTGTTGTGTTTTTTTTTATTAATCCAGAATTTCTGCTAAGAATGCATTACTCCCGTAACCCTGTATCATCTAGATTTATGGTTACTATGTATTATCATTAATTATGTACGAGACGCATTGTCAATATGAGGATTTATTGCGATCTCATTACTTGTGCACGAGACGCATGTCAATATGAGGAGTTATTGCGTTATGATGACTTGTGCACTAGACGCATTGTCAATATGGGGAGTTATTGCGAAATCATGACTTGTGCACGAGACCCATTGTCAATATGTGGACTTATTGCGTTATCATGAATTGTGAACGAGACGCATGTCAATATGAGGAGTTATTGCGATATCATGACTTGTGCATTAGAAGCATTGTCAACGTACGGAGTTATTGCGATATCATGACTTGTGCACGAGGCTCACTGTCAATATGAGGCATTATTACGATGTCATGTCTTGTGCACGAGACGCATGTCAATATAAGGAGTTATTGGGTTATTATGACTTGTGCACGAGACGCATTGTCAATATGAGGAGTTTATTGATCATCACGTGTGCACTAGACGCATTGTCAATGCGCGGAGTTATTGTGATGTCATTACTTGTGCACTAGATGCATTGTCAATATGATGAGTTATGCGATATAATTACTTGTGCACTAGACGCATTGTCAATATGCGGAGTTATTGCGATATCACGCCATGTGCACGAAACGCATGTCAATATGAGGAGTTATAGCGATATCCCGACTTGTGCACGAGACTCATGGTCAATATGAGGACTTATTGCGATATCAAAACTTGTGCACGAGACACGATGTCAATATGAGGAGTTATTACGCTATTATGACTTGCGCACGATACTCATTGTCAATATGAGGACTTTTTGCGATATCATGACTTGTGCAAGAGACTCATTGTCCATGTGAGTACTTATTGCAATACCGTGACTTGTGCACGAGACTCATTGTAAATATGAGTAGTTATTGCGATATCATGACTTCTGCACGAGACTCATTGTCAATATGAGGATTTATTGCGATATGATGACTTGTGCACGAGACTCATTGTCAATATGATGACTTATTGCGTTATCATGACTTGTGCACGAGACGCATGTCAATATGAGTAGTTATTGCGATATCATGACTTGTGCACGAGACTCATTGTCAATATGAGGACTTATTGCGTTATCATGACTTGTGCACTTGACTCATTGTCAATATGAGGAGTTATTGCGTTATCATGACTTGTGCACTAGACTCATTGTCAATATGAGGAGTTATTGCGATATCATGATTTGTGTACTGGACGCATTGTCAATATGATGAGTCATGCGATAACATTACTTGTGCACTAGACGCATTGTCAATATGCGGAGATATTGCGTTATCTTGACTTGTGCACGAGACGCATGTCAATATGAGATGTTATTGCGTTATCATTACTTGTGCACGAAACTCTTTGTCAATATGAGTAGTTATTGCGATATCATGACTTGTGCACGAGACGCATGTCAATATGAGGAGTTATTGCGATATCATGACTTGTGCACATGACGCATGTCAATATCAGGAGTTATTGCCTTTTCATGACTTGTACACTAGACGCATTTTCAACATGAGGAGTTATTACGCTACCATGACTTATGTTGTAATTTTTTTGATTGCCACGTCTTTATTCGTATACATATCATATACACAAGTGCACATTACATATGCCATAGTACATTGCTATACAGTGATGTACGCAAAAACACACTGTATGTACATATGACTTATGTTTTATATTTCATTTCATTTATGCCAAACATAAATTATTTATTATCTAACCACTCAGTATAAAAAACAACCACTGTGTTTAGGTGGTCTGACAAGCAGGGTATTTTATTTTATGTTTCTCAAATATACTAACACTGGTTCCATTAAAATACACACTGTCATATAAGATTAATGGCATATAAAATGTCGTAAGAGTGGCGTATACTCTCAATGTCCGGAACCAATGCCACTCTCTATCGCATAGTCATCCGTCTGCTCTCAGAATACTCACTGAAAATATAGAACGCACCATATAATCCATTCCTTACCAATCAAAACTTAATAAAACAATCAAACATTAAACGTTTCAAATATGCACGTCAAATTCCTACCCTGCTTGCCTATCGAATGACGAAACCTACAATACAGCGCACGAGGAAATCTTGATTTCCACATCATTGAACATCAATACCGCCTTTAAGACCCGTCTACCTAGTGTATTCATTCAAACATCGATAATAAATATATTTGTTTACTCGACGCAATGTCAAAATGAGGAGTTATTGGGTTATAATTACGTGTGCACCAGACGCATGGTCAATGTGCCGGGTTATTGCGTTATCATTACTTGTGCGGTAGACTCACTGTCAATATGAAGTGTTATTGCGACATCATGACTTGTGCAGGAGACTCATTGGCAATATGTGGAGTTATTGCGATATCATGACTTGTGCACGAAACTCATTGGCAATATGAGGAGTTATTGCGATATCATGACTTGTGCACGAGACTCATTGGCAATATGACGAGTTATTGCGATATCATGACTTGTGCACGAAACTCATTGGCAATATGAGGAGTTATTGCGATATCATGACTTGTGCACGAGACTCATTGTCGATATGACGAGTTATTACGCTACCATGAATTGTGTACAAGACGCATTGTAAATATGCGGAGTTATTGCGATATCATTACTTGTGCACTAGACGCATTGTCAATATGAGGACTAGTGCGATATCATGACTTGTGCACGAGACTCATTGTCAATATGCGGAGTTATTGCGGTGTTATGACTTGTGCACGAGACGCATGTCAATATTAGAAGTTATTCTGATATCATGATCTGTTCAGGAGACGCATGTCAATATATGGAGTTATTGCGATATCATGACTTATGCACGAGACTCCTTGTCAATATGCGGAGTTATTGCGATATCATGACTTGTGCATGAAACGCATTGTCAATATGAGGAATTATTGCGATATCATGACTTGTGCACTAGACGCATTGTCAATATGAGATGTTATTGGGATATTATGACTTGTGCACGAGACTCATTGTCAATATGAGAACTTATTGCGATATCATGACTTGTACATGAAACGCATTGTCAATATGCGGAGCTATTGTGATATTATGACTTGTGCACTAAACGCATTGTTAATATGTGGAAGTATTGCGATGTCATGACTTGTGCACGAAACTCATTGTCAATATGAGGAGTTATTGCGTAATTATGACTTGTGCACGAGACGCATTGTCGATATGAGTAGTTAATGTATATAAATACAATGTGCGACATTGTATAGGTGGTTTCTTAATTTCTAAATAACGCTTCGTCTGTATTAGTATGTCTCTAGAATTCATGACTGTATGTGCATTTTAATAAGATTCGTGACATGCCATCTTGACATAGTAATGTAGCTCTTGGAGACAGTAAACTGACTTCTACACCAATTTGTGCACATACAGCATAGGCATATCTTACCATATGCTGGTATAAAAGCCAAGTTTATGTATTGCAACATCCTTCTGACTTAATAACAAACAGATTTATAATATATAAGGAGTCTCGTGCATATATATATATAACATATGACACTAAATAATATGTTGTATACCAAACGGTTTTTATCGAGAATACGTACGTATTCAACATTCGGATCGCAAAATCCATAGTCGCTAGTAGCGTTTTCTTTGTCCGAATAAGACTGGTAGCCGTGTTCACACAAACAAAGTACTGATGTGACCTAAAATTGTCATAATTACACTATTTATTTCGAAATGCGCCTCAAATTGTTGCAAGGACTAGACTTACCCTCAAGCAACGACAGCACGCGTTGTATCAAATACAAAAGTACATATTTAAAAGAACCATGTTTTAAATGCATTTATTTCTTAACTGTCGATGCAGTTACTTTCACTTTTCAACGTCGCGTAAAACGATCTATTTAATTATATTCTCCGACTCCATGTGCAGGAAAGAAGTCTGACAAACAACTGAAGGTCTTTTATTTAAAACAAGTTACACGTTGCCTGACGCACAAGAAACAACAAACACAGAATCATTTATTAAAACTGCGGTCAGCATTGAGGTGGGTTATGAAAGATGCGCCGAATGTCTGGTTTGGTCAAGAAGTAATCCAACTTCAGTCAAAGGGTGACTGTAAATGTACCACAGACCGCTGTGTAATGTAATTTTGTAAATGTCCTTAATATCATACATATCGTTTCGGACTGAATTGCATGACGATGAAATTTTAACTATATGACGCTATGTCTTTAAAGCTTTTTATAAAAAGACGACATGTAGTTGATACTTGTTTTTTGTTTCATTTCATGGTTCCTCAGAAAGTTGCATTCCGCTGCTCTGGTTTGCATCTATCCATAGAGTAATTAAATGGTAATTAAATTGAGTAATATTCTCTTTCATTGATGTTTAATTTAAATTGCGATGCTATGAGGTTAATTTTTGTTACCCTTACATGTTTTGTGAATAATTCTGGGCCAAGTGTGAGGTTTATACCCCCAATGCTTTGCATTGACCGTTCCAAGGCGGTGACTCCAGTTTTATTCATGTGTGTTTTGTGTTTGTTATGTGTTTTTGTGACGTCATGTGTATTGTTTTTGGCAATTGGTCACTTGCCATAAATACAAGACCTCGGGCTGCTAATAAGAGTTCTCTCCTGCTGTCGCAACTGGAATTTCGCTTTGTTTATATTTACATATCCAACACAGCGCTGTGCAGTGTCATTTTATATATGCCTCATAGAACGATAGACCGCTGCGTACAGGACTTGTGTAAATTTTCTACAGGTCACTGCTTAGATTTGATATGAAAAATCCGTATATTCACAGAACGTTGCGTAATGGAATCATGAAAAAATATCTAACTGTTTGTGTCGACGCACGACCAACGCATAGTAATCGCACGATCACTACAAGTTGTACTCACGGTCGCCGCAAGACATCAATGGTATTTTGGCAAAACACGAATGTCAATGTATGTTTAATATCCTGCATGAATTGGTGCCATTTAAGACTTTCAATTTAACATGTATATCAGAAGATGCTATAGTTACATTTTCAAATTTGTAAAAAAAAATATCAAGTAGCAGTATGATTGTAGCACACATGAAAACAAGAGATAATATGGGAAATGTGTTAAAAGCATGCAAATAATCGCGGTTATTAATACGAAGCACATATCACCGTGCGGTCACCGTGCATTAAACTCATGTGTATTGCGGAGGGCGTGAGGTGTCAGTTGCTTTCTTGCGTGTCCGGTGCCTATATCGCAAGTTAGCCGTAAGTACTACGCAAGGAAGTCGTGCGACGTCCGCAAGTGCACCTTGCGTGCTTTCGACAGGCAATTTCGAAGCAAAAAAAGTAAAGTACCCGTAAGTTGATCGCATAATGTTCGCGCGATGCCCTTACGGTGCCCACACGATAGTTGATTGACGGAAGGTTGTTGCGGCGGCCTTGCGATCGAGGCAAACACACACGGGCGCCGTAGGTCCGTCGCACGTTTTTGACAAAAATCTCGACGCAAGCTCGACGTAAGGTCTACGCAACCCGGTTGTGACCAAGGCTTTATTCATTTTTTATTACTAGCAACCCAAATTTGATTAAAAATGAACAGCATCGGAATCGCGTAATAGTATACTGGATTCGTCATGATTCGCGGGCGATTTAGCGGAAAGGAAAAGTTGACGCCGCCACTATAATTATGCAGTAATGAAGAAATGCATTATCTTAATTTTGGGATTCGTACTTTTACATAACTGGAACTATCAAAATATTTATCCTACTAAAATTGCAATTACTTACAATTCAGATTCGTTTCTAATCCTAGCTTTTTCAACCATGGAATTAAACTGCCTTTCCATATAATTACTACAATATACATGAATGGAATTGTGTTTATCATGAAATATTAGTTTAAGTGAGCTGCCAAGGAAGTTTTCATTACGTCAAAAATCACTTAAGCTGAATCACGAATCACTTGTTCCATTTTTTCCCAGAATAACATGTTACCTTCAGCTTCTTGTGTATACTCGATATAATTATTTTGTTTTATCCAACTGATCATTTCCAATGGCATTTTATTATGTGGCACCTTTTCATACATGACCATAACAAGAGACAACCGGTCGTCCCTAGAAAATATGCTCTCCATTCGCGCCATGTTGAATTCATATATGCACCACTTGCTCCTCAGAAAGGCTTCCGACAGGATGACGATGGTCTTTCTGCTGCTCTGGATGGCGTGGATAATGTTGTCCGAGATGGCGTTTCCCGGCGGAAAGTCCCGCTGATGCAGGCACAGAGACACGTTTTCCGATTCTACCTGAGGTATGAAGTCATCAAGAATAAAACGCAGATTGTCTTCAGTGTATGAAATAAACGCATCATATGTGTAGTTTTCAATTACAGAATATTCAGATTGCCTCTTTGAAGTGAAAAAGCTCCTTTTCGACATGTACAAGAGGTAGCGTATTTTCCAGCGATGCCTATACACCAGTCCCACAGCAACGGTCACAATGAATATCGATAGGCCCAAAGTCGCTATAATAATTACGAATGTGTATGACCTGCACCTCGAAGAAAGGCCCTGTAAGTCGTTATGGACGTCTTCTGAGCTAAGAACTTCTTCGTCTGGGGTAATAAATATGTATCTCTCCACAGAAATGCAATTCTGCCGATGGGCAAACATCCATTGCAGAAATTCCTGATTTTGGCAATCATATGATAAATAGTTCGTTTGCAAATCAATTTGAAACAATTTTGAACGGTTTTGTTCGTTTTTGATTAATCTTTCTCGAATTTCAGGAATTAACGTATGGATGGAGTTGACAGATAAATACAGGTATAACATATTCGTTAACGTGTCCATATTAATACCAAATATTTCAATATTGTTGTAACTAAGGTCAAGCGTTTCAAGATTGATGAGCTGTGCGAACGTAGACGAATACAACACTGTTATTCCATTTTGCGATAGGTTCAAAGTTCGTAGATTCTGAAGCGTGTCAAATATTTCTGCACCTTCTTCGTTGTCCAGATGTGAACCAAGTTTATTTGTATCCAGTTGCAAAGTAACAAGTGAAGGATATTTCAGTGTCTTACTTCCAATATACTCAATTTTGCAATTAGACAAAATAAGAGTTTGTAGTTCTGGTAATGGTCCAATATAGCCAGTTAAATTCGGGAAATTGTTTCCAGAAATATCTAAATACTGGATAACATTCGATTGTACGGGAAAGCGTCATGTTAAATCGAAATAAAAATTGCCATAACTTATAATAATTGTTTTAAGTGGCGGAGGTATTGTCACCGGATATGTACGGCTGTCACCACTAAATTTGCACCTACGTTTCTTTGAGGCTTGCTCTTTCAAAAATGCTTCATTTGTGTAGGGACAGTTCGAAGAATACTGCCTTCTCATAACATTGCTATTATGCCCATGATTCCCCGGGTTTGACTCGAAAGGCGTGTTCAGATTAAAGGCAATAATTTCGGTCAAATTATCTATACAACCAAATTGTGTGAGAACATTTCCATAAGCAAACTGGTTCATGCTAACGTAAATTATCCTTAGCGAGTTAGGCACAAGTATAAGCGCATTGGTTTCGATATGCTGCAGCCTGTTTCCCGACACATCGAATGCTTCTAAACTTGTATTCCAGAGATAGCACAAGTGTTGTTTAATAATATTGTGACCTGTACTATGTTCTTTGAAGACATGTGAAAGATTAACGAATCTAATAGTTGTAAACTGTAGTCCATAAGTAGTATTCTCCAGGGAGTCGCACCCTAAATCTCGATTCATGGAAACATCCATTTCTTCCAAGCTTCGTAGATTCTCAAATGCTCCAGCGTACACACGTGTTATTCCAAACCCAGAGATATCCAACGTTCTCACGTAGACTAAATTAGCAAAGGTCCTGTTAGTTATGTCCATTAGATGACAGTTTGCTTGATAGTGTAAAGATGACAATGATAAATGACTTAAGCGTAGTTCGCTGTATGTTTCCGGAAACTCCACATCTTTGAGACCATCTGGCGTCAGACTGACAAGGTTCGGAAGGTGACTAAAGTTCGGATAGGAGGGCGAGGAAGCAGGCGCCTCCTGTGATCTGTGCAATCTCAGCGTTACTAGGCTTTTCGGCACAAACGAAGCATTCCATTCTTTGTCATAGATTGGAAGGTCATTTGAAGATAATTCCAAGGTCTTTAAACGGGTAGAATCAGAAATCCGTCGTCTTCTATTTTATTAATTTTATTATTGTGTAGGTCCAATGCAACGACAGTTTCACATCCTTCAAGGTCATGTGATCGGAAATTCCCAAAGCCATTATTTCCGGCGTTCAGATTAACTACATTGAACGTTGCGTTGGATATGCTGCTGCATATATCAGAAATGCTAATTTTCTTTGATTCACAATCCATTGATACATCCGTCTTCTTGATAACACTACAATAGCAAAGATTACTCGCACCACAGGAAAAGATTATTGTTGCACAAAAATGATTATTTGGTATCAAAAGTATTACAAATATTTGCCCGCAGATTATCCATGTACAATTCGGCTTCATGTCGGCTTGTTTAATAGTTGAAGAATGGAGCAGACATCGATACAGATCTGAATTCAGGGACTGTACAATTCAGCATATCACTGGTACACTGATAGCAAGTTCACCTGCTATACTGATCCAAATTCAAACAGCTTGATATTGAACAGCATGGTTGAAAGGCGGACCACTGTAATTTCACCCCCTGTACTCGAGTAAAGCTACAGCGGTTTGATAAGGCAAACAGCGGTTCACAGATTACGGGAAGAAAATACACCAAGATAATGTATTTGACATTTAAACATATATTTAGTGCCGAAAGATACCAAACTTTGAACCACTTTTATAGCGGGAACATGTGACCTCACTTGGCCGTTTTGTTTGGAAAGATATCACCATGTTTGACAAAGTTATGTGGATTTTTGTATCGGGATTATGAAAAATATTCGTTAATCGTCCTTATTAATATGGGCTGGAAATATTTCTTATGTTCTGTTCGCAAAAAAAGGCCGTTTAAGTATGAATTGATCATTACACTACCCAATTCAGCTTTGCTTGTCTACAATTAATAATGTATGAACTCTATATCGGATACTTTCTGAAGGTGGGGTATGGTAAAATCGACAAATCCTAGGAGACGATGATAAACTGTGCTTCAAAGTGCATTGAGAGACACAGTTAATTTTGCAAAGATGTTTCATGTACTTGCTTCGTTGCAGCATAAGAAAGTAGAATATACTAATTAATGAAACTAACAGTGGTCTTATTATTTTATTTGATTTTCCTTCAAACAAGTAACACAGTTACATGCATATACTATTGGCTGTATTAGATAGGACTATGCTTTAGATGTTGCCGAGTAGTGATTTTAATAAATTCACATGTGTCAACTATATACACACATAACTGTTATGAAACATTATTTAAACAATCTCTATGTATGCAGCAAAACAATGAGGTTACACGTCCGCCGCTGATAAATCGCAGTTGCACCTGGGATATGGAAAAGATTTAAATGACGAACGTTCTCGATAGTTTTTATATTGAAGGGCTTCATTTTAAGTTATCTTGGGAATGCATTAGAGTTTTTGCAATTTAAATAGTGATTGATAACACTGTTTGCGTTTGAACGCACTAGAAGATATTAACAGACAAATTCAATTTAATATTTGCTTTTCCTTCTGGATGAGTCTTTACATTATCTTTGCACACTGGTTATTTCCCCCTCAAATGTTTTAAAACTCTAAACTCGTACATAACCAATACTTTAAACAAATCTACATTGAATCTATATAAAAATGTAGGAGTGCCACTTTGTCAAGATCTGTCTGTCATTTGTACATTTAGATCTACTGTAATTTTATAACGTTGATACACACGCCTATTTCGAGATCGCATAACCAATATTTTAAATAAATATACATTGAATCTATATGTAAATGTAGGAGTGCCACTTTGTCGAGATCGAATCTGTCATTTGTGCATTTATAGATGTACTGTAATTTTATAACGTTGACACACACGTTGATTTCGAGATTGCATGACATAATTCGAAATTGGTTTATTAACTGAATCCTGTTCAAATTTAATAAGGCCATAGACATTTGATTCTATGTTTAGCGTCCCCATGATTTTTTGAAACCTACCAACCAGGCAGGAAGAAACAAACAAAAAGTCGATAAAAAAATGCTTTCACAACTTATTCATAGCAGCGGTACAATATAACGCAAATGTTGACTTGCAAAACTGCTGTATATCATCTTTATTTTGGGAACCTACAGTAACACAGTAATTTAAATGTGTAAATTGACTGGTAAGTAAAACGACCTTAAGGTCCATTTTTCTAAATTTGTTATTCCATTTGATTCTATATTTTACATATTTTTTTCGTCCAGAAATCAGAAAGCCTAACAGCCCGAGAACGCTAAACATAGAATCAAATTGGTATGGCCTAAGCTGATTACATCATTTCTTCAAACTAAAAACTTTGCAGTTACACCTCTCCTTGTCAGTTATAAAACATTAATGGTACACACTGTTACACCTCTCCTAGTCAGTTATAGTACACTAATGGTCCACACTGTTTCGTTGGTATGTCATTTTGTGAGCAAGCCACACACTATTAACCGTGAAGCCTAAATTTTGATTTCTTGTTAACTAGTATTTATTTTATGCTTTCCAGTGATTTATAGGGAAATATCAGTAAAATAAAATTGGCAATACACTGTTTTATAACTGAAAAATATCACTCTGGTAATTTTCACTCTTTCACACTTGTTCCCATTTAACACAGTTAATGAAAATCTAAATGAAAATGAAACACAGCCAGCGATGCCGGGCTAAACATTATGAAATTACGTTAACTATTTAGATAGCAATTAAACTGTTAAAAACGGCGGAAGAAGACATAAAAAAATAATTGTTTATTTCGGTGTAAGTTAGTAATGTATTTCACTCGTGATCATAAACAATATACAGTTTCGCTCGTGGCTGCGCCACTCGTGCAAATATAATTTTCTTTGAACACTCGGGAAATAAAATACGATCTTACACCGAAATCGACAAATATCCTGTACGTATCACAGTCTTAAAATTACCATTGCAGATCAAAAGACATCATACGGGTCAACTCTTGGAACTGACTTGAAGACGAAGGAAGGTACTTAGGTCGCATTTCCAAAATTCCATTTTCCTTTCTTTCCATAATATATTTTCTATGAGTTTGAAAATGTATGTTTGCAGCTTATGTTCTTTTAATTACAATTAACGGGATATAAACTGATCCGAATAAGTTTTGGTGTTGGAGTTATGTAATTTGAACTTATTTACAGTAAATGAACCAAATGAACTAAAATATGGTAGTTAAGATTATTATTTATTACTATGACACAACAAAAAGAAGGCGGAACGTTAAGGCTTAATTCTTGTAAAATCATTTTCAGTTAGATATTATTTATTTCGATAGCGATAAGATTTGAACTCCAATGAATCTTGTTATAAATATTAGTTTGTAAAACCAATACTAAAAAGTATAGCATTATGCATTGATTGATTGTTTTATTGAAGATAAAGTTTCGGTTCCCGAATCTGAGGAGGACTTCAACCCCAGAGCAGCCGCAGTGTACGGGTACGATGCCCGCGAGGAGAGGCTTCAGCCGGGTAACAGGAAAGGCAATGGCCTCAGCAGCGTTGATTCGAGACCTCAATATCGCGGCGTCTCTGATGACGTCGATGGCTTTGATTTCCGAAAAAGAACTTCAGAGGACGAACAGCCTTTATTCACAGAGTTTGATTTACGAAAGGGAAAACGATACGATGTTCCAGTGCAGACCTCAGAGACCCGGATGTACGAAGCCAAGCGCAGGCGCAGTCTGGATCACACTGAGCCTAGACCGGAAAGACGCGAGCGCCAGCGACGTCAGAGCGGTGATGTCGAGGGACTGAGGGACAGAGAAGAGCCTATGGTAGAGAGGGATTCGTATTTTAATTTGTCTTAAATGTCCATTAGCCCTAAATTATAGAGTACAAAAATTTAACTATATATAATTACACTTATTATACACTAGTTGAAGACAGAGTAAACGTTTTGCATATTATGAACACGGTAGGTGTGATAGGCCTTGAACGATTTCAGGCATTACCGGGACTCCCGTCGTCATGGTTGCGAGACCAGAGACGCGAGACACCACGCCAAAGAGCTGGGCACGGATCCTTTCAAGATGTACGTTCACGTTTTAGTGTATTAAAATCTAATTAATATACTATCTATTTAGAACATAAGTGCGCGTTATTTATTTATTAGTATTTTCTTTATTGAACAACGTAAGCCAAACGTACTGAATCTGATATGTTTATAACAAAATATATGACAATCGTTCGTAATTTGATATATTATTATATATTAGTAATATATATGATTTGCTTATAAAACAAGTGTCTCAAATATGATCTTTTTAAGAAATAGCCTAGGACAGACGTTAGAAATCTGGTAATAGTTAGATCTTATTGAAAAATATTATTCTCTTCATTTCTCTTCGATAGTTGGATCCAGGGGAGAAAATTGTGCTTGAACAATTACCGGATATTACGTCTCGTGTTCAACATCGCGATCGCCAGTTACGTGACGATGTTTATGATGACACTTATAAACAATACTGACGTCAATGTTAGTGGTATAGATATCTATTAAATAATTAGTAGTATAACAGGATTAATATAACTTTTAGTAAGGCCTTACAAATTTGATTCTATGTTTAGCGTCACCATGATTTTTTGAAACCTACCAACCAGGCAGGAAAAAACAATGAGTCGATAAAAAAAAAACATTTGTCTTTCACAACTTATTCATAGCAGTGGTCCAAGCTAAAACAAATGTTTACCTGGGAAACTGTTATAAGTATTTCAACTGTGTAAATTGACTAGTTGCACACGTGTTTTTTTAATTGTTATATGCTTTCCAACTGCATTTTTCACATTGTCAAAATGTTTGTTGTTTTTTTTTTTCGTTCAGGCATCGACAAACCTACTAGCCCGAAGACGCTAAACATAGAATCAAATTGGTATGGCCTAAGTTATTGTTCATATAGTGTTGATATGATTGCTGAATAGTTCAAGAATGTACACAATTTATATAAATCAATTGCATATTCCAATAAGAGATAGGGTTACTTTTAAAATAGTTTAGTACTTATTGTTTGTTATCTGTGTTTGTTTGTTCCAGATAGGGTGTTTAAACTAAATTTGCATATATTCCGTGTATAGCATGGTACAAAATAAATTAATGCAATAAGAAATTGCGTATCGTTTGAATATTGTGCCATGGAGATAAATTCAGCAACAAATTAATGGGTATTGAAAGGCAAGTGTCTGCTTGTCACATTACCCTTTTTTTATCTTGTTGTTGATTGTGAACATATATGATGTAATGGTCTACTATCTATGTGAACACATATGATGTAATGGTCTACTATCTATGTGAACAGATATGATGTAATGGCCTACTATCTATGTGAAGACACAACTCCCAATTTGTCGATTGATTAACCAGAGGTCGTATTCAAGAACCATCTTATGTGAAATCTTACCGCTAGCCGTAAGCCATTTTACTTAAGCATTTTTTTCAACTATACATGAAATTCTGCGAACTGTTTTGTAAACATCAACTCGGTTAAACTCCTTTTACATAACTGTAATTGGATTCATTGATTTATTTTTGTTTTAAAAATATTATCTTACAAAAATTGGAAGTTAAGTGAAAAAAGTCTAAGATAAATTTAGGATGTTTCTGGAATATGACTCCAGAACTCAACACTATTGTACACTTATAACCTAAAGTCATGGGTCTTAACATATCAATTCGCAGATATTTCTTAATCTTTTACAAAAACGTTTCCATGGAGTGCACATAAGGGGGAATTTATCTAAGACATGGTGATATGATTTCCTATTACATGAAAGTGTGTCACGCATAAGTTTGCTGCTCGACAGCTCTCGTGCAATGCCCGAGGGTACCCCGTGGGGATTAAACGAGAGGGGCGTGTCTTGCAGGCTCTCGTGGGGCAAGTGACTTTCTATGGATACGCCCCTTCGCTGTGTAGAAGAAACAACTACAAAAAATAACGAATGATACATGGTGATGATAAATGTTATATGGAATAACTCGCTGCTAAATAGTTTATAAAAATGGGTTACCTAACATAGAAAATCACTGTTTTACTAAACAGAATGAGATGCATGTGTGTAAATATTCCTCAGGCGACTCTCGCATTTTATAAAATACAAATGACATATCAGTAATCTCCATTTGTTAAGAGGTAACTCTTGGTGTGTTTTGCATACAAAGACACGTCGCTTATCTTCCAGGATTGGTTATAACATAGAGCGGGCACGTTCAGTAATGTCCATGGATTTGCTGCTATATATTTTATTGTGTTTATATAATAAAAAGAACAAGTCAGTAATCGCCTAGGTTTGTTACTAGATAACTCTAGTTGTTTATAAAAGTAAATTTTCTGGTTTGTTTTTAGGGAATTCATGGTGTTTTTAACATAATAGATCATTTCAGTAATATTTCAGGTTTGTTAATTGGTAACTCGTAATGTTTAAAACATAAGAGGGCATCTCAGTTATATTTCTGGTGTGCTGTTAAGTAACTTGTGGTGTTTATCAAATAGAACCGATATTTCAATAACATAATGTCTGGTGTTGCTAGGTAACTCATGGTGTTAACAACATACAGATGACAACTCGTTAATCTCCCTGCTTTGTTCTGTTACTCATGAACATCACAGTTTTACTCTCGGTCGCTTGTGGAGGAATATCGTATATAGACAGACCTACTGAAAGTATAAGAGATATTACCATTGATACTGTACATTTAGATATATGTTGAGACCAAAAAACGCAGCCAGAACAAAGATACAAAGTTATTCCGTAAGCTCGAAAAGTTATCCGGATACCAAAGAAGGCAAAGAAACAGATTGGAATACGTTACTTTAACCCGTTCATTAACTTAAGTAGTTAGTTTACATATTATACACGTATGTCACGGACGAAATCAAAATCTCA
This sequence comes from Congeria kusceri, assembly GCA_027627225.1. Taxonomy (NCBI): domain Eukaryota; kingdom Metazoa; phylum Mollusca; class Bivalvia; order Myida; family Dreissenidae; genus Congeria; species Congeria kusceri. The sequence continues at coordinate 74,200,772 of CM051030.1, forward strand.
ATTAAAATTGTCTTTCTCCCACAAATTAGCTTCTTGATTTAATGAACCCGATATCCTATGTGTACATCTAGGTGATGTTTGTTCATATATCATAATACTTCTGCGACTCAACATAACGTATACTAGAACAATGCAAATAACTATTGCTTAATCACATGATTAAACAAAACAAACTTTCATATCATGTGACCATGCATAACTATATTACATTGTAGTACTTTTTTATTTATAAATGCACCTTTGTTTTCGAGATATAGGTATGTGCAAATAAATACACAACATCTGCCATAACGTATATTTTCAACTAAAACAAATTTACTACTACTCAAACAGGTTTAGGTTAGTACTACTCAAACAAGTACACAATACCGCTACTGCTCAAACAGGCACACGGTACTGCTACTCAAACAATTATACGGTACTCCTGCTCAAATAAGTATACGGTACCACTACTGATACAAGTATGCGGTACCAATCCTTAAACAAGTATACGGTACCACTACTCAAACAAGTATACGTTACCAGTATTTAAACAAGTATACGTTACCAGTATTCAAACAGGTTTCCTTTAGTACTACTCAAACAAGTATACGGTACCACTATTAAAACAAGTTTACTTTACGATTACGCAAACAAGTTTACGTTACGATTACTCAAACAAGTTGACGTTACCACTACTCAAATATGTTTACATTACCAAAGCTGTATGTGGTGCAGTGATGCAGACTCTGCAGAATCCCCTGAGCCGAGGACCTCAGATCCCCGGGAATGAAAACTACAGTTGCATGTGCAGGAAAGAAGTCTTACAAACAACTGAAAGTCTTTTATTTAAAACAAGTTACAAGTTGCCCTAACAGTAATATGACAAACAAGACACAAACACAGAATCATTTATTAAAACTGCGGTCAGCTTTGGGGTGGGTTATGAAAGATATGTCGAATTTCTGGTTTGGTCAAGAAGTAATCTAACTTTAGTCAGATGGAGACTGTAAATGTACCACAGACCGCTGTGTAATGTAATTGTGTAAATGCCCTAAAAATTATACATGTCGCTGCTGAATGAAATGCTTTACATATCCAACAAATCGCTGTACAGTGTCAGTTTGTGTATGCCTCATACAACGATAGACCGCTGCGTAAAGGACTTGTGTAATTTTCTACAATACACTGCTTAGATTTGATCCCAAAATGCCGTATATTCACAGAACGTTGCGTAATGGAATCATGAAAAAATATCTAACAGATCGAATTGACTCTATACATGTCCTACAGAACACTATAAATACTGGCAGTATGTTAATGGCCTACAGACCAATGCGTAATCTGGAATCACTGGTTGTTCCGTTTTTTCCAGAATAGTTTGTTGCATTCTACTTCTTCCGTTCTCTCGATATAATTGTTTTGTTTTATCCAATTGATTATTTCCACTGGTATCTTATTATGTGGTATCTTTTTATACACGACAATACCAAGGTCAACTGGTGGCCCCTACATATATGATCTCTATATCGAGTATTTCAATGTGATTCATGATTGTTACTGAAATCAAGAGTATGCAGTTAGATAAGTGCTACAAACGTGGAAGAATGCAAAACTGCTATTCCACTTTGTGGTAGCTCCTGGACTGTGCTAAATGTTCATGCACTTTCCTCCTCTGCCATCTAAGTGTTCATTAAGTTCATTTAAGTTCATTTAATTTATTTGCAAAATAATAAAAGATAGATATTTCTGTGTCTTACTCCCAATGTAATTAATTTTGCAATGTATTATGCAATTGGATAAAATAAGTGTTTTAGTTGTGTAAATATAGTTTAATTCGGCATATTGTTTCAAGAATGTGCAGAATTACAATCGGTTGTTTCTGCAAATTTAAATCTAAATAAAACTGAAAATTATCATAACGTATTACAATTGTGTTAATGTCCGGATGTACTTTCGCCGATTTGATTGAATACCATCACCAAAATTGCATCGACCTTTCGGAAAGGAATATATATTCACAAATGAATCCGAAACATAGGGACAGTTCTAATGAAACTACCTTTCCATATAAGCATGACCAAATCCTTCCCGCAATTGTTCTTGAAGGCAACACCCCCTCACACACGGAATTTTAAATAGTACAATCTGCGCCCTGAGTTCCCGCCCCCCCCCCCCCGCAAAATCGACCGATCCGTTCGACTACCACCGCCTTGAAACAATGCCGCATCGCCCGACCTCACCTCACCGAAATCGGCTGCAACGCTCGACCCTACATGCCTGAAATCGGCTGCAACGGCCGACCAAATCGACAGTATCGCTTGAACTACCGCCATCTATCGCCTAACCTACCTAGTCTTTTGCTCGACCAGCACTCCCAACATTGGCCACCGCCTAAGATCTACCATAGCTCTCTTAAGCCTCGGTCACAACCCACTGCGGTGGCCGCAGACCGCAGACCAAACGCACGATTTTGAGATCGTAAGACAAACGCGTGGGTTTCGTACGAACCTGTGGAATACGTACGGGAATCGTGCGGCCAACTTTCGGGTGACGTGCGTTCGCGGCACGTCTGTTGCGCGTTTTCAGTTCGAGCAGACCGCAGCTGTGTCTGCGAATTGTGCGACTGACGTGCGTCTGTCCTACAGCGACCTTAAGGTCACCGTGTGAATTACTGTTTATGTCGACGCACGACCAACGCATGGTAATCGCACGATCACTACAAGTTGTACGCACGGCCGCCGCAACACATCAATGGTATTTTGGCAAAACACGAATGTCAATATATTTTTAATATTCTGCATGAATTGGTGCCATTTACGACTTTCAATTTAACATGTACATCAGAAGATGCTATAGTTACATTTTCAAATAAAAAAAAAATTCAAGCAGCAGTATAATCGTAACACACATGAAATAAAGAGATAATATGGACAATGTGTTAAAAGCATGCACATAATCGCGGTTATAAATACGAAGCACATATCACCGTGCGGTCACCGAGCATTAACCTTACGTGTCTTGTGGCAGGCGTGAGGTGTCAGTTTCTTTCTTGCGTGACTGGTGCATATATCACAAGGAGGTCGTGCGACGTCCGCAAGTGCACCTTGCGTGCTTTCAACAGGCAATTTCGAAGCAAAAAGCGTAGAGTACCCTAAGTTGATCGCATAATGTTGGCACGGTGCCCTTACGGTGCCCGCACGATAGGTGATTGACGCAAGGCCGACGCATCAACTTATGCGCTTGCGCTTATGTCTGTTGCGGTTGTTCCGGCGGATTTGCGATCAAGGAAAACACGCACAGGCGCCGTAGGTTCGTCGCACGTTTTTGACGAAAATCTCGACGCAAACTCGACGTCAGGTCTACGCAACCCGGATGTGACCGAGGCTTTATTCATTTTTTATTACTTGCAACCTAAATTTGATTAAGAATGAACAGCATCTGAATCGCGTAATAGTATACTGGATCCGTCATGATTCGCGGGCGGTTTTGCGGAAAGGAAAAGTTGACGCCGCCACTATAATTATGCAGTAATGAAGAAATGCATTATCTTAATTTTGGGATTCGTACTTTTACAAAACTGGAACTATCAAAATATTTATCCTACTAAAATTGCAATTACTTACCATTCAGGTTCGTTTCTAATCCTAGCTTTTTCAACCATGCAATGAAACTGCCTTTCCATATAATTACTACAATATACATGAGTCTTGGATATTGTAGTACCCATATTCAAAGGCAGTATCATACTGACCCGTCGAATATAAACAGAACCTTGGATTATTTGTTCAACAATAAAAGTGTCTCTTAGCACAAATATGATTCCATAGTATCGACATTATTAGAACTATTTGCAAATATGTTGTGCATTTACGACTAAATTTCATCGTTGAGAGTTCAAAATATACCCTTTTCACATTCCCGTAATCGAGTACTATAGTAGTTGTCTCCCTTGATAAAGCGAATTCAGAACGAGGCTGACGATGTATTGGCTGTAATTGTCCATAAAGGAAAATAATGTTCAGTGGAGAAAATGTCGAATTAATTTATAAAATGTTGTTTGTTTTTTCATTAAAATTGTCTCTGTTTTATTTACTACATTATGTATACGTGGATATGTTTCAAATACTTCAATTAACATGCAAATAATGTAGCAATCACAACAGAGCCAGATCTGTTAAAGAAACTATGTTTGACATCCATCATGATTATGTTACTTCATATTCAGATCTAACTTTTTAATGATTTAAATAAGTCTATAATTGCTGAATTTATTGCAGTCTACATAATTAATTTATAAATAATTAATCAATTTTTAATTAACAGAAGCAGTTCTTTTATTCCGGATACGGCTGGGGTAATTATATAATAGCTTGACAGTTACAAATACTATTATTATTAATATTATTATTGTATTATTATTATTAGTAGTAGTAGTAGTAGTAGTAGTTGTTGTATAATTATTATTATTATTATGCAGTATGAGCAAGAAAGTGATATCCCGGCGTATGCTTTTTTGTTCATCGGAGTTAACCAGAATTGATCAAAGACGTTTTTTCTTTGTACTCTCTAATGATAGAGAACCAAAACAAACAAAAATATTACTGAGAAATGAAACATCATTATTTAATATTAAAACGTTAAAAAACGTTTACTTATCGTTGAATGTCTTCAAACTTTGTGAACAAACACATGACTTGTAAATTCCATTTATAAACTGTCATGAGTTCAAGCAAACGATCAGGATAATTGCGAATAAAATTAAATTTTTGTCTTAAATAAAGTTATTTTTTATTTTAAATGATAATTATTTCACTTGTTATCAATTAGATTCATGAAGTCAGTGCTCCCGAGACAATGACCCGTGTATTACTTCACTAATTGGTATGCACTTTGATTACGTAATTGTGTCACATGCTATCTTAAAATTAGGACTTACTAGTATATATACACATTCTGGTTACATAATAATGGTCATGTGTTTATACGAGATTGTGATCTTATAATTGATAAGACCAGGTTCGAACAATACGAAGTATAGTCTCTGAGAAAGTACGTAAGTCTAAATTGCATTTTTTTCCATTTTGTAGCGACGATATACTTATTAAACTGATACTCTCTTATCATATATCATAATTATGTTATGCACCATGCCATTCCTGTTTATTAAGAAGTAAACTAAGTGAATATTTATAACATTTTAAAAGTACGCAACCAGTATTAACCACTATCAATCCATCGCGAGCCTCGTTTTCGATTCGCCGATAAATTATTGTGTCGTGATATTCGCTAACAAATGGGAATGTTAAACTCGTCTATTCTAACATGATAACTCGATTATTGTGTGTTCTATAGACCAATAAAAAATATCGTTGGTAACTACCCATAACAACGCAAAAAGAGAAGTTCCGATTCCGAGCGGAGAATAGTAAAAAGTAGTTCCAATTACAATTTCAAAAATAAATGTCAGATCATGTTAGAATCGAAATAATTTTCGCATTATCGTTGTTTTTCGGCCAATAAACAACTCTTTTCGTTCTGATGCGTGCTATTAAACAACTCGAGCAAACGTCCTTGTGGTTTAATTCATATGCACCAGAACTCCAGATAGTTGTTTATTGGCCGATAAACAACGATAAATCGGAAATCATTTCTTAAATAGAATTCTACACGGAAAAGACATTGTAAAGCGGTCTCAATTAATGCCAATGAACATAACAATGGTTCTCTGATAGCAAGAGAACTTCCTTTACTTATCTTAATTTAAACTGGTGAACTGCAAAGCTGGTATGGGGTACATTGTTATTTTGCCTCAGAAAGTCGCCATTCTGTTTTTCTGGGGTACATCCAACCATTAAGCCATTAAAGGTAATTAAACTCTCTTTTTAAGTATTCTCTTTTATGGGTTTTTTTAAAACTGGATTGCAATGCTATGAAGTTAATCTTTATTTACATTTACATGCATTATGGATAAATCTAGACCAAGTGTGAGGTTCGGGCGCCCGTAAACAGGTTTAAACCCTGCCCCCAATGCTTTGCGTTACCGTTCAAAGGCGATTACCACAGTTTTATTCCTATGTGTGTTTGTTATGTGTGTTGTATTGTGCTGTGTTGTTTTTGGCGATCGGTCATTTGCCGCAAAAACAAGACCTTGTGCTGCTAATAAGAGATATCTCCTGCTGCTGCAGCTGATGTTCCACTTGTTTATATTGAAAGGTGGCATTTTTTACGTCATAATCAAACAATAACTACATGATAAAGAAGCATAGGAATAGAATATGCATCATCGAAAGAAGTGAACATACCGATGTCCATTTCTCTTTTAAAAAAAAAAAAAAAATGGATCGTTTTAAAATTGAGCATAATTTTGTCGTTCATGACCTCGTGTATTTCATTTCACACTGAGATGTTGGTTGAGGTGATTATGCTCAAGTTTGCAGATTATGTACAAGCTTACAATGATATAGCATGGTATAATGCATACCTCCCTATCTCAATTTGAAACAATCATGATCAAATATAAGTTATTTGAGTTGGGATATATAATAGTCCCAAGGGTCTTCACTACAGTAATACTTATATGTGCTCACTGTAATTGTCCTTCTATTGCAAACTTGGTGCACAAATACAAACAGCGACTTTATACAGTAGAATTTATACATGTTTTGTTACTAGTAACATAATCGAGTTCGTGTCGTGATAAACAGGGCTTAATGCATGTGCGTAAAGTCTCGTCCCGTATTAGCCCGTGCAGTCCGCACAGGTTAATTCGGGACTACACTTTCCTCTTTAATGGTGTTTTCTGTTTCAAGAAAGTCTCTTCTTAACATAAATCCACTGTAGGCAGAAAGTGTCGTCCCAGATTAGCCTGTGCTGACTGCACAGGTTAATCCGGGACGACACTTAACGCGCATGCAGTAAGCCGGGTTTCCCACGACCTGCCTCAATCCACTCCTATTACAAAATGCGAACACGAGACATCAATTGTTTGCGGTAATTTATTCTGTACAAAACAATTACCGTAATATTATGTAAGATTATTATGATATTGCAATCATATAGGGTTCAAATAAATACAGCTACCATATCTGTGCGGAACTTTAAAACTAAACCTAGATTTTACCCGAATAGTTACACAATTCATTAAAATGAAAACCTACCTATACTAACAATTATTAAATTCAAGTTAGCAACATTCACTGAACCGGCTTTCAGTCTGATTCCAATAACTATAAAATTTACATTACACTTTTTAAAGGAGTATGTCCTTGATCTTGTGACCGCGATGTAATGGTACTTTATGAATGTCGTTCAGTACACTGTGCAGTGACATCTTGTCCTTATCCTACATACCTTTGTTGAATCGAATGTTGGAAATCTCCTACAGACTGTTGTGCTATGGAATACGGTATCTATCTTGTGTAATGACATTCTGTAAATCTCCTACAGACTGTTGTGCTATGGAATACGGTGTCTGTCTTGTGTAATGACATTCTGTAAATCTCCTACAGACTGTTGTGCAATGGAATACGGTATCTATCTTGTGTAATGACATTCTGTAAATCTCCTACAGACTGTTGTGCTATGGAATACGGTGTCTATCTTGTGTAATGTCATTCTGTAAATCTCCTACAGACTGTTGTGCTATGGAATACGGTGTCTATCTTGTGTAATGACATTCTGTAAATCTCCTACAGACTGTTGTGCTATTGAATACGGTGTCTATCTTGTGTAATGACATTCTGTAAATCACCTACAGACTGTTGTGCTATGGAATACGGTGTCTATCTTGTGTAATGACA